>BLSH010190650.1:831674-843154 GCA_018402905.1 Glandirana rugosa
AAAAAAAAAAAAAAAAAAAAAAAAAAAAGCATGGAAATTACTCAATTGGTTTTGTTGCAAGTGCACCAATACAGCTACAATCACCTCAAGCCTGTAAAAAATTATAAACTGAAGCCCATCAAAAAATGGACCATGAAGTAAAATGAAAAGGTCTGATTAAAATATCAGGCACCCACCCTCATTAAAAGCCGATTAGTTACCCCTCACCCCAATCAATGCTGTCATCTGTTTCTTATTTCTCAACCTCTCTACTTCCTATTCCACGCACAGACTTCAGTTAAAATGAATCCATCATTATTGCAGAGTTCAGACACGCACTTCTCTCTCAGACGGCCGAAGGTTAAAGTGGAGTTCCACCCAAAAGTGAAACGTCCGCTTTAAGTGTAGGTGACCACCTGACATGCCACAATTGGCATGTCATTTTTTTGGAGTGGGTTTAGCAGGGACCCAGTTTTGACAGGGTCCTCACTCCACTTCCTCTCCTGGCGCTGAAGAGCTGGAAGGAAGTTGACCTCTCCCCCCTCCCTCCCGGCAATCTTCTGGGACACGTCACTGATCCGAGAAGATTGCCCGGCCATTCACAGCGCGTGGGCAGTGCGCACCCGGCCGGGCACCTACACTTTCTACGTCGGAGCCACGGAGGGGAGGGGGAGAGGAGCTATGCATCGGACGGCCGCATTTGCTGGGACCATGAGACAGGTGGGTGACCATTTATTAAAAGACAGCAGCTACACTTTTTGTAGCTGCTGACTTTTAAATGGGTGGAACTCCGCTTTAACCTCAAACTATATATACACCAAGCACCCTCATGGGTTGTGAGTAGAGCTCCATGCGGCACAAATCTAAATCAAAAGTGGAAAAACCTGACACTCTACTGCCTGACGTGTCTGTTCTGTGGTTTCTAAGTGATAGCATATAGAAGCATTTTCAGGATTTTGCCCGAAGTGGAGTGACATTACCCTCACCTAGGCATGCAGAACCCAGGAAAAGGTAAAAGACATGTGAACATTTGTTCCCTAGAGTGCTATAAAAAAAAAAAAAAAAAAAAAAAAAAAAGGACAATTAATGATGGGAGGAGGGGACCCACACAGATTGAGCAGGCCTTACATTACTGCAAGGCCCACTTTGAACAATAGCACAGAATAATCTTCCACAGCATTCCACAAGCTGGCCGAGCTCAAAGTTGCTCCTATCTGTGCGGGTTCATGCATCTATGTAAAATCGCCCCAAAGTTGCCAAAAGTAGTACAGAAACTACTTTTGGAAATCGGTGCCGTGCCACAAAGTCGGCGTTGCACTGATTCGGGCGGTGCCATTGCCAGCAATAGCCGCCGATTTGGCATGCAATTTGACACGTCTAATCATATGCCAAATAGGCTCAATGTGAACGTGAGCTTAAAGTCACTGAAATGGATGTAAAAGTTCCAGGCACTCCCAGATGTCATTCCTTTGACTATAGATGCACCAAAGGGTACCATTAGTTTAAAAGATTTACTAAAGTACTAATGAGTATACTTTAATTCTAAGCACAGTACTCCTACCATACACAGAGACCCATCATGAAAACACTGCGTATTCAGAGACTGCAAGCTCTCACCAGCAGGTAGGGTGGATAAAATCAATGATTTAATTAAAAAAAAATATCTGAATTTTTGGATTTAAAGCGATTTTTTTCAAATTTATTTTAATAAAATGTTTTTTGGAGTAAAAATCTAAAGATAGATTTCTATTTAGTATACATTAATAATTTGGTTTATTCAGTATGAAATGGAGCTTAGTTATGTAGCAAGAGGCTGTATATTCTGCAAGAATTACATTTTTGGTAAACGCATTCAATGAATCCAAGCTCTGCAAGCTGAGATAACATGCACTGCATTGATGCAGTCACACAATTTCACAGTAACTATGAGATAAAACAAAGTTTAGGAATATTTATCCCACGATTTTGAAAATCTATGTACACTACAAACTATGATTGAATCGGTTCTGATATCGCTGTTTTACTAACCTGACAGCTTATTATTCTAAATAGTAAACTTTCATTTTGTTTGCAAATATTAAAGATTCTAACTACCAGCAAGAATAAGTCCTTACATTTAGTGTTCCTGCATCCTGTCGTTCAACAGAACCCCCAAGATTGCAGACTGGCTTCATAGGGTAAATAAAGTCCTTACATTTAAAGAGCACCTGTCATTTCAGATAAATCATGGCAGCGCCTGCTAGTGGGCATCCACTCACCTGCTGCCACCACGTCCCTCCCTCACCAATTGTATTGCATCTATACCGCTTACCTTTGTTTTGTATACCGCTCTGCAAACTGTTGATACGCATAGAGAAAGGTCCAAAGCCATTAGTAAACACGTGAAAGCCGCCTTCATGATTAAGCACAGTGAATGGGGTGAAAAACTTTGGGGGGCGGATGAATGAAGCTAGCTCAGACTGCTTTCACCGTTTACGAATGGCTTTGCTAGGTGTGTTGAGCAACTTTCTCTATGCATATCTACAGTATGTGAGTTAGACGGACTTCCACCCAGCCAGCACCCATTGCAGTATACACCAGATGGATTTACAGGAGCTGGAGTGGAGACCTTAAAGTGGTTGTAAACCCTTACATATACCAAGTGAAGTGACTGGCCTCAGGTGATACACAGATGAAAAATTCTCCTACATAAGTTGTAGCTGTTTATCTGCAGCTGTCTTTCCTATAGCCATTTAAATTGCAGAATGTATACAGGATCTCTCAGCTCTGAAAAGCAGGGGGCAGATAGCTGAAGTTTCATCAAGAGGGGAGCTCTGAGAACTGATTGCAGGGAAGAGACACACCCCTTAATACAACAGACAGGAACAGAGTTGAAGCTGTCAATCACAGACTGTGCTGTTCCATCACTATTTTTCTCTTGGTGTCAGGAAGACTCGTAGGAAGTGACTTATGCTTATAGCAGAGGAACAAAGCAGTAGAGAAATGAAACTGGGTGCTCAGGATTGAGACAAGCAGACAATATAGAAGGATATGCTTTGTTCATATTTCAGGTCTGAGGTTTACAACCACTTTTAAGTTTTATGAGGTTAACGGTTGGCACTATATAAATCTTGCAATATTAGAGGCCTAAAAACCATTAGCAACTAAAATGCCAATGTTGTCTGCATCACTAATCTGAAAGGCATCATGCAGGTTAAGGGTTCTGACTCGACTCCCTCTCTTGATCTGTATACCTGTTCCAGGTCAGTGGCTCAGAGGGTACGGAATCCACACCAGGGCTGCAACTAACGATTATTTTCATAATCGATTAGTTGGTCGATTATTGTTTAGATTAATCGGATAATAACCTTACAAAAAATGTGGTGTATAATTTAGTTAATATTTAAAAGTTTAAAAAAAAAGGCAATTTATTCTTAAATATCTCTATGCAGTGGTAAATAGAACTAACCAATTATATGGTTAGGGAGCAAAACCTGTAAACCACTCTGAGAATAACAGATAGAACATATATTATAATAAATACACTCAGTAGTAGGATATACGGGCATTTTAACTAGGTATCAGACATGAAGCTATATGAAGGGTGGAAGGGAGATAGAAATCTTTTATATTAAAGTCGTGCTAAAAGCTGGAGACTTTTTTTCATGGTCATTTTAAATATAATGCACAATACTGGTAAAAATGTACTTTAAATGTAATTCCTTCTATTACCTCCAGTCTATCAGCCTCCACCTTCTCTCCTTCTCTGGGTTCAGATGCTGATCTTCCTGAACAGTCTTTAAAGTAATGTTTTTTAAAATAACAAATATGTTATACTTACCCACTCTGTATAATGGTTTTGCACAGAGCAGCCCTGATTCTCCTGTTCTGGGGTCCCCCATCAACGCTTCTGGCTCCTCCTGCCTTCAGAGTGCCCCAATATCAAGCTGCAAAGTATAGTGTAGAGAGTCCCTATTGCAAGGTAAAATAACTTCTACCTTTTGGAACCACTCACTTCCTCCCCAGGACTACATGTCCCATGAGGCATTGCTCCTCGCACATTCACAAGTTCAGGCACTTACTGACATTTATGGACAGTGTACTGAGCTGTATGTGTGCGGCACTGTGTCTTCTGACATGAATGGTAGGTGTACTGAGCTGTATGTGTGCTGCACTGTATTTCCTGATATGTAAACAAATAATGTATTCTGTACACGGGCCAACTAATCGGCTGGCCGATTAATCGATTATGAAAATAGTGGACAACTATTTTGATAATCGATTAGTTGTTTCAGCCCTAATCCACACAATGAGAACGACTGCTTGGCTTCCAGCATTTTCTGAATGACAAGATTTGTATTTTTTTTTTTGTCATTATAAAGGCCTTAAAAAAAAAAAAAAAAAAAAAAAAAAGCAGCTTAAAATCAAATACTGTCTACCCCCTAAAAAAAGAGAAATTCATTTGACCTTTAGGCAGAATATAGCCATCATATAAAGTGCAAACCTGTGTGTGCAAGCGTATAATGTCTGTTGTGAACCACTGAAAATGTTGGGATGTATCTTCAAAAAGAAAAAGGCGTATGTGCTAACGCTGGTTCATTAATCTCATTCCATTTTCAATCCATCTTTTCTAGATTTTCCACTGGCAACTGCACAAGCTAAAAACAGACTGCAGAGTAATTGCAAATGGAATTTAAAATGATACCTGCTTTCCAATGACCGCATTGTTCCAAAATGCAGCATGCAACAGTTTTCTCCAGAAAAAGAAAGTAAAGGTTAATCAGTAGGTCAACAAGAAACACATTAGGACACGGAAAGCCAAAATTGTGATCAAAAACAAAAAAACTTACTCAAAGGCAAAGAAGAGTCCACTTGTGACCAGAATTAGGATGAGAGTGAGGTAGAAAACTCCAGTTTGTCTGGCCATCATTATCCTGCCATTGCAGTAGAACTTGTTCCTGCCTGGAAAAACCTCCCATTTCCGCTTTAAAGCAGCTTTCCTCTTCTTATGAGAAGATTCCATGGGTGAGCTTCCACGGGTGTTAATTTCACTGTACCCGCACTCTTTCATGGGCCCTCCTCCAGGAGTCATCCGTTAATAGAAAAATTCCCAAGACAAAAAAAAAGGGGAGATCCTGGCCAGTAATAAAGGCATACAAACCAAGTAAAGGCAAATCCCAATAAAGCAGTTTTTAGTTAGAATACACAAAGCTCCCGCAACAAATAAGCCAGAATATGGATCACTAGGAATACATGAATTTCTTCTATATAGATCCTTGATAATTTTGCTTTCATGTAACAATAAAGGTACTTGTGGCCTTTGGGAGTAGATGATACCTGTATATATTTTTATTCACTCTTACGGTATTTTGAAAGCGATCAAAAAAAAAAAAAATATATAGGCAAAATGCAGGCAGTTTACGTAGGAAAGAAATCCAGCTTCTGGGGCTTAAGATGCAATGTGTTCCTTAGTCCGTTGCTTTGGATTTGCCGACAATATTTGTTCACAGCGGCATTCATATGAGCGGTGCAACTTTTTTCTCCTCCTCACAGCAGCCAATGGATGCTTGGGCCTCTCCGGAGATGCCTGCAGATACCAAACTGTTTCCCATACACTTTCACCATTACCCCAATATGTTTGCAACTCGAACATAAAGCAGTAGAGGAATAGTACAAAAAAACAAAACCAAAAAAAAACTTTAACAGCACAGAGCAAGTCTTCTCATCCTCGTTTGTTCCCACATAATTTGCTGCAGGGAAATTTCTGGCTCCGTAAATAATTCACATATAAAGAAAATATCCCATCTTGTATTCCAGACTAGAGGCCAACAGTGAGCAGGAGGGTATTTATAGCAATGAAACAACTTGGAACTGCAGCTAAACCACCTTTCCCATGAGATCTGAAAGAAAAAAAAAAAGTTTCTATTTAGCTTGCTTCCTGTTACACCATAATCTTCTCCCTTCCTTAACGACCAATGAAGAAGCAAGTCATTACATACTGGAGGAAACAGCAAGAGTCCACCTTGAAGAGAACATCCGACTTAAGCACTGGTGACTACAATGGTTCATATCCTTTCATCAATCCTTTGTGTCTCACAAACAAGTGTTAGAAAACCTGACAGTCCATCTGTCAAAGACATCAACAATCATCCACAAGACTCAGTGCTCTTTTCACGATTGGTTCTGCTCCCCACACCAGATCAATCTGGATTCTTCCAAGTGACAGAGGCATAAGCTGACCAGAACACCAACACACATATGTAGTCCTATAAAACAAAGAAACCCATTAAAAATTAAAACATATCATCCATTAGTAAAAGAACATAAACTATTTTTGAGAGCTGGGCTGCATGGGTAGACTATACCCAGCAGACATCACATATGCATGAAAACCCAAACTATCATGAGGTCTACTGAAACAAATGGGTAACAATACTGTCACCCAAAACTTACAAAAGGTGGCTTCTTCATTTGGACAACTACTTTAGTGGGAGTTTAAAAAAAAAAAAAAAAATGAATGTACTTCAAGAGGAACTTCACCTGCCTACTACCTCCATTGTCTTTTTTTTTTTTTTTTTTTTATTACCTTTGTCTGTTGCCCTACCCTGAAAACTTATACTCACACATCCATCTAATCCAACGGTGTCCAGCTGCAATTTGCCACGATAAGCCAGGCACCACCAGCTTTCTTACTTACATCAGGGACCCTCTATTTCTTTAGGTTCTTGCCAAAGGAAGCCACACCACCTCCTGATAACATGCGTGCAGAAGAACATATCATCAGGGCAGGCCTAAGGATCCTGGAAGAGACAGCCACCCCTCTGATAACATGCATGCAGCAAAACACGTAATCAGGGCAGGCCTAAGGATCCTGGAAGAGACAGCCACCCCTCTGATAACATGCATGCAGCAAAACACGTCATCAGGGGCAGGCTTAAAGGGGAACTTCAATCACGTGTGAAAATGAAAAGTAAGCAATTACAAAAACTGTAGCTGCAGACTTTTAATACTCTTATAAAGCGTGAATATAAATAAACTTCTTGCGGCTTCACACCAGCTGGCCACTGCACAAGTTGCACTGCGCTTTGTGAATGGTCCCTCAGCCTTCTGGGACAGGTCCCAGAATGCTGCGGGCAGGGAAGAGATCACCTAGGTGATCCAAGTAGAAGTGGGTACCTGTCAAAACTAGGTACCTGGTAACTGCTACCCCCCCCCCTCCCCCAACCAAAAAATTAAAACGAAGAGTGGCAGAGGAAGGAGGAGGGGGGAGGAAGAGCAGAACTTCCCCTTTTGGGCAAAGTTCCACTTTAAGCATCCTGGAAGAGACAACCCTCCTGATAAAAAGGCAAGACACATCATCAGGGGGCCAGGTGCTGGAAGAGACAGCCACCCCTTGATAACACACGTGTACACACAGGTGGGCAGAAGAGCCGCCCCCACAATAACACAAACTCCAAGACACATCATTAGAGGACATCCATCCCCTGATAACAGGACCCAGGATATGTCCTAAGAGGGGCGGTTGTAAGAAGAATGCAGAAGAGACAGCCATCCCCCACAAGTATTCAGAAGGTGCCACTATTGCTCATCATGCACAAAAAGTTTTTCGTATGCTACTTTTCTTGTGTCTTTTACCTTTGTACAACATATGAATCTTTTTTTTATATTTGTACCAATAAAATGATATATATTTATCAATTTATGACCATTATTGTGCCTCCAAAATCCCACCCTAGAGGGTATCTCCTATGCCATTTGTAACAGGGAAGATGGCACTCGTTCATCTGTAGCAGTGGTTCTCAACTCCTGTCTTCAGGACCCACCAACAGGCCAGATTTTAAGTATTACCTTGAGAAGATGCAGACTAGAATACTACAATCACTGAGCAGCAAATGATATCACCTGTGATGTATTCCAGTTATCCTGCAAACCTGGCCTGTTAGTGGGTCCCGAGGACCGGAGTTGAGAACCACTGATCTGTAGGCCCGTACTTCTCTCCTCCCCCTCCCCCAAGAATTTAGAAGAGGCAGCTGTCCACCTGACAACACACAAACTGGAACATGTCATCAGGGGCAGCTGCAAAAACCTGTAGAGACAGCCACATACATACACTGGAATATGTCATCAGGTGGGCGGCTGCAAGATCCCAGAATAGGCAGTCACCACCGCCACCTGATACACCAAAACACAACATTAGGGGGCCAGCTCCAGCAACCGGGAAGAGACAGCCACCCTACTGATCACAGATTAGGGGGCCAGGGAGCTGCAACAACCCTGAAGGGGCAGTCCGCCCCCAGATAACACTATACACTGGGACCCATCATCAGGTAGGAGGCTGCAAGACCCTGGAAGAGACAGTCTCTGCCCCAAGACACATCATTAGGGGGGACAACTACAGGAACTGGGAAGTGACAGCCACCCCCTCCCGATACCACACATGGCCTGGAATGTCATCAGGGGGGCAGCTGCAAGAGTGGAGACAGCCACCTCACTAAAGACACATGGGGACGGCTCCAAGAACCCAGAAGAGGCAGCCATCCCCCTGATAACACACATCCTGGGGTACGTCACCAGGGGCTGCAGGAACCGGGCACACACAGCCCCACCATAGGGTACCCCGAAGCCTCCAGAGCAGTGTGACCTCTGTATTCCGGGAGATGGGGGGCATCATTCTGTCTAGATGAATTCCAGAGGTGCTGGGGAGGGGGTGTCCCGGAAAAGCGGTATTTGTGAGACATGGGAGTAGAGGCGGGGGTAGGAGTGCTATAAAAGGTAAAGGGGGGGGGGGGTATTTTTTGGGAACATGAGGAGCCTGGTGGTGGGGCAGATTGGCCGGTTGGAGGCATGACAAGGTGGCAGCCTAGTGTTTGCATGTGCAGTGCATGGGAATGATGTAGAGGGAACACCATGGCACAGGTAAGTGATGAGCAATGACCTGTGGAATGGGGAGTCAGTACAATACGAGCATGGAGGGATCAGTCCAGGATGTAGGGCTGCCATGGCACACAGGGAAATCACGTGACAGCTCTAGGGGAAGCCCCGGCCACGGGGAACCTCCGCCGTACACGGGCCATTGTCATAGAGGGAAGGGGCGGGGGTCAGGGAAGGACTAGGCCTTCTCTTACCAGCCGAGTCGGCGTCCCATGTTACAGAACAAGGCTCCAAGCTCACCTTACTTCCCGGGGTTCCAGTCTCCGAGCTCCCGCTCTTCTCCTTCGCCTCCTACAGGCGACTGACTTCCACAACACACCTACACAGGCAACGACTGCGAACACCGGCCCCGCCCACTGGAGGCGGCATGGGAGCTGCAGGATTTACGACGACCAGCGTCACCGCCCTGGCCTGACCCGGAAGAACTACAACCCCCACAAGGCCGTGCGCGGCCCCGCCTCCGCCCCCTGCTGGGACATTGCTCTTTTCCGGGGGTGGCGTGTGTAAAAAGCGCGGTCCACCACGAACTACACTTCCCATAATGCTCCTCGCCATCGTCACGTGTAGGGGCTAATAGTGCAGCTGTGAGGCAGCTGATATAGGTGGAGTCAGTGAGCTCTGTGTTATTGGATTTGGAGTTCTAGCGTTGTGTGCGTGGTCTTGTGTCTTCATCTGGGCTTTGTTCTGCGGCCTGAGAGCTATGCAGACAAACTGGAGAGATTTACTAAAGCTGGTGCAGCTGTGCAAAGTAACCAAGCAGCTTCCAAGTTTTAGCCCCGTTCCCACAAATATCGCATGACAAGTCGCACCCTATTGTCGGCCAGGGAACTGTTCAAATCGGTGCGATGCTGAAATTTGAAAATAAAGGTTCCTGCGCTATATTTTGCAATTTCAGGTGCAATTGGCATAGACACGTGTGCATGAAGTCGCATAGATGTCAGCCAAGTCGCATTGACCTGCAGCTTTGAAATCATGCAATTTCAAGTGAAGTTGCAGGATGCAGTGTGAACGGGGTTAATTGAGCAAGCTGATTGGTTATCATGCACAGCTGCGCCAGTTTTAGTAAATCAACCTCTGTGTGAGGCCATGGGCGCTGTCAGGCCTTGTTTAACCAGCCGAATGATGGCTATAGCACGCTCATCCAGTCATGGGAGGGCATCATATGACCTCCCGGGTTCGCACTGCAGTGCACTCTGATCAGTTGTTTCCTTAGGACACAGCTGATCACAGATCGGGGTAATGGGACAATCACAGCGGCCCTTTACCACTCGATCAGCTGTGTCCAATGACAGCTGATCGCGATGCACACGCAAGCCTGTTATCTGCATTTCTTTCCTGACAGCATGAGGAGAGGAGGGCCGATAACTAACTGTGTGTAAGGGACATCTAGACTAATAATCAGGGCACTGATTATCAGTGCAGTCCCAACATTGCCCATCACTGCTACCTATCAGCGCTCTCCAATACTGCCAATCAGTGCCTCTTCATCAGGTCACCCATCAGTGCAGCCTATCGGTGCCAGTTAGTGCAGCTCATCAGTGTACATCAGTGAAGGAGAATAATTACCTGCTTGCAAATTTTATAACAAAGGTTTTATTAAAAAAAAAAAAATGTCTTTTTTTTTGGGTTATTTAGCAAAAAATAGTAAATCAAGTGGTGATTAAATACCATCAAAAGAAAGCTCTATTTGTGCAAAAAAAAATTCATATGGCTACAGTGTTGAATGGCCGCACAATTGTCATTCAAAGTGTGACAGCTCTGAAAGCTGAAAAGTGCCCTGGGCAAGAAGGGGGTAAAAGTGGCCAGTAGGCAAGTGGTTAAACTTGGTGGGTTAGCCTTGGTTTTTCTGCCCCCTCTTTAACCACTTCAGTACCAGATACTTGCACCCCTTTCCTGACCAGGCCAATGTTCAGCTTTCAGTGCTGTCACACTTTGAATGACAATTACTCAGTCATGCAACACTGTACCCAAATTACATTTTTATCTTTCTTTTTTTTTTTAATAAACACACTTGACTCCTAAGGGATATGTGGAAAGAGTGGCCACATTCCTAAATACAACCCTAACACACAACCCTCTTGGTTGGGAATTTATAGGGCACAGATTCCATAAAAAACGTTTTGATTTATATTAACAATCTCATGTTTTATTAACCGCTTGCCGACCGCTGGTCGGCAATTGACGGCGACAAAGTGGCTCTGTAACGCAAATCGCCGTCATGCGACGGCGGGCGCGATACAGAGCCACTGTGAGCGCGCGCCCGCTAAACGCAATGTCTCGGTGAAACAGCGGCAGTTAACGGCTGGTCGCCAGCCGTTCGCCAATTATTTTGTACTCTAACAATTATATTTAGTTTTGCAAAAAATACCTTAGACACGGGATATTTAAGGGTTGGTTCTCCCAACACACAATCCCAACATAAATCCTTACACCGGTGAGAAAGGTGTATAGGGAATCCTCAGTTCACACAAATAATTTTTTTTTTTCTTTCTATTTTTACATTAAACCCATGTCACAACGTACTGACTCATTAACAGTAAGTTTCACACTGTCGTGACTTTCGACTTGTAACCGGACCAGTCCTTTCCCCA
>BLSH010190650.1:874512-894475 GCA_018402905.1 Glandirana rugosa
CCCCCCCCCCCCCCCCCCCCCCCCCCCCCCCCCCCCCCCCCCCCCCCCCCCCCCCCCCCCCCCCCCCCCCCCCCCCCCCCCCCCCCCCCCCCCCCCCCCCCCAGCTTTGAGCACCGATCTTCCTGTATGGCATTATAGCTGACAGCCATGGGAGGGAGAGGAGGAAAAGCGGCTGAAAAGCCATACAGGGAGATCGGTGATTACAACTGTCCCTCCACAGCACCGATCATCCCCAGCTGTCAAGGGACAATCATCTATGTGTAGGGCAGGTCACAGTGGGCCCCCCCTTTGGGGGCCCATGTGCAGTGAACACCCTGCACACATGGATGATACACAACTGCCTTTGGCACTGCTTAGGCACAGTAAACACTGCCAGATGTTGCCTATAGTATAGCTAATTTTCACTTTTTGAGGTGTGGTCCAGTTAATAATTTGAAGCACGAAAGCTATTATATGTTGCGAATATATACTATCAAGGATATACTGTGCATGACACAACTGAAATTGCAAAATAGGCCCTGGCATTGCATTTCCTCCTTACAGCAGATTCAAAAGTGGAAAAAAGGAGCTGCACAGACTAACACTCATAAAATGGTGATAATGACAATCTGCTTCAGAATGAGTAATGCAAGACAACATACACATTAGCTGACACCATGTAATAAAGGGATACTTGTGGTATGCTAATCATGCAGAAATGGTGAGGAAACCTTTCAAAGTAATTCTAGGGAGAAAAGAAATAATACATAAAAAAAATGACAATTGGATGAAAATGATTTACTAAACTCGGATGCTATGGTAATTATGGAGGTAGCCAGCTCTGCATCAAGTTATTTCAATAGAGGGGCCCTCAATTTCTGGTTCTTTATAGTCCGATAACAAGTGGAGAAATGGTCCTTGGCACTGTTCCAACATTTGGAGGAAAGGCAGACCACCAAACGGTGGGAGCTTCTTATTTAAAGAAGTGCAGTCCAATTTATCCCTCCAGTCCTGTTATATAGCATCTGTATGTAAAACAAAAGCCGAAAATAGCAAGGCCATAAGATAACATTTAAAGTGACACTAAACAAGTTCCCTATTCTCCAAAAATAATCCATACACATCCACTACTCAATAACCCTGTAATATATTTTTTCAGGAAATCATTGTGTGTATTTCTGCCTCCTTGTAATGTCCTCCATGAGCTCCCATACCTCTCCTTTTCCTCTGCACTGCCGTTTGCTTGGAATGAGCAGGGCACGCTAGTTGTGGTCACATGCACTGCTCTATGCATACTATAAATCCCATAGTCCCTAGTCCATCTGAGGAGTGAGGATGAGAGAGAGGATGGCTACATTCCTATATACAGAGGGACCATGGAGATTGAAGGTAACCACCCTCTAACAAGAAGCCGAATCCCAGTAGCACGAAAAAAAGGAAGATAGAGATTCATAGGAGGCTGAGAGCAATAGAAGGTACTTTTATAGTTAAAGTGATGCTAAACACACACTGTTCAAAGTAGTTTATCCCTTCCCTTTATGTATAGGTCAGGGAAGAATTCAGAGAAGAACTGGCAAATATGCCAATATCCAATATGGCCACACTAATTTGCGCATGCGCATTAGCGAACAGCACGCAATGGTGAACGTGTGTTCGCGATGGCGAATGTGCGTACGCAAAATGTGCTGATTGCCAGTGTTTACTGGCCTATATAAGGACACCAGGAGCTCTCCCAAATTGCTGGATTATCGTCAGCCTTGTATCCTGTACCCTGTGCTTCTGTTTGATTACCGGTTACCGACCCGGCTTCCCCTGACCTGCTCTGGCTTCTCTCCTGGCTCTGAGCTCCTGGCTGCTTCACAGACCTGCTCCTGCCTGTTCCAGAGTGACATCCTGTGTTTGACCCCAGCTTCATCTCGACTACGCTTCCTGCCTCTGCTCCTGACTGACTTCTTGTGTTTGACCCTCGGCCTGGCTTCTGAAGTTGCATCCTGCTTTACCCATCTGTCAAGATCCCCCAGAACGTCCAGAGTATTATTGGCTGTGACCACCTACTCTGCTCCTGGGTGTCCCCACATCTGGAACAATCAGACAGCTTTACCTGCAGGCAACCCATGCATCTCTGGGCATAGCACTCTCTGTCACCAAATTCAGGGGTATTCTGCACTCAGCCCTCTCATCACCTCAGCCTTTAGTCTGGTACGTGACAGTATATGGATGATTTATGTATGATGATGTATTTATTAACCACTTTGGCCCCGGAAGGATTTCACATAACTGACAATTGTGTGATCGTACAACGTTGTACCCGAACAAAATTTGCATCCTTTTTTTCCAACAAACAGAGCTTTCTTTTGGTGAGATTTGATAACTGCGTCATTTCTGATCGCCGCTATAAACAAAAAAAGTGTCAATTTTGCAAAAAAAAAAAAATATTCTTACTTTTTTGCTAAAATACAAATCCAAAAAAAAATATAAAAAAAAAATTTTCATAGGTTTTGGCTGATTTATATTCTTCCTCATATTTTTGGTATAAAAAAAAATCGCAATCGGTGTTTATTGATTGGTTTGCATAAAAGTTCCCACGTTTATGAATGATGAGAATTAATTTCTGGGGTTTTTATTTTTTTTACTAGTAATGGCGGCGATCTGCGATTTTTAGCGGTACTGCAATATTGCAGTGGACATGTCGAACCATTTTGACACTTTTTTGGGACCAATGGCATTTATACAGCGATCAGTGCTATAAAAGTGCACTGATTACTGTGTAAATGCCATTGGCAGTGAAGGGGTTAACCTGGAGGGGGCGCTCTGAGGGTTAACTGTGTTCCCTCAGTGTGTTCTAACTGCATGGGGGCTAGGTTGGCAGGGAGAGGGGAGTGATCACGGCTTCCATATACAGGAAGCCTGTGATCACAGCCCTTCCCCCTCTGTCAGAACGGAGATCCGTGTTTACATACACGGACCTCCGTTCTCTCACTTCAGGGGAGCCATCGCGGGTAGCCGGCGGAGATAGAGTCTGCCCTACCCGCTCCCTGCCCCCCCCGGAACACAGTGAGTGTGCCTCAGGCGGCGCACACGCTCACAATACTAGTTATCGCGGCCGCTGTCAGGTGACGGCGGTTTGCGATAACGAGCCACTTTGCCCCCGTCGCGCTGCGGCGGGCGATCGGCAAGTGGTTAAAAAAAAAAACATAAATCTACCTCTTTCACAATAATAATAACAACATAACAACAACAAATAAGCCCAAATGTTTAGTATTGTTCTGTAAAAACATGGGGTTGGCTATCTAAGGAGAGTTTATGCCAATGACAGCCTGTGTTACATCCCTCTAGCCGGTGTTTATTGTTTTTATGCTCTTAGAATAAGAGGGAGGTGAAGCCTCCATCAATCAACATGTTGTCAGGGCCTGGACTTGAACCTAGGACCTCTGCTGTACCTTCCAATAACTCTACCTGAGATGAACAGTGCCCTGTCTGATCCATGAGACAACCCTGCCTTGTGCCTTGCCTTCTGCTGAACCATGAACTCTTTGCTCCTCCCATGAACTTCCTGATTTAAGTCATGTTTCCGCACTTCCTGTTTGCCATATTATTGTGCTTTCTTTAGTCAGTGTCTTACTCTCATCTTCCTTGCTGTCGTCCATATTTTGCTACCATTCGTTATTGAGCCTTGGCTTGATCCTTGACTACACTTCTGCCTGATCCCAACCTGCAACTACTCATTACCGACTTTTGGCCTGTTTACTGACTGCTCTTCTGTATGATCCTTACCTATTTATCTGCTTTTGGACCCCGGCTTGCTCACCTCCTAGTGGGGTAATCTTGAGGACCGTGACCTGGTACTAACACGCAGGAAAATCCATCTCCACCATTAGGAGCTATGGTGTTAGTACTTAGATTCCGTACCTCAGGTGAGCCTGCATCATCCGCCAGGGTGACTACCTTTGTGTATATCCTGCTGGTCTGTGGTAGTCCCACTACTGCTATAGCAACTGGTCTTCGGGCCTGACCCCTGATAGTGACACATGTATTATCCTGTCCCCATTGTGTTTAGCTGTTTAGTAGACATGGAGGAGGAGGGAGGGTGTTGTTTGTCATTTATTCAGAGTGTATACAACCACATTTTTGACTCTATATTCATGTGGGCTGCATAGATAAGAAAAAGGAGATAATGAACAGCTTAGAAGGGAACTGAAACTGGAGCATGCTCAGTAGATGTGGCAATGGTTGGTCTACACAATCTCAAGCTGCAGCAGGGACACAGACAACAGACAAGGAGAGAGGGACAGTGAACAACAGGATTATCCAGTTTTTTTGCAAAATACAAAAAAAAAAACAATCCCACAGTGAGTGAATATAAAAAGGATGTAATACAGCATGCACTGATGGTTTTTAATGACGTGGGTTTAATGACACTTTAAGAATACCTACTTCAATAAATTTTTTTAAAACCAGAGTTTAATGTCACATTAATGATTTTTAGTTGTGATTTTTCTTTGATGTGAAAATTTTAGGCTAGAGGCAAAAAAAAAAAGTTGCAATAAATCAAACAAAGTTTTTTTGTTTTTTTTGGCAGACAGGTACAGCATGTGTTTTAGTTGGGGAGTATGGGTGCTTAGTAATTTGAAGACATCAGCAGCTTAGTTAGTTTTCTAGAATTGCTAAGCCGCTTTGTGTATTCATAGTGACTCAATGCTCCATTGTTAGTTCTACAAGCTCAACTGCTAAACCTTTGTGTTAATGCACCTACATAACCACATCTTTACCATGTTAACAGGGGAAATTTGTTAAATAGGTTAACTACTATAAAGAAGGTCAACTAAACAATGCAATTGACAACATTTTTATTTTGAGAGGTTACTATAAGCTTCAAATGTGTTTCAAGTCAAATAAAGCCCATCTGATTCACTGAAAATATATTTGTTACATATAGTAAGTAGAATATATTTTTAAAATTCAGAATTAATACCATTTTAGTATTTTCGTAGTGACATACTAATGCCAATTTACAAAGCTGTGTGAATTATTTTACATTAATTCTCCATATTATCTCATAATCATTTTCCAAAGTGTTCAATTCACAAAAAGAAATATTGCATTCCTATGGAAATGTTATTTTTCCATGTAAAATTAACATCTAACTCTTGAAAACTATTGTTTCTCATCAATTACTTTTTTTATTCCTCCTGTTCAGGGGCAGAAAAAATATCATACAGTCTATATTGCGATGGAGCAGGGGGCCAGGCGCACATCAAGGAGAAAGGGAAAACCAGCAAAATCACAATGAGTCCGTAGCCAGTTATCTTTATCTATCTCTTCTCAAGCAAGCTGGTAATAGCACTAAACTGCTTAATTGATCTACTTGATGATGCCCATACCTGCATAATCCTGGCACTGCTGTTAACAGAAACCGAGGTCTAATTGCAATACTCTATTTACTCTTTTCACTTTACCACTGACACCAATGATGACATCAGAGTTGACCACTGACCACCAATATAAGAAGGCACAACTCCACTACCCACCAATGTAATAGATGAACTCCTCCACTGACCATAAATCTAAGATGGCAACATAGTAAAAATAAAGGCCAACTCCAGCATGTTAGAAAAGCCCCTCCCATCCCATTCTAATTACTGGTTTGAACGAAACAAAAAAAAAAAAATCCAGAAGTTGCGGTAATATGACTACGCCAGCCCGATCTTTCTCTCTTCTTTCTATTCTTCATTGAGGAAGTAACGTACCTGACTGGAGACTGCAATGACTAGGTTGGCCTCCCTTGTATCTCCAGCCCAGGTCCCGCTGAAGGTGGAACAGAGGGTACTGAGGGACAGGAGGAACATGAGTGTCGGCAGGTGTTGATAGGAGTGCTTGCAGCAGGACATGCAGACCCTGGCGGGACATCAGGTCAGGAACAGTAGCTGTCCATGAGATCCAGCCAAAGTTAAACAGCCACTCCATACAGGCTGTGGGTTCCAGATGCGAGGCTTGTTGGAGCTCCCAGCAGGCTTGAAACAAGAACTCGCTGTGATGAGCAGAGCTGATACAGATGACAGCCAGATAAGCACTTAAACCATATGTGAGAGCAGAGCTGGGAACAGTAGCATGGTCAAGGTCAAAAGCAGGCAGCAAGGTACTGAGTAATAAGACAGACACGTGGTCAAGAACACAGCCGGGGTCAGGAACTGGCGACAGAGCAGAAACAGGATCCAAGTTGATGTCATAAGCAAACTGGGTCAGCAACAAGGGAAACAAGCAGAGTAATAGTAGGACACAAGGAACAGCTGAAAGACCAGTCAGCACTGGAGTATAAGCAGTAGCTCCCTTAAATAGTCCATCCGGCACCAACATGCATTGAGTGCACACCCATGCTCGTGTGCCTAAATCACCATTCTGCAGAAAATTCCATGCGCATGCACACTTCTATTAGCCATTCTGCACACATGCACATTTCTGTTCTGTTCTGCCAAAACATCTGGTAGTGATTTCCTGCCACAGACTCAGAGGCAAGGAGGCATAGAGGGCCTTATAGGGACAGCCAAAGGACTGGATGTGGCCCTGGGGCTGCAGTTTGCCCCGGTCTGCTCCATACCGAGCAAATCACATATACTGTATATGTATGGTGGTCAAGATGGTTTCACAGTATTACATCTAAAGACTAAATACAAAAAAAGACTATAAAAACACCAAAAATGTATGGCTCAGTAGGCCAATTTGGATTAATACAGGTGTATTTCTAAGAAACGCATTGATTTTAATGCTGCCTATCTGACACCCATAACTGGTGATAAGGCAAATTACTTTTGGGTCACTAGAGTTATTTGGTGGGTTGTAATGTATGTGTTTAATGTATCATTGTACAAATAAAGAACAATTTGATTTTAAGTAAAACTATGTTGAATTAATGGAGTGCCTCAAAAGTCCAACCATTTTTTCTCTTTAATTATGCACTGTTGCCATTTTATTGCATAACACCGTATTCAACTTTTGGTATTTCATTACCATTGTTTTTAACCTTTGGGTAGATTGGGAAAGGGGTACAACCCCTGTCATTTAAAAAAAAAATGCCATCTGTGTTCCATTGGGGAGATTTCTCCTCACTTCCAATCCTGTAGACACTACAGGAAGAGAGAGGAAATTTCTCCAAACTTTTGTAATGGACAAATAGGGAGAGTTAAAGTGATATTAAATGTTTTTTTATTAACAAACATGTCATACTTACCTGCTCTGTACAATGGTTTTGCACATAGCAGCCCTGAGCCTCTGCTTCTCAGGTCCTCCATCTGCGCTCCTGGCTTCTCCTCCTTGACGAATGCCCCATTGCTATGGGGAACTGGTGCATACTTGCTCCCGAGCCCTGCTCTATGCATCCATAAGACATGTTCTGTTCTCGCTACACTTTTCCTTGTGTGTAGCTCGACATGCTGCTAAACCCTCCTGTTCTGCAATAAACCAGACTGAGTGTCATTGTGAAGCTTTATTAACAAAACAGGGTGGTGAAACTATTGAGAAAAAACAAATAGAGATACATATAATCAGTATATGAAATATCCAGAAATACAATGAATAAACCAGGCTGTAGATGGTGATAAGTAATTCTCATCAGCGATGCTGAATTTTGGGGACACAAGTAGATGCAAGTTTTAGTCCAACATGTTCTCTGGTAGCTGGCTCCTACTTTCAGTCTCTACGATGGAGTCTGAGTTCCCAGGATGCACCTGTTTATCTTCCTTAGACTGAAGAATGGTGGGAACAGTTTCAAGTTTCTGCAAAAACAGTACGTTTACCAACGTCATCTTGTGGTCAAATTAGATGTTGCAGGCAAACTACTTAAAGCTGAACTTTGCCTATAACAACTTGATTATAAAAGAATGTTCTTTATCTAGGAAAATACATTCCACATTAATAATTATGCTACCAAAATGAGTGTGTGCTGTAATTTGCTCCTGTTTCTTCTTGCTGGAGGCTGCCATTTTGCTGAAGCCCAGAGCCCTTGAACAGCAGTGAATCATAAAGCGGAAATAAACCCATTGATTTAATGGTTTCAAAAAACAGTTACATTCCTGGAATGCCAGCATTGCTAACTGTCACTTTGCTTGTGTCCTCAACCAAACTGTCAAAACCATCAAATGGATGGTGTTATAATTGATCACATGTGGTAGTTGCAGAACAAACAAAAGCAGCTTCCTTGGATGTGTAAAAGGATAGGAGGGTTTAATTCCGCTTTAAAGAAGAAGTAAACCCAGATTGGGTTTACTTCCTCTACATTCCCCTGCAAAGTAGATGCATAATGGGCTACTATGCATTGCATAATAGCATATTATGTGCCACTTACCTGCAAACGAAGCCTGCGATGTCCCCTGTGCAGGCAGCGTTCATCTTCAGCCCCTCTTCCTTCCAGGGCCACGATCTCTGGCTCTGTGACTGGCTGGAGTCGCATGCGCGCAGGAGCCGCCAGTCACGGCGTGGTCACAGTGAAGAAACGGCACGGAGGCTGTTTCTTCACTGCGTATGTGTTGAAATGACGTTGGCACATCTTGTACACTGCATATCTCCTGAACAGTGCAGGTTTGGGAGATATGCAGGGCACCTACAGGTAAGCCTTATTAGGCTTACCTGCAAGTCAAAGTGGTTGCCACGAGCTGACAACCACTTCAAGGCTGTCAGCAGATCGGCCTCTACAAACTTAGCAGTGCCTAAAAATGCCTAAAAATGGAGAGCAACTGAGCATGTGCAGAGCAGGGTGAGACAGTGTATTACTGGATTTTAAATAGTATAGACACTTATTTTTAATGTTTTATAGCTATACCTGCAGAAGGGGTCAGTCTGAAGCAATCTAGAAGGACTTAATTTTCTGCATAAAGTTTCACTTTAATGATTATCCTGCTGGAGGCAGAACAAGACACACAGAGCAGCATCTTGGCTCTGCCACCACTCTCTCCTCATTGGCTCACTGGCTGTAAATGCCAATGGCTCCTGCTGCTGTCTCAGCCAATGAGGAGAGAAAATTATAAAGATCACCTGGGTCAAAACCCAATTGACATCCCTTGATATATATGTATAGAGAACAGAGTTGTACCCCCTTGTACTTGGGACTTTAAAGGCAAACTACATTTTTTAATTTTTTTTATGAAAAGTAGAAAATTTTATTACATAATAGATAAAATTTAGGGTGTATACATCACCTATACAAACGTAACATAGCAGAATAAAATAATTTGTTCATATGAAATTTTATGAATGGTTAGATCGCTTCTGAAATGCCCAGCGTGTTTCAGGAGCTTGTCCTTTCTTCAGGGGCAATGCTACAGAGAGTATATTCTACAATATAATAAAGATCTTTAGGAACATTGTCACAATACATGATAATCAAAGAGGCAACATCAAAACAGGTTAGAAGGTACCTTGAGAATAATATCAAACCAGAATAATATCAAACCAGGCTCTTCATATGAAAAAAATAGCAACACCATGGAGTGTGCCTAAAAATGCTGCTCCCCAAATGGAAGGGGAGCCACACACATGACTATGCCCAAACCGCTTCTCACCGAGTTCCCAAGGGATCAATCCGATTATTCAGCTCTGGATGGTAAATATAATGCGTGGTAGAGACATAAGCTTGTGCATGTCACGGTCACGCTGTCACAGTCAATGAGAGAGAGACTCAGGCAAGCTGACGCTCCCATGCACATCACTGGATCTAGAAGGGGCTTGGGTGAGTATTGGGGGGCTATGGGGGGGATCAGCACACGGAAGGTTTTTTTTTTACCTTCATGGTTTTACAACCACTTTAATCTCCCCAGCAGAGGAGACAGGGGTTCTACCCCCTGCCCAGTCTATTGAAAAAAAAATGGTTTTAATTTTGGGTAATTTAAGTCACACCATTCATCAACTGAAAAATTGTAATGCAGCTTTGGCCATACTATGATTGAATGTTACATGGTAATAGTTTGGATGATGAAAATATGAAAAAAGCATTTATAAGAAGACAAAGTAGACACAAGTCAGTTGGTAGTGAAGTATACATTCTATTACTATTATCCATTTCCTATTTATAATAGAAGGAATGATATAATTGGCAGAATATAAAATGAGATGGAAAAGTGTAATCATAGACAAGAGCAGAGTTGACAGCATGCCACTTAATGTAGAATACCTCATTCTCTAACTCATATTATCTGAAGCTAAGGCTACAATCATGGATTAAATCTTCAGAATGCCACTACCAATTTAACTGTCATCAAATTTGTGTACAAAACAGTTGCTCATGTCCAACCACGGCCATCTATAGCAGCGTTTTTCTCTTGCCAAAAGTTAATATTAATCATGTAATGTAAAGGTAATATTCCTAAAGAAAACTTTTCAGCATATCAATTTAATGAATAGAATAACCTGTCAGCTTGTGTAAAATGTTACCTGGCAACAGAAACTGAGTGACATTGCAAAGTAAAAACAATAAGCTAATGCTGTAATGTTATTCATGCAGATTAAAGAGAACCAGTCACTGCCGAGAATCTGAGATAATGTGAATCTCCACTCTTAAATTGTTATAAAAGTTAAGACTTGCGTCTCAAGGATTTGTTTTTATTACTTGTATTCTCTCCCTGTCACAGCAGTAGTGCTATAGAACTGCCAAACGAGCTGCTGGGATACATGAATGAAAATTCGAATTGACTGTCTTACCCCTGTCAAGAAGCCAAAAGAGAGTGTAAGTTATTGGCCTTGAGCTCAGATAGGGGATCTCACATTTTGACAATGAGCTGACATTTATGCTCTGACAGGAAAAGAATACAGATTAGTAAAAGTACATAGGGTTTTATTTCAACGGGAACATCAGGGAATGCAGTTCCAGCACCTCCCGCAGTGAATCCATGTAGTGCTAAGGGGTGGTCAGGTGTGCTGGAAGGTTTATCATTGCTGGCTGCTAGAGATTCTATTGTTGTGAGGGGTCTATTGTTGCTGGGAAGGTTTATTATTACTCATGGGGGATCTATTGCTGCTGGGGGGGTCTTATGTTGCTGGGGGAGTCTGTTGTTTCTTGGAGAGATCTACTGTTGAGGGAGGGGTCTCTTATTGCTAGCTGCTGAAGGGTCTATTGATGCCGGCTGCTAGGAGATCTGTTGTTGATGGTGGTGGTCTATTGTTGCCCGGTGGATCTATTGTTACTGGGGGGTAATTCGTTGTGGGAGGTCTATTGTTTCTGGGGGATCTATTGTTGATGTGGGAATTTATTGTAGCTGGGGGGATTTTTTTTGCTGGGGGGGGGGTCTATTGTTGCTGGTTGCAGGGAATCCATTTTACTGCTTTTCTTGTTAACAAATTCCATTCAAATTACTTAGCACCAAGAAATGATACTTGGCTCTGTATTCTGTAAAAGGGGCAGTACTAGGAGGTGGGTAGGTGGTGGACTCAAGGGATGATGCTCGGAGGTGGATAGGGGGCACAGACAAGTGGTGACTCAGAAGGGGGGAGTACCTGCACCTATTCTATGAGGAATAAAAAAAACCCCGATAATACATAAGAGCTCCCCCTTATATGCACTGTTAGTTCAAACTAAACAGGGGTTTAGTTTGCACACATTTGCAAATACATGCATAGGTCGCAGAGGTCGTGACAAGTAACCCAGTGTTATCTGCAGTCCTAACCTACATTTTGAGAGCCTCCCTAGTAAGAGCACATACTGTATATAGTATGGATAGATTGAGGGCAGGTTTGCCCGGATGGAGCCCACTCCTACTTATCCATTACTGTATACTGTATGTGCTTCTACTATGGAGGTTTCCAAAATGTTAGGACTGTAGAACACTGTGGTGCCTTAATTGTCGCTGCCTCTGCCGCTTATGCATGTATTTGCAAATGTGTGCAAACAAAATCCCTGTTTCTAACGTGAACTGTTAGACAGGACAGTTCCGTTTTTTGCAGGCTGGTTGGTAAGATGAGCTGGGAATTTTTCTTAGTTTTTGTCTGACATGCGTCACCCTTCCATGTGCTCCTTGCTCTTAAGGCCAGTTGTAGTTGGGACAGTTGCAGTTTGTTTGTACAGATGGAAAATACAATCAGGTGACAATTGACAATGACAAAGGTCTAAGTAGTTTCTTCATCAGCAGCAACATAACTACTAAACAAAAACAAAGAAAAATGTGTGGTTATTACGTCAGTTTCAGCCACCTAATTAATTCTCAGAGAAGATTAAAGGGTGAGTGTGAGGATGAGCTAAGAGGTTGGGTCAAACAGCATTAAGGCTCCTTTCACACTGGGGCGCTTTACAGGCGCTATTGCGCTAAAAATAGCACCTGTAAAGCGTCTCCCCATTCAACCCAGTGTGTCCTTTCACACTAGGGCGGTTCAGGGCCGTGCGCTTGCAGGAGTAAAATTATACTCCTGCGAGCATTATTTTTCAGGAATGTGGGGAGCGGTGTATACACCGCTCCTGCACCGCCCCTGCCATTGGATTGAATGGGCAGCGCCCCCGAAGCGGCTGTACACCGCTCCAGGAGCGCCGGCACTTTTAACCCCTGTTTAACCCCTTGTGGGGGGGTTATAAGTGCCGTGCTGCCGCCCGAATAGCGGCGCCATAGTGCTGCTATTACAGCAGCAGATCACGCTAAATTAGCGGCGGTTTACCACTGACGATCGGGCGGTCCCAGTGTGAAAGGGGCCTAAGCCTCCTACATACCATTCATTTTTTTACCCGCTGGGTTGAATGGAAAAAAACTGACAGCTCCGGTTGGAGCCACTGTACTGATAATCCGAAGTTAGTACAGCGGTCTCCCCCGCTGAGCTGTTGAGTTCTGACAGGGAGACGCCCCCCACCAGAACACTCCGGTCAGCGTGCTGATTGGGAGCCGGTCGGCTGCTGGTTTTCCAGTATGCATGTCCGACAGAAGCTGGCCGAACAGCCGGTTTCTGTCTGACCGGCTTCCATATACACGGGCTGAATTGTTTTTATTAAACCGACCAATGTCTCCCGACATTCGGCCCGTGTATACCCAGCTTAAGGGCGAGCAAGGCATTTATTCAGAGAGTATAGAAATTTAGTGTAACAATTGTTTTTAATAGTGAACATTTTTCTCCTGTACGCATTGAAAATTCACATCCCTAATGACATCCGCAAATCCCGGGGGAGAGGAAGAATTCCATTTACGTGTAATATTTATTTTGGCCGCATACAGAATATGAATAATCATTCTATATACAGTATAGCGAGAATGACATCCACATCGATATAGGGGACCCAACCAGAAGTTTGGTGATCCAGGAAGAGCAGATTTCAATAGTACAAAATGTCATTGACCAATTATTTGAAGAAACATTTTTATGGCGAATGTTTCTTTGTTGTATTTGAATATATTAAACCAAAACAAGGAGGCGAAAAAGAGGCAAGTTTAATACTACCTTAATTGCCCTTTGGCTGCTGAAACTTTATTACACAAGCATCACTTACAGCAATTTTAGTTGTCCGGTGAAGTTAAGCCTTACTTTACTGTTTCCAAGGATGGACATTCACTGATGTGCACTGTCCATATTGCTTTATTTCTCAACAGGGTGGTGCAGCACCCTGGGGTGTCATCTGGGTCATGGGAACCAGCTTGCCCTGGAGCGGCATAATAAATTACCATGGTTCAGGAGGGCCAGCTGCTGGCACAATAAGAATCAGTGATGCTGTAGGGCCAGGATGTGCGGCAACATTTATTGCTATGGTGATGGTGACCGGCTTACCCACACCATGGCAAAGCATGGCTCGAATCCAGGGCAGGTAGCATGTACGGCTGCTCCCAGCATTCAGGAGAAGATGGAAGTTTGCCTCCTCCAGACCTCCTGCTCCCTGCCACTCTGCTGGAGCCAAAAGGTAGAGCTAGTGATGTGAAGCGGGGACTGTGTGATTGGGGGGCTCTGTGATGGGGGGGCCTGTGTAACTGTAGGCTCTATGATTAAAGGAGTGTAATGTAAAGTTAGGGCTGTAAAGTCTCAAGGTTTTTCACCTTAGGCCTCATACACACGGACGTTTTTTGACGCCGGCGTTTTCTGGCATTTTTTGCAGCTCTCCATGTTAGTCAATGGCCCCATAAAAACGTTGGCGTTTTTGAGCTGTAGGTGGCGTCGGCGTTAGTGAGCAGAAAGTAGAAGCCATGGCCATCGCGTTCTGAGGCTGTAACGTTTTGACACCGACGCCACAAAACGCCAACAAACGCCAACAAACGCCACCTAATATTGTACCGGCGTTTTCCGGGGTTTTTTTACGCCGACGTTTTTAGGTTGAAAAATATCAGAGGGATGATTTTTTTTAAAAAACGCCTATTGACGCCGACGCTCACTAACGCTCAAAAACGCCAATGCAGAACGCCGAAAAACGTCGACTTTTTTTCCTTGACGTCGGACCCGACGTTTTGTTTATTTTTTTAGATACGCCCGTGTGTATGAGGCCTTAATGTATTCTATGCATTAAGGTGAAAAACCTCTTGTGTTGCAGCAGCCCCCCAGAGCCCCCTTCTTACTTACCTGAACCCAGACGTTCCAGCGTTGAGGATGAGCGCAGCAGCTCCAGCCGCTGGCTTGGGTCCTCATTGGATAGATTGATAGCGGCAGGAGCTCCCACTGCTGTCAATCAAATCCAGTAACGCAGGTGTCGGGGAGCGGGGCCGAGTCCTGCTGTCTGTGTCAATGGACGCAGCAGCAGGACTTGGGGGCACACCCGCACAGGTGCCCCCAAGGAAAGAACTTTTCAGAGGGGGCACCCGGTGAAGAAGAGGAGCCAGGAGCACCCTGGGGACCCTATAAAAGGAGAATCGGGGCCGCTCATACTTAACGGGCAGGTAGGTATGACATTTGTTATTTAAATACATTAATAAAAAATAAAAAAAACTTTAGTATCACTTTAAAATTAATTTCACCAAGGCAGTTGTGTGCATTGTACCAGGCTCAAGTTCCATTGATACGCAATATTTGTATTTTTTACATTTTAGACTGAGGAGCCTTGAGATTTTTCAAATAGTATGTCCACTTTTGAACTGTTCCCTATACCCACATATAGAATAGTTTGCCTGTTTCTCACCCTTGGTATCTCTGGAACTAGAAGAAATTCCAAATTTTGCATGCAGAGCTATTTTGTGCTTCAATAATCTTATTATATGTGAAGGAGACAGACAGACATGGATGTTTGTGGTGTGGGAAATGGTGTAATGCTGGGGGGAATTCCAGAATAGTAAATGTTTTTCTTTTAGATTCCCAACTATAGGTCTAATCTCTGGGAAAACTAACAGTCCTTACTTGCAATAGGGCCGTGCCCAGACTGCAAGGGTTAACTGCTTCTTTCTGTCTACAGGGCAGGGAAATGTGTTTTTAATTACTTGATCCCTCATTCTCCTGGCAGACGACTCTCCCTTATACTCTGGCACTGGGCACCCCTTTGGGGTCCTCAGGTTAAATGTATGGTTCCAGCATTGGTCTTGATTGTGACGAACGCGGGTATCAGATCCCTGCCCTCCTCACTAACTCGTGACAGAGGACCGGCCAATCTCACACTACACTTGCATTACCGTAACAATGCCACTCTCAGCTGCATCCAGCACAAAGATTTTCCAGCTTGCGGGACCACAATCTAGGTGCCAGCAGCCTGAGAGCGATTGTCACTGGGCTAATTAAGCAATTAACCCTTTCACTGCCACCACCTCCTTGGACCGAGTAGGAGGGACTCGTAATTTTAGCAATACCAATTATGATTTTAGAATAATCGTCTGTAACACACACACTGTCACCACAGACAGGTATATTCAGATTATTTATTCCAAACAGTAGTACTCTTCAAGCCAGGTTCGTTTATAGCTTGCATTAAGAGGTTTAGGGACAAGGTTAACACTTTTCAAAATAAGGTTTTAATAATGAAAAGGTCAAAATTGGTGCAAATAAAATATTTACAGAAACAAAAGGCATTTCAAAGCAATAAAGACATCAATACAGCAACAAAGAGATAAGGTAGAATTTAAGGAAGAAAGATACTTGCGATCAATGTCCTTGGGTTGAACAGAGCTTGGTTGATGATGGTTCTCAAACTTGTCAGATGTTCGTGGCTTGATGGTACAAAGAGATCTATCAAACTGTCCTTGGCATCTCTCTTTTCTTTGGGATCAAAGGGGTGTTGACAGATAGCCTCTTGACCTTCGGAGGGTTGGTCGCTCGGAGGTCACCATTTCAGGACCATGTCCCAGGTATAGTTTGTAATAAATGTTCATATCTCTGCATCTCTACTGTTTACAGACTGCTAACATCAATATTATGTTCAGGTTCAGCATGAAAGTTGCATTACAATAAATATAAACATGACAGGTTTCCAATGTCTAATTTATCTAGGAGGAAGAAGTGTTACCAGTGGTTCCCCATATGATCTGACATAGGAGTGTCTGGACTTGAAACGTTACAAATTATCAGAGGAATCTAAATATGCCCATATTTTGTCTGTGCTATTATTATTTTGGAAGTTATAACACATGCTGACGTTTCAGGAACTGATGGCTGCATCTTATGTGGATTGAGCCTTTTACGACAGGTGTCATAACTTTCTAGTTGCTGAAGCACTAGGCAGACCGTTTTATGGACCCAAAGAGGTGTATTGGGAAACCGATAAGGGGTGTCTGCCCTCAGTCACCAGTTTGTGTATTTGATAAATGAAAGGAAAAAGGTGGGAGGGGGGGGGGCAAGGTCACAGTGGTGTGCCCTTCACATACCAACATGGCTGAGGTGAGCTTGAAAAGTGACAAAACGGCTTCGACGCACACAGCTAGGCCTCAGCTCAGTACGCAGGATCGTTAAAAAGGTCTTTAAGACCATTGGAGTACAGGGGAGAAGAAGCTGCAGAGACTAGTCTAGCAGTGCGAATGGGTTTGCGGTAGCGAAGGATTGAGTAAGTAAAGCTGCCGTACCTGGTCCACCTTGACATAAACAAGCAGTAAATCCTTGCAGTGGTGATGCAGCCCCGCTGCTAGGGGGGACTTTGTTTTCCCAGAGTTCAGCTTTAATATCTTTTAATTATAAAAAAGCAAGGCATGCATGTAAATAATACAATTCATTTGTGATTTGCTTAACTACTTGACCTTCGAAAGATTTACCCCCCTTCGTGACCAGGCCTTTTTTTTTTGTGATACGGCACTGCGTTACTTTAACTAACAATTGTGTGACACTGTACCCAAATAAAATGTATGTCCCTTTTTCCCACAAATAGAGTTTTCTTTTGGTGATATTTGATCATGACTGCGTATTTATGTTTTTGCACTATAAGGCCTCATACACATGGGCGTATCTTTAAAAATAAACAAAACGTCGGGCCCGACGTCAAGGAGAAAAAAAAAAAAAAAAAAAAAAAAAATCGGCGTTATGCATCGGCGTTAGTGAGCGTCGGAGTCAATAGGCGTTCTTAAAAAAAAATCATCCTTCTTTTTAAACCTAAAAACATTGGCATCAAAAAACGCCAGAAAACGCCGGTACAGTATTAGTTGGCGTTTGTTAGCGTTAGTTGGCGTTTGTTGGCGTTTTGCGGCGTCGGCGTCAAAAAATGCCAAAACGTTACAGCCTCAGAACGCGATGGCCGTGGGTTCTACTTTCAGCTCACTAACGCCGACGCCATCTACAGCTCAAAAACGCTGACGTTTTTATGGGGCTATTGACTAACATGGAGAGCTGCAAAAAACGCCAGAAAACGTCGGCGTCAAAAAACATCCGTGTGTATGAGGCCTAAACAAAAAAAGACCGACAATTTTGAAAAAAAAAAAAAACATTATTTTTTACTTTCTGCTATAAAACACATCTAATAAAAATCGAATTTATTCATCAATTTAGTCCAATATGTATTCTGCTACATATTTTTGGTAACCCCCCCAATAAGCATATATGGAATGGTTTGCACAAAAGTTATAGCGTCTAAAACTATGGGATATTTTTATTTATTTTTTTTACTAGTATTGGTGGTGATCCGTGACATAGTGGGACTGCGATACTGTGGCAGACATTCTGATACTTTTTGGGAACTAGTGACACTAATACAGTGATTAGTGCTAAAAATATGCACTGTCACTGTACTAATGATACTGGCCGGGGAAGGGTTAACATCAAGGGTGATCAAAGGGTTAACAGTGTGCCTCGCCAGTGTTTTACTAAACTGTGGGAGGGGCTTTGACTAGGGGAAGACCTGGATCCTAGTCCCTGCTTTGCAGAGACACAGGATCCATGCCTTCTCTCCTGTCAAAATGGCAATCTGCCTTGTTTACATTGGGAGATTTCAGTTCTGTCTCTCTGGCTGATGATCAGCAGATGCCGGCTGACATTGAGTCTGCTAGTACCCCCTGCTCCCTTTGTGTGCAATCACAGCAGGTACGAGCCAGCGCACATTTGCGCCCCCTACCTGGAAATGCAGGATCACATATACTGTATATACCTGATCCTACGCACAGCTGCCGCCCTGTAGC
Organism: Glandirana rugosa; assembly: GCA_018402905.1. Classification (NCBI taxonomy): domain Eukaryota; kingdom Metazoa; phylum Chordata; class Amphibia; order Anura; family Ranidae; genus Glandirana; species Glandirana rugosa. The sequence continues at coordinate 892,950 of BLSH010190650.1, forward strand.
AGTAAAACTGCTAAAGGGCCATCGTGCTAAGTTGTTAAAATACAACTCCTGTATGACAGTTTGCACAAGCCTCATATTTTGTACAAAAAAAAAATCCTTTACCTCCCCTGACTGAGCCAAATCCTTGTTCATTTAGGATAGAGGCAGTGCTGTCAAACCAGAAACTAGTGGGCAGGACTAGGTGTGACCAGATGCCAACTGAGAAGCTACAGAACTTGTTAACTTATGGCAACTATGTTCTGAATTTGGGAGGTATGCAGCATTGTTGCCACACCATCACAGGAAGCTGCATTAGGTGGACTTTACTGGTAGGATAAACAGTTATTTCTGGGACTTTGCAGGAGGACTAAAGGCCCGATTCGATTATCGCCCAACAACGGTCGACCAACAGCCTATAGGCTGATAATTCGACCGTTAGTACGCACGATTCAACAGCCCATTTCCAATTGTCGTCCAACAGAAGTTGGCTGACAAGACTAGAAAACTTTTGTTGGCCAACAAGGCATTGGCCGATTGTTGGCTCGTGTGTACAGAAGTTGTGCCAACAAAAAGTTGGAAGTGCAAACACGCATGCTTGGAATCCAGGAAGTGTTCAGTCGTGTAAACCTGTGTTGGTAATTCACAAATCAAATTCACCTGAACTTCCTCGTTATACGCTCGTAACACGTCACTACGTTTGGCTTTGTTGGCCGATTACTAGACTCCCATCAGTACGTCAGACAAAACAGCCGACAGATGATTTGTAAGGGAGGTGTAAAGGCGTTTCAGCCTAAAGCGACACGGATTGATACTAACAATCAAAGGATCTATGCATAAAACTAACATGTAACTCATAGCAGTCTGTGCACACATAACAGTTATTAGTTTTGCTGTATCAATATAAATCACATGGAAAGCAGTAAGGATTAACAGACCCATAAAATTAGCACTAGTAGGTTACCTACCTTAGACAATGTACTGCAAAGGATATTATCACAACAAAGTATTAGATCATAAAACACATTGAATCAAGCCTGCAGGGACAAGCCTTGCTCAGTTCATGGAAAAGGTTCAGCTCAGCACAGCACCGCAACACCTGTCATCAGTAGAGTTGAGCGAACACCTGGATGTTCGGGTTCTGCTGGTCCGTCCGAACTTCGGGACAAAGTCCGGGTCCGGGTCCGGACGGAACCCGAACGATCGCACGGACAACGCCACGACACGACTCGACTTGGAAAAGGTACTTGACTCGTTCCGAACAGGGACGTCCGAACTAAGTTACACAAAATACTAGATTATGAAACAACACTATTATAGGAAACGTCATGTAACAGATTCCATCCATTGGATGATCACGATTAAAATACCCAGACAATTAGGAATGACGAAAGGTACACTAAATATAACTATGTCGTTTTGATTATTGACAATACACACGTGTCTGACGATACTCAATGTACAATCAAAATACGTATCTAGGAAACTAACAATCATAGTTAGGCACAGCGAAATCCGACTTTGCGGAAATGTGGAGGGAATGTTTAGTA
>BLSH010190650.1:901457-932973 GCA_018402905.1 Glandirana rugosa
TAGGGTATATGTTAGGTAGTTATTTACTTTAAGGTCATCACAAAGGACAAGGGGGCACTCTTTACGTCTAGAGGAAAAAAGATTTCATCTACAAATACGGAAAGGTTTCTTCACAGTAAGAGCTGTGAAAATGTGGAATAGACTCCCCCCAGAGGTGGTTTTGGCCAGCACGGTTGATTGCTTTAAAAAAGGCCTGGATTCTTTCCTTAATGTAAATAATATAACTGGGTACTAACATCTTTAGGTAAAGTTGATCCAGGGTGAATCCGATTGCCTCTCGGGGAATCAGGAAGGAATTTTTTCCCCCGTTATAGCAAATTGGATCCATGCTTTGCTGGGGTTTTTTGCCTTCCTCTGGATCAACTGTGGGTGAAGGATTGTATATGGGATTATTTGGTTGTATGTGTGTGTATGTATATATATGTATGTGTATATGTATATATATATGTATATACATTTTTTTTTTTGGTTGAACTGGATGGACTTGTGTCTTTTTTCAACCTGACTAACTATGTAAACTCTCTCCTTCAGAGCGCTCAAACACGTTAAGAGATCTCTTCATTCTTTCCACTTGGTAGACGAGTGTTGCATCCCAAAGATAGGGATTACAGTTACTATTCCAAATCACATGACACTTATTTCAGGCTGGATATATTTGTCGTAGATCATTACTACCTTGGGGGCCTCCACTCCTCCACCATAGGGTCCATAACCAGATCATTCCCCGACTGGACTCACACTTAATCAGACTGGTGTCCGCAGAGGGGAGAGAACATGGAGACTAAATGAAGGGCTTTTGGATGACCCTGGGGTGGTAGAGGCAATCACCTGCTCTATGCAACATTGTTTTGAATTCAATTCCCCAGGGGAGGAGACTAACCAAGCAGTGTGGGAGGGCCACAAAGCGGTGATTAGGGGCGAATTGATATCCCATGGATCACATATACAAAAGAACAAAAAGCAAGAAATCACTGCCCTCCTAGATAAAATTCACCACCTAGAAGGGAAACATAAGGCTGCCTTTACTCCCGCTGATGCTGCCCAATTAGATGCCCTTAGGATTGAACTCCAGCAAAGTCTAGATCGTAGGGCAAAAAATACACTTTTATTTTATGCCCACAGTTTTTACGAACACGGTAATAAGTACGGGAGACTCCTGGCCAGACTAATGAAAAAGCCGCAGGCCCTTTGCCATGTTCATAGGCTGACCGCACAGGGCAAACAAATAATAGACTCCCACTCCATTGCCTCAGAATTCCCAAAATATTACTCCTCACTAAATAACATACCAGCCCCCTCCCCCCAGGGGTGATTCTGTCTCCCAAGAGAGGGTTATAAAGACAAACCTGGAGTCCTCCAGACTCCCTACCTTGCCTCCACAAATTTTGTAAGACCTAGAAAGACCGTTTACGGAGGAGGAGATAAGTACGGCTGTGGCTGGCCTCCCTATGGGCAAAAGTCCCAGATCCGATGGCTTTACTAATCTATATTATAAAAAATGTATCGCCATCTTAGCCTCCCCTCTATGCACTTATTTCAATTCCATTACTGCATCCAATCCCCTGCCATCAGAATCCCTATTAGCTTACGTGACGGTCATACCTAAACAGGGTAAGGATTTTCCATTTCCCTGTTGAATTCTGACACCAAATTATTTGCTAAACTCTTAGCTGTCTGCCTTCAGAACCATGTGACAGCCATCATTCACCCTGATCAGACGGGCTTCATGGTTGGACGAGAAGCCAAAGACAACACAATCAGGGCCCTACACATCCTTCATTGGGCTCAGAATGGCCCGGGACAGTGACCATGTGTTGTTCTCTCAATGGACGCAGAAAAAGCTTTTGACAGGGTAAATTGGGTCTATATGTTGGCAGTATTATGTGAGCTAGGATTGGGGGACAGAATGCTTGGATGGATAAAATCATTGTAAGGGGACGCCTCCGCCCGGGTCAACATAAATGGAGCCCTCTCAGACCCCCTGTCGATACGAAATGGGACTAGACAGGGGTGCCCGCTCTCGCCCTTAATATTTGCCCTAGTGCTAGAGCCTCTCCTGCGTACACTCAGAGATAACTCGAACATCACAGGAGTTAACTTTGGTGGGGTGGAGCACAAGTCGTCGGCCTATGCGGAAGACTTGTTGTTTTATCTCACCAAGCCCCAGACTATACCAATAGTGATGTCGGAAATCTGCAAATTTGGGCACTTGTCGAATTTTAAAATCAGTTTTGACAAGTCTGAACTCCTACCTGTCCACATTCCCTCAACACTGGCCCAATCCTTGCAACAATCCTTCCCTTTTAGATGGTGCAAAAACTCACTCTCCTATTTGGGGACCCATATCTCCTGGGATAAAACACTTCTGTATGATCTTAATTATGGTAAACTGCCCACAGGAATCGTACATGACCTCCAGACTTGGAGAGAGTTGCCTCTCACCTGGTTTGGGAGGATCAATGCTCAAAATGATGATCCTGCCAAGGTTAATAGACATATTATACACAATACCCAATGCTCTCTTCCGAATCTTCTTCCAAAAACTACGCAGAGAATTCACACGGTTTATTTGGCAGGACAAACATCCTAGAATAGCATATGACATCCTACGCAGACCCAAATCGGAGGGCGGACTTAGCCTACCAGATGTGGCATTTTACTACAAAGCGATGTCGCTAGTGCTAATCCTTAACTGGCATCATGATAGCTCGACCAGAATCTGGGTCAACCTTGAGAAAATAATGGCGGGTAAGAACTTGACCGGAGCCCCCTGGATTCCCAATGTAGGGAGAGGGTTATCAGACTGGTCATCCCCCCTGACTAAGGACACCTTATCTACTTGGGACAGACTGATCAAAAACAGACAATACACCCCCAACACCCCTCCCCTCGTTCCCCTAGGGGGATTTCCATGGCTCGAACCTGGCGAAGAAGGGGGCTTCTTCGGTACCTGGGGTTTTGAGGGGAGAAACGTATGCACTAGATTCGCCCCTCAACCATCTACTATCACAAATGTACCGATTGATACTGAGGACTCAATCTACCAAAACCCCATACTTTATTAGGGAATGGGAAAGGGAATTGGACCTAGAGTTTTCCACACCTCAGATACAGAGAATGTTAAAATGTACCCACTCTTCCTCGGTGAGCTCCCACACACAGGAATCATTGTTTAAATTTATTTCCAGATGGTATAGAACTCCTTCAAAACTAGCGCAGATGTTCCCACTGTCAAACAATAGATGCTGGAGAAGATGTGGCCAAAGAGGCACATTCCTCCATATTTGGTGGAATTGTCCAAAAATCAAGCCCTTCTGGGAGGCTATAACTCCCTGGATTAAAAATACAACTTTAAGGAACATAGAATGCTCTCCATTACATTTTCTTTTCCACTGAGTTCCATCTTCCCTCAAGCAATATAAATGTAGTGTCACACCCCACCTACTTAATGCCGCCAAAACTCTGATCCCTAGATATTGGAAACAAGTAGCCTGCCCAACACTATCTGAATGGAAAAAGGAAGTAGATTCCATAATGGAAGCTGAACGATGGATAATCAAAGCTAGGGACCAATATGACAAATACACCTGATCAGGCTGGAATTACTACTCCTTGGAAATCCCCTCTGAACAACACTCGTCCAGGTCAACATTTAAGATGCCACCCACGGCAGCATCCCCTATATGTTCATACTGTGTATATCAACCCAATCATTGTTTCCCCCCTTATTTTACCCAGGCTGAAGTTTTTCACAAATTGTAGTGTTCATGACTCTCTTATTTTTGTTTTTGGTTGACATCTGTCGATAGGACTAACTTATTACTAGTAGAAAGAACTGGGAATTTGACATTGTTTGCTGACAACACCTTGGGAGGTGGTCGGGGGGTGGGTGGTGTTGGGGGAGCGGCCGGTGCTCCTCCCCCTGTTCCGGACCACTGACCCTTACCATCTTATACGAGTGATGTGACAATGGTTGATCGGTCCAATTTTATGTCAATGGCTCTAAGGATATGATATTTCTGTACTTATCAAGTCCTACTTTTGTCCTTTTGTTTTTTGTTTTTTTAATGTTCCTTTGTACTATCTGGAATTGTTTATATACTGAATAAACTTCTATTATGCAAAAAAAAAAAAAAACGATGTCATCACACAAGCACCTGGTGGAGCTCCACTCTGCAGCCAGACCCCATTGAGATAGAAGACAGAGCAGTACTTCATTCGGCCACTGGGGTTGCTCTGTCTTCGCACTGTGTGAGAAGGAACTCCCTATGGTGTCCGGGAGCCCACAGTGTAATGCGGGCTCCCAGCGGTGATGGGAGGGGGCGTTTTTTTTTGCAGTATTCGCACCAAGACGCAGTGACACTTTCCCCCATTTTTGGGGGGGAAAAAGTGTGTCTTATGGCGCGAATGTGTGTATTTTTTTATGGTGAAAAATATGGTATATATATGTTTTATAGCAGAAAGTGAAAAATATTGTTTTGTTTTTTTTTTTAAATGTTAATTTTTTTCCGTTTATATAATAATAATAAAAAAAAAACACAGTGGCAATCAAATACAACCAAAAGAATGCTCTATTTCTGTGAAAAAATTATATAAATTTAATTTGGGTACAGAGTCGCATGACTGCACAATAACCAATAACTAGCGCAGTTGCGCCGCCCTCTATCCATGCTCCCTGTGTCCTAAAATGGGCCGGGCACATGGATGGATGGCGCGGCGGCGGCATGGATAGGTGAGGCTGCGCTTGTGCTCCCACAATGGACGGGCCGCCTCTGCCCAATTACCAGTCAACTGTACCACAACTGCGCGTGTTGTGCACCTTTGCAGGGTGGTTTCAGAGCAGCCCGATTCATTTGCACACTTGAGTGTGACAGCGGGTATAATTCCTGCCTCAAAGCAAAACATTGTGGCCACGGCATGTGTACACCCCTGGCCGCTGCCTCAGCAGCAACCGGGGGAGCGGTTGAGAGGTGGTAAAACATGGCTCAATTGTGGGGTTTTATTGCACCCAAACTGCAAGTGTGAACAAGCCCTAAATGCCTATTCCTAATGCCAGTGTGAGTAAGGCCTAAATTTATTTCATTCTTCAACACAGCCTCCCAGCCGAGCTCTGCTCTTCCCACTTAAGCAATACATAATTTGCCATTAATTCCTATGGAAAGGCTGCTGCAACATAACAACAAAGCATCAGTAAATTGTCAGAGTAATAGTGAACATCCTTTTTTCTAATTAAAGAAAAAAGAAATATTTTCTTTTAACAGTTATTTCTAAGCATATGTTAGAAGTAGGAGAAAAAAAGGGGATTAAAAGGAGTTATTTAGAGATCACTTTTATGTACAAAATAGAGATCATTAAGGATAAAAAGAGAGACTGGGTATTTAAGTTGTCCATAAGCAGCATGACAGCAAAGGATTGTCAATAGTCAGAGAAATAGTGGAGCTTATTAACAAAAAAAAAATAGATTTTTTTTTTTTTTAAGAGAAATAAAGTTCTGCTTCACTTTGATGTAGTAATGTCAGCGCTTTCTTTAATATAAAGATTACAGGGCTGACCTCATTTTGTATAGACTTCTTAGACAAAACCTTTTTGCAAGGCCTTTATTAGGCGTTACTTAGCCCTCATCAGCTGCAATTAAATGTTGTAGTGTACACTGTGGTCATTGGCATCTGCAGAGTGCGGAACATACAGATCAGATGGTGAAAGGAGAGGTCATTCTGTCTCAGGGAGCAATTTGGAGCCTTTAAACTCTTTTCGCTGTCATAGCCATTTTTTGATTTTTCGCACACATGCTAAAATTCACATTTTTTTTTACATGAAAACGCACAGGAGAGGCACAGGAAGTGAAAATAGTAAACATTTATATTCACCTACAGTATATGACTGAGGTATTAATCTGATGCTACAGTTGTCCCCCGCTGCCTCTAAGCCTGAGAACTGAGCAATCATGTGACCATCTGATCGCTCAGTTCTCGCTTCCGGACCACCCACCCGCTTATATACTGCGGCAGGGCGGCCCGGCTGTGCAAAACAACGTACCTGTACGTTCGCATTTCCTGGTCTGGGGCGCGCCGGCGACCCGCTCCCACTGTGATTGGACACAGCGGGAGCCAATCAGCGGGTCCGGCAGCCACGATGCCCGTCAGCCACCCGCAATCATTCAGGGAAATGACAGAACGGCGTTCTGACTTGTTTACATAGGCAGACCATTGTTTTGGCACAGATGAAGAGAGAGATCTGCGATTCCTACTAAACAGGAACACTAATCTCTCTCTTTGTCTAGTGTCAGCACCCCCACACAGTTAGAAAGCACACATATCGAACACATGTAACTCTTTGATTGCCCCCGATGTTAACCCTTTCCCTGCCAGTGTCATTTATACAGTGTCAGTGCATTTTTTTTAGCACTGATCACCGTATTGGTGTCACTGGTCCCCAAAAAGTGTCCAATTCGTCTGCCGCAATGTCGCAGTCCCGCTAAAAATCGCTGATCGTCACCATTACTAGTAAAAAAAAAAGTCCCTAAATCTATCCCATAGTTTGTAGATGCTATAACTTTTGCTCAAACCAATCAATGTACGCTAATTGGGATTTTTTTAACCAAAAATATGTACAAATTGATGAAGAAATTTGATTTTTTACATTTTTTTTATTGGATAGGTTTTATAGCAGAAAGAAAAAATATTGTTTGTTTTTCAAAATTGTTACTCATTTTTTGTTTATAGCGCAAAAAATAAAAAGGCAGAGGCGATCAAATACCACTAAAAGAAAGCTCTATTTGTGGGAAAAAAAGGACATCAATTTTGTTTGGGTATAGTGTTGTACAATCGTGCAATTGTCAGTTAAAATAACGCAGTGCTGTATCGCAAAAAAATTGCCTGGTCATTAAGGGGGTAAATCCTTCCAGGACTGAAGTGGTTAAGAACACAGCAGTGACTGTCAGTCACCGCTCTCTGCTCTGCCCCTCCAGTGCTCACTGGAGCGCAGGGCACAGGAGGGGATGGCAGAGGCTGGCTCAGGCGCTCAGGAGCATGCTGAGAGGCTGAGCCAGCTGCCGGTCAGGCATCTGGGCAGATCCTGACATTGTTGTCAGTATACTCTCAGAGTCTTGATTGGCTCTGTGATGTCAGCTGACAGTGGACTTTAGCCCGCTGTTGGCTGACTCTGAGCCACAGGAGTGCAAAAAGTATGTGCACTTCTGTGACCCACATAAAAATTATGACCAAAAAAGCTTTGGCCATACTTTTCTTTTAAAACCCCAGGACGTTAAATATTTGTTTAAAGCAGAAGGCCTATAGAATAGTGGTTGCATTTTTATATGTTGCACGATATTAGTACAACTGTAAATAAGATCTATAATCTTAATAAAAAATACATTAATATTTTTTGTGGACACAAATATAACCTTCAAATTGTCTTTAAATGATAGAAGAAGACACGGAGTTGAGCAATTAAGTTTATTTTAGGTACCTATGTGTACCATATACCTGTTGGTTTGTGTGTGGGGGGGCAGGAGGGGCTTTAAAACATTTTTTAAACTTTTCTCATTTTTTTACTTTTCACTAAACTTTATTGTAATTGCTTATATGGAGTAAAAAAGTACACTTTACAGAGGCATCAGGTGTCTCTTGAATCCCCCCAGCTAGATCAAGTGTACAGGTTATTCAATCGGCTATTTTCCCAGGCCTCGGTGGCCAACAACTCTGAAGTCTAGAAGTGTTTCTGAGTTTATTGGGTGCGCCTAGGGGATGTTTCTAGCTGTCACATTGACCCCGTAGCATGAGGATAGGTCAGCAAAGGGAACCTCCATGTTCCACAAGTCTGTTCTGAGGAACATTTCAGTTCTTTGCACTATGTTACACAGCTGCTGTTAAATGTATAGTTCTTTGGCCCCTTTCACACATGGTGGTCTTCCATCTGTCTGTTTTTTGACATGTGATTACATGGGTCAAAATGGGCAGCAATATATTCCTATAGGTGGAACTGGTACACAAATTTGGGGCATGCACAACATATGGAGGCGTTCTGAGATTTCAGTGCCAATATGGACACTCTATCCTCCGTGCAGCTAAGCTTCCTTCCTGCAGCTGCAGTTATCATGCAGACCACTCGGTGGTTGAGGATTTTTAAAGCTGGGTAGGGGGAGCCTGTTAGGGATTCAGAGACACTAGTTCCCCTTAGCTTTGCTCCCTCTGTGAGTGACAGCAGGCAGACTCTTCCCACTGGCAGTGTCACTGGTTGACAGGTGCTTAGGGGGTAGTGGCAGAAAACATGCTGCTTGTTAGACAGCACACAGAGACAGGCACTCTGCCTGTCTCTGTACACCAACTTACTGTTGGACCTAATTGCCTCCAGTTTCTTTATCTATGAACTGGAGGTAGTTATTTTTGAAAATGGTGCAGTAGTAACACAACATTGTAAAACTGGCACTATATAGCAATTACTTGAACATGCTGCATGTATTGGTAAAGCTACCAAAACTGATGGCAGGGCATTTTGAATCTGGTGTAGGACCTTTTAAAGAGTTTAGAAACTAGCTTGACAGCAAAGATACAAACGTGTGTTAAGCAGGTGCTTAAAAGGATATGTAAAGGTTTTTTTTTTTTTTTTTAAATAACAAACATGTTACACTTACCTCCTCTGCGCAGTTGGTTTTGCACAGATTGGCCCCGATCTTCCTCTTCTGGGGTCCCTCAGCACCGATCCTGGCTCCTCCTCTTCTCGAGTGCCCGTTGGAGAGCCTCTCTCCCTCAGGACAACCGCGCGGGCACGCTCCCGTGTCCTGCTGCTGCGTCTATTTACACAGACAGCAGGACTCGGCTCCGCCCCCAGCTCCCACGCCATTGGATTTGATTGACAGCAGTGGGAGCCAATGGCTCCTGCTGCTATCAATCTATGCAATGAGGACCAGAGACACCGGCTGGAGCGGGTGTGCTCATCCCCGTCGCTGGAACGATTAGGCTCAGGTAAGTAAAAGGGGAGCTCTGGGGGGCTGCTGTAGTACAGGAGGTTTTTCACCTTAATGCATAGATTGCATTAATGTAAAAAAAAAAAAAACCTGAGGGTTTACAAACCCTTTAATAAGGGATTAACCACTTCAGCCCCGGAAGAATTTCGCACTTTAGGACCAGAGCACTTTTTGCGATTCGGCGCTGCGTCGCTTTAACTGACAATTGCGCGGTCGTGCGACGTTGTACCCAAACAAAATTGGCATCCTTTTTTTCCCACAAATAGAGCTTTCTTTTGGTGGTATTTGATCGCCTCTGCGTCATTTCTTATCGCCGCTATAAACAAAAGAAGAGCGACCATTTTGCAAAAAACCCCAAATTTCTTACTTTTTGCTAAAATTCAAATCCAAAAAAAAAATATAAAAAAAACATTTTTTTTCACCGTTTTTGGCCGATTTTATATAATTCCTCATATTTGTGATAAAAAAAATCGCAATCGGCGTTTATTGATTGGTTTGCACAAAAGTGGCCGCGTTTACGGATGGTGAGAATTCATTTCTGGGGTTTTTATTTTTTACTAGTAATGGCGGCGATCTGCGATTTTTAGCGGTAATGCGATATTGGGGGGGACATGTCGGAACATTTTGACACTTTTTTGGGACCAATGACATTTATTCAGCGATCAGAAATTTAAATGTCCACTGATTACTGCATAAATGTCATTGGCAGTGAAGGGGTTAACCTGCAGGGGGAGAGCTAGGGGTTAACTGTGTTCCCTGGGTGTGTTCTTACTGTGGGGGGGTTGGGCTAACATGGGCATGAGAGATCTAACTGATCCCAGTGACAGGGATCAGTAGATCTCTCATGCCCCACTGACAGGGCGGGGAACCGCCGTGTTTACATCGGCGGTTCCCCGTTCTTTCCCTGTAGCCGCTCATCGCGGCTCGCCGGCGGACATCGGGTCCCCCGAGCCGCGGGCACACTCCCCAGGAGTGCGGCGGGTGCGCGTGCGCGCCGGCGCACGCGCCCCCTGGTGGCCAATTGCGAATCGCCGCTTATTTACGGCGATTCGCGCAGGGCTCCCCGACTGCCGCCGTGAAAAGACGGCGCGCGGTGGGGAACCAGTTAATGTGTTGCCTGTGTTAACTATCTTTCTGAGTTAAAGTAGAACTATTGACAAAACTCTTTTTTTTTCATTTTGGATAGAGGAAGGGAGGATTATAGCCCCTGTCAGATTTTTTGACATATGTGTCCTAATAGGGAGATTTACCTTCACTTCCTGTCCCATAGCCAAAATAGAAAGTGAGAGCAAATCCTTGCAAGTTTAGAGAAGCTTTTGGGGGCCCCCCAGGTCAATGAGAATGGTAAACAGGGCAAATAGACAGGGTAAATCTCCCTAATGGGGACACAGACAGCAATAAAAACCGGACGGTGTTCCATTCCCTTTCCACTCTTTCCAAAACTAAAAAAAAAAAAAAAAAGTTATAGTTATACTTTATACTTTTTTGGTTATACATTAAGTGAATTCCCTGCTGTGTTAATTTTACTATTTAGTTGATGTGCCCAGCAGAAGTTGTACTGCCTGAGAGGTAAGAGTTAACTCTGCTGGCCAGGTTTTCCTGGGCTTTTCTGAGAAGTACCGCCCTTTGCTGGACAAAACAAAAAAGGGCAACTATATTTAGGTAAAGGGTCTTTGGTCTTTATTCTCTGCATGGGTAAAGGAGGAGAGTGCTGCAGAAGGATGTAATTGCCACTTTACTACTTTAGCTCCCCTTGTGGGAGCCCAGTTGGGGTTCCATGGGATATAGACTTTGCTGCTAAATGGACTAAAGGACTTGCTCAGTATGACTACCTCATGCGAAACAAGGGAGCATCAGGGAGATGCAAAAGGGGCACTTAGAGGATTTTGTAAAGGAATATATATGGGAGGATGTTACTGAGAACTGTTCATCTATTAAATTAATCACTTTAGTAAAGAACTTTGTTTTTAAGCCAATCTGCCTGGTCTGAAGTCACTAAAGTGGTGCATGCATGGCATATCAAAGAGTAGGGCTTGGAAGGGGGATGAAAAGAAGTCGGTGTGAACGGCTAGCCTACATTGGAAGAAGGAGAGACTATGCTGTTGTTGCTAGGGGCAACTGGAGTAATGTCGGGTGCTTAAAGTGTAAGTTCACCTTTACACAAAATTTATAAGGTGACGTTACACTGGACCCCCTCCCCACCCCCCCTGGTCCCGCTGTACCAGACTGCCGTGATCTCCCGCTGTCAGATACGGAAAAGCCACTTCACCAGTCCGGGAATTTGAAATTCCGGCGGCTTTTTCTCCTCTCCTTGCAGTGATGACAGTACGGACTAGACAGCTTCTGATTGGTCAGCGCCTTCCATGTGATGGTGCTGGCCAATTCAAATCCCTGCAGTGCTTACTGCCTAAGTGATATGGACACGAGGTTAAGCCAAGGGGGTTTCATATCCCTGGACTGGTGAACTGACTTTTCCGTGTCTGACAGAGGGTGATTGTGGCAGTCTGATACAGTGGGACCAGAAAGGATGGGGAGGGGGTCCAGTATAAAGTCACCTTACAGATTTTCTGTAAAGGCGACCTTACATTTTAAGCAACCAGTTGGTGATAGTTGTAGTGACATGGCATGGGTGATGGAGGGCCCTGGTAGTGAGGGGGTTTGCAAGCTTGGCCCCCTCCCTATCGACCGGTGCCCCACATACAGGAACTAAAATCATGGCACGAGGTATCCGCAGGTACCTAGCCTGAGATCTCACGGAGTGAGAGGCATCAGGAATGGAGAAGCTCGGGAACATGTGAAGAGATGGCCTCTGTGTGTCTGGGAGAAGTCTCATAGTGTCACTGGGAGTGGGGTGACATGTTAGGCTGTGTTGGTGGAGTGAGGTACAGGCTCAGTGGCACCTACATGCATAGTTGTTAACAATATCAAAACATTTTTAGGGACTCCTTTTTTTTTTTTTAGGCAGGGTTTTCTTTTAATCAGGGGCGGGGCATTCATTTGCAGGAATGAAAAAATGTGGCGCGAAAAATGGGCGTAGTTTAAATTGCACTAAATATTAGGTGTGGCTTAAAGGGGTGTGGTTAAATAAAGTCTGATATGACTTACATAGTGGAGAAGGTGGTAATATATAGGGAATGTAGGTAGGGCAGTGTACAGAGATTGGTAGCTTGTAGGACAGTGTACAGAGGTCAGTAGTATGTAGGGCATTGTACAGAGGTCAGTAGTATGTAGGGCAGTGTACAGAGGTCAGTAGGATGTAAGACAGTGTACAGAGGTCAGTAGGATGTAAGACAGTGTACAGAGGTCAGTAGGATGTAAGACAGCGTACAGAGGTCAGTAGGATGTAAGAGTGTACAGAGGTCAGCAGTATATAGGGCATTGTAGAGAAGTTGGTAGTATGTAGGGCAGTGTATAGAGTTCGCTAGTATGCAGGGCAGTGTACAGAGGTCAGCAGTATATAGGGCATTGTAGAGAAGTTGGTAGTATGTAGGGCAGTGTATAGAGTTTGGTAGTATGCAGGGCTGTGTACAGAGGTCAGCGGTATGTAGAGCAGTGTACAGAGGTCAGTAGTATGTAGGGCAGTGTACAGAGGTCGGTAGTATGTAGGGCAGTGTACAGAGGTCAGTAGTTTGTAGGGCAGTGTACAAAGGTCTGTAGGATGTAGGGCAGTGTATAGGACAGGGATCAACAGGGAAGTGGTTGGGTATCAGCAGGGCAGAGGACAAGGGGTCATGAGGGCACAGAACAGGGGTTCAGAAGTGTGTAGGGCACAATACAATAGGTCAGGAGGGCACAGTGTATGGTACAGCAGTGGTTTCCTCCATGTGCAGACCGGCTCAGGGAAGCTGCTGTCCCATATCTACCTGTTCTCGTGTGCTGATCGGTTTACACCCACCTCAAGGAATGGAACGTCTGATCAGGTCAGCCTGAAAAATTGACATGGTCCCATGTGAAAGGGACCTTAGTGATGGCGACAGAAAACAGTGACTGTAAGAAATTGGGGTTAAGACTGCACTGCAGGGGGGTAAAACCCCCCCTCTCCACAAAGTATTGACCCCCTTGTTCAGTACAGACTCCCCTGCCTGCCCATACCCTCAGTATAGACCATCCTTAATAAAGGCACCCTCTTAGAACAGACCACCCTTCCTTGCCCCCCCCCCCCCACATTAGTACAGATTCAACTCCCTTCCAGCCTCCCTCCCCCCGCCTTAGTACAGACTCAACTCCCTTACAGCCCCCCTTCCCCAGAATAGAACTGTACAGACCTCCAGAAGTATGTAGGACAGTGTACAGAGGTCCATAGGATGTAGGGCAGTGTACAGAGGTCAGTAGTATATAGGGCATTGTACAGAAGTTGATAGTATGTAGGGCAGTGTATAGAGGTGGGTAGTATGCAGGGCAGTGTACAGAGGTGGGTAGTATGTAGGCAGCGTACAGAGATCGGTAGTATGTAGGGCAGTGTACAGAGGTCCTTAGTATGTAGGGCAGTGTACAGAGGTTGGTAGTATGTAGGGCAGTGTACAGAGGTCGGTAAAACAAACAAGGAGAAGCGCCTCTAAGTGCAATCATTAAAAACACATTTACTCGCTCACAGGCTAAAAACACTCACAAGAGTAGATGAATACAGGCACAGGAATGTATGGTATCCAAAGGAGGGTAGGACGTCCATGCAGTGGGGCCGTCAGGCCGATGTCAGATGTGAACAAGCTGAGCTAAGAAACGATATGCCGGCCGGTGTCTCAGAACGAGGCTTGGTGTACAGCACTGATCTTGTCCCAGGCAGATGACGTCATAGACTTGCAACGCGTTTCCTGGGCGTGGTGGCTACGATGACACGGTGGCCGTGCCCCTTCTTCAGGCTTGGATACCAATGGGAGGACTCTACATGTTTTATATAGGCAGGAAGGGGAGGGGGTGGACCTCATTAGAAGGAAAGGAAAAGAAAAAAGGAAAGGAAAAGTGCCTAGGTAACAATCTAGTAGTGTACGTACTGGGTACACTGAAAAACAAAGGTATTAGGAATTAAATTACAAAGGGGGAGTACAATCCAAAATATCATACAGCAATAATATGCGATATATCTGTATTGTACATAGTGTTATGAAATTAAAAGAAATAAAAGAATTAAAAGAACCAATAGACAATATATGACTATGAAACCACAAATCAGATGTGGATGGTATATACCCTTACATATGTGTAAAAAATGTATACATCAAATAATGCATACATAAAAAGGGCATGTATAAAAAAGGCGTACATAAAAAAAACAAAAACAAAAAAAAAAAACGCATATATATATAAAACGTATAAAAAAAATTTAAAAAAAACGCATCTGTAAGAAAACGCACATGAATGTGCGTATATACGGATGACAATATGAGAATCGTATGATGACATGTGTGGAACACACAAAGGCATGGGTGTTTATATGAAGAATGGAAAAAATAAAAATATAAGAATAATTAGGTATACGCAACCACACAGAAATAATATGAGGGCAAGGTTGAGATTACAAAATAGTAGCCACCTCTATACATTCGTTCATTCCACCTGGGGAAAGAGCATCTAAGGTATATATCCAGAAGGTTTCGCAAGCGCAAAGCCTTTTGTATCGCTCAGCTTCTGGAAGTTTGTGTGATATCTGCTCAATAACCCATACTTGTAAGCCTACTGTTGACTTTTTATGGACTTCAAGAAAATGCTTGGGTACGCTATGATGGTCTTTGCCACCCTCAATAAACCTTCTATGTTCCCCAAATCGTCGTCGTAGAGGGCGTATGGTACAACCCACATAAATCAATCTACAAGGACATGTGAGTCCATATACCACGAAGTCTGAAGAGCAGTTATAGAAGGCTTCCAGCGTGTATGTTTTACCCTTAGTACAAAACGATTTTTGGCCATGTTGCACAAAGGCACATGCCATACATAAAGCCTTCCGCAACTGATACATGCCAACTAGCGGTATGAGTGTAGGTATAGATGAAGGAACCTGTTTAGTTTTTAATCTGCTTGGGGCAATTTTGCCTTTAAGGTTAGGGGCACTACGGCAAGTGACTTTGGGGCCAGCAGGTAGCAGGTCTTTTAAATGGGGGTCTTGCGACAGAATACCCCAATGTCGAGATAGTATTTTCTCCATCTGATGGTGCTGGGAATAAAACATGGTTATGAACCGGAGAGAAGGTTGGTCAGTCTCAGGGGATGACTTTCTAGGAGGAATGCCACTTTTATACGTGTCAAAGGCCTCATTCACAGTGTGATCAGGGTAAGATTTGTCAGAAATGTTTTTCTTTAAGATGGCACCCTGTGAGGCATAGTCCTTATCTAGTGTGCAATTGTGTCTTAATCTGCAAAATTGTCCTTTAGGGATGTTACGAATCCAAGGGGGGAAGTGACAGCTGTCATAATGTAAAAAGGAATTACCTGCAGTGGGCTTGGTATAATTCTGAGCTAAAATACGCTCTCCTTCATGACAAAGTTCCAAATCCAAGAAAGGTAGAGTGTCAGGATTAGTGACATTGGTAAAGACAAGGCCATGGGGGTTATCATTGCAATACTCCACGATCCGGCCCAAGAGACACTGGGAGCCCTCCCAAATGATAATAATGTCATCAATGTATCTTTCGAAAAAGATCACATTGGCGGCAAAGGGGTTGTTGTGATGGATATGTCGTTTTTTCCCAGTATCCCATGGCCAGATTCGCATGAGAGGGTGCAAAATTGGCCCCCATGGCCGTGCCTTGTATCTGCAGGAAGAAGTTATCATCAAAATTGAAATAGTTATGTGTGAGGCAGAATTTTGTGGCTTCCAAAATGAATTGGGCTTGCCTCGGATTCATAAGGGGGTCTTCAGCCAAAAAGTGTTCCAAAGATAGTAAACCATATTCATGGGGAATGGACGTATATAAAGAGCATAGGTCTAAAGATAGCGATACATATGTAGGTTTCCATCTGTAAGGCCCAAGAAGCTCCAACAGATGGGTCCCATCACGAATATAAGATTCAAGTTGCATTACTATCGGTTGTAAAAAGTGATCAACATACTGACTGAGTCCAGATGTTACACTTTCCATGGCGGCCACTATGGGTCTACCAGGTGGAACATCTGCATCTTCAGCAAATGATAGAAGTAGGGTAACTATTTTTTAGTAAAAAAGCGGCCTCTGCTTTGTTTATAATACCATCTACCAGAGCGAATTGAACCAAAGAATTGAGAAAAAAAAAAGAGGGGGAAAAAAGGGTTAAGAACTGCTGGATGGTGTGGGCATGCTGCACAAGAGGTTCAAACAGACAGGATGGTTTTCACAGATCTAAAAAAGCTCTGCGAATCTTCCTCTACCAAACCCACCAACCTTTACCCTGCTGAGATCTCTGCCCTGGATTGGTTGATGAAGGCAGATGATCTAGTTATCAAGACAGCGGATAAGGGAGGTGGCATAGTAGTGCAAAATAGGGAGGACTACGTGGCTGAAGCCAACAGGATCCTCTCTGATCGTAGCACTTATGCCCCACTCCCTTCAGACCCCACCTCTAGATTCGCCCAAGATGTCAATTCTTTGGTTAAATCCGCTCTGGTAGATGGTATTATAAACAAAACAGAGGCTGCTTTTTTACTAAAACATTTTTACAAGATACCCTACTTCTATCATTTGCCGAAGATACACAAAAATGCAGATGTTCCACCTGGTAGACCCATAGTGGCCGCCATGGAAAGTGTAACATCTGGACAAATCTTACCCTGATCACATTGTGAATGAGGCCTTTGACACGTATAAAAGTGGCATTCCTCCTAGAAAGTCATCCCCTGAGACTGACCAACCTTCTCTCCGGTTCATAACCATGTTTTATTCCCAGCACCATCAGATGGAGAAAATACTATCTCGACATTGGGGTATTCTGTCGCAAGACCCCCATTTAAAAGACCTGCTACCTGCTGGCCCCAAAGTCACTTACCGTAGAGCCCCTAACCTTAAAGGCAAAATTGCCCCAAGCAGATTAAAAACTAAACAGGTTCCTTCATCTATACCGACACTCATACCGCTAGTTGGCATGTATCAGTGCCGGAAGGCTTTATGCATGGCATGCGCCTTTGTGCAACATGGCCAAAAATCGTTTTGTAATAAGGGTAAAACATACACGCTGGAAGCCTTCTATAACAGCTCTTCAGACTTCGTGGTATATGGACTCACATGTCCTTGTGGATTGATTTATGTGGGTCGTACCATACGATTTGGGGAACATAGAAGGTTTATTGAGGGTGGCAAAGACCATCATAGCGTACCAAAGCATTTTCTTGAAGTCCATAAAAAGTCTACAATAGGCTTACAAGTATGGGTTATTGAGCAGATATCACACAAACTTCCAGAAGCTGAGCGATACAAAAGGCTTTGCGCTTGCGAAACCTTCTGGATATATACCTTAGATGCTCTTTCCCCAGGTGGAATGAACGAATGTATAGAGGTGGCTACTATTTTGTAATCTCAACCTTGCCCTCATATTATTTCTGTGTGGTTGCGTATACCTAATTATTCTTATATTTTTATTTTTTCCATTTTTCATATAAACACCCATGCCTTTGTGTGTTCCACACATGTCATCATACGATTCTCATATTGTCATCCGTATATGCGCACATTCATGTGCGTTTTCTTACGGATGCGTTTTTTTTTTATATATGTGTTTTTTATACATGCCTTTTTATGTATGCATTATTTGATGTATACATTTTTTACACATATGTAAGGGTATATACCGTCCACATCTGATTTTTGGTTTCATAGTCATATATTGTCTATTGATTCTTTTAATTCTTTTATTTCTTTTAATTTTAATTTCATAACACTATGTACAATACAGATATATCGCATATTATTGCTGTATGATATTTTTGATTGTACTCCCTCTTTTTAATTTAATTCCTAATACCTTTGGTTTTCAGTGTACCCAGTGCGTACACTACTAGATTGTTACCTAGGCACTTTTCCTTTCCTTTTTTTCTTTTCCTTTCCTTCTAATGAGGTCCACCCTCTCCCCTTCCTGCCTATATAAAACATGTAGAGTCCTCCCATTGGTATCAAAGCCTGAAGAAGGGGCGCGGCCACCGTATCATTGTAGCCGCAATGCCCAGGAAACGCGTCGCAATTCTATGACGTCATCTGACTGGGACAAGATCAGTACTGTACACCAAGCCTCGTTCTGAGACACCTGCCGGCATATCGTTTCTCAGCTCAGCTTGCTCACATCTGACATCGGCCTGACAGCCCTACTGCATGGATGTCCTACTCTCCTTTGGATACCATACATCCCTGTGCCTGTATTCATCTACTCTTGTGAGTGTTTTTAGCCTGTGAGTGAATAAATGTGTTTTTAATGATTGCACTTAGAGGCGCCTCTCCTTGTTTGTTTTTCCACAGTTCTCTGGAGCTTGGTTCGGCTCCCTCTGGTGGCTGCCTGGAGTGTTCTCATGGACTTTTATTGCATTTAATTTATGTCCCATATGCATCAACCATATTGTTTTATGATGTATTTTTTAGCGCCTTTGTTTATAATTTTTCAGTTTATCCTATGTCCATTTTTTGATACTTCTACACATAGCACAAACACCATTCTTTCAGTTCCCCTTCCCTCTGTTTTTTGCATATAGACTCTGACATGGTATTGGGTAGCGCACATCCACTTGTTTTTTTTTTTTTTTACAGAGGTCGGTAGTATGTAGAGCAGTGTACAGAAGTCGGTAGTATGTAGAGCAGTGTACAGAGGTCAGTAGTATGTAAGGCAGTGTACAGAGGTCGGTAGTATGTAGGGCAGTGTACAGAGGTCATTTGTATGTAGGGCAGTGTACAGAGGTCGGTAGTTTGTAGAGCAGTGTACAGAGGTCGGTAGTTTGTAGAGCAGTGTACAGAGGTCAGTAGTCTGTAGAGCAGTGCACAGAGGTCCATGGGATTTAGGGCAGTGTAGAGGTCTGTAGGATGTAGGGCAGTGTACAGAACAGGGGTCAGCAGGGAAGCTGTCACGTACCTGGTGGTGGAGTCTGCGATAGCCGAGGACAGCCTCTCTTACAACCCTGACTCAGGAACCCCTGATATGGTAGACAGGAAGCTCAAGAGTGCAGGATGGCACGAGTGCTTGACTGGAACACTGGTGCGATGGTTGCTGGCAGGGCAGGTGTTGCAGCGAGCTGGAGCAGAGGAGACACTCCGGGAAACAGCTGGCAATACACTCTGCAGGGCTGAACCAAGCGGGTGATGCTGGACGAGAAGGCTGGAACAGACTGGAACAAGCAGCAGTCAAACCGAGCAGGAGCTGGAGGAATAAGCAGTGGGGTCGTCAGACAGGAGCCGGGTCGTCAACAGGCGGGCGGAGAAGTACCAAAGGAGCAGGCAGAAGAATCGTCAGGACAAGCCAAAGGTTCAGGGCAGGCAGCAAGTAGCAGTGTCAGAATCAAGCCGGTAATCAAGGAGCAGGTAGATCAGCAGAACAGGTAACAGGATGCACAGGAACGTTGTAGGCCAAACGGCATTGATCTCATGTCAAAGTCCTGTTTAAATAGCCCTCTTGGCGCCAAGAATCATCACGAACGGGGGTGCGCGCTTCCCGGTTGCGCGTGCGCACGAACGTTCGTGCCGTCCGTTCCTTCGTGCACGCGCCCGCGCACTGTTCTCCTTTGTGCGGCAATACGAGTTCTTCTTCTTTCCTGACAGAAGCGGTTGGGTATCAGCAGGGCAGAGGACAAGGGGTCAGGAGGGCACAGTACAGGGGTTCAGAAGTGCATAGGGCACAATACAATAGGTCAGGAGGGCACAGTGTATGGTACAGCAGTGGTTTCCTCCATGTGCAGACCAGTTTAGGGAAGCTTCTGTCCCATATCCACCTGTTCTCGTGTGCTGATCTGTTTACACCCACCTTGGGGAATGGACCGTCCGATCAGGTCAGCCTGAAAAATTGACAGGCGGACCTGATTGGACCCGCCATGTGAAAGGGACCTTAGTGATGGCAACAGAAACCAGTGACTGTGAGAAATGTGGGTTAAGACTGCACTGCATAGAGGTAAAGACCCCCCCTCTCCACAAAGTATTAATCCCCTTGCTCAATACAGATTGCCCTGCCAGCCCATATCCTCAGTATAGATCATACTTAATACAGGCACCCTCTTAGAACAGACCACCCTTCCTTGCCCCCCCCCCCTTCCACCTCCTTAGTACGGACTCAACTCCCTTCCAGCCTCATTCCCCCCACCTTAGTACGGACTCAACTCCCTTCCAGCCTCATTCCCCCCACCTTAGTACGGACTCAACTCCCTTCCAGCCTCTCTTCCCCAGCACAGAACTGTACAGACCTCCAGAAGTATCCCTTGCGGGGGATGGAGAAGAGGGTGTGAGCAGAGCTGGTGAGATGGAGAAATGGGGGAAGGGTTAACGGAGTTGGGGGAAGAGAGGGATGAGCAGAGTTAGGGGGGAAAATAGAGTTGGTGAAAGGGGGGTTATCATCAAAACTGGGCTGTTCCGGGCAGTCAGGACATGTGTGTTGGGGCTTGAAACAGAGGCTTCTGGAAGTGGAGACACTGGGACAGGACAGTGGGGAGACATGGCAGTGGCACTGAGGAGTCAGGCTCAGGACAGTCAGCAGACAGTCTTCTATAGGAGGATAACTATAACTCAGAGATAAGCAGCAGGGGCGGTCCAGCGGCATCATGATGCACAGCAGATGCCCAGCCCCTCCTCAGCCAAATCCCACCAATTACAAGCTGAGCCGGGACCAGACTGGAGACTGAAAGGAACTGTATGGTGGGCGTAAGTCAGTGTGACAGGGGGGCGCATGGGACTCCCGTAGCTACACCATTGGTGTCAACCAATGCTACTGGCTGTAATAACTGTGTCAGTGCCAAACTCTCACTGTCCGTGACAGAGCCTAATTTTTGGGATTCTGCCCGGGACAGGCTCAGAGCAGGACATCTGTCTGATTTCCGGGAAAGTCCCAGGCAATCCGTGACTGTTGGCAACTATGCACATGGAATTGCTGCAACCATTGGGAGAAGCTACAGGAAGTGAAACATACACAATAGGTTAACTGTGCAAGAGGATCACTTCTAATGGCTCGTACACGCGGGACGACGATCGTGCGCACGACCGTGTTGAATCGTACGTTGACGGTCGTATGTAGCCTACTGACATGCACACGACAGTCGTACATACAACTTGCGGCCGGCCGAACGTGATGACGCGAACGAGCGTATAATGAGGAAGTAGCGTCACCTTTTGGGCTCCTTTCTAATTTCATGTTAGTTGAAGTGGACTTGGTGCATGCGTGTTTAGCACAATACAACTTTGTTGAACACAGCTGCTCTACACACGACTCAACGGTCGTATGCGAGCTTGTTGACACGACCAAGTTTTCTAGTCTGCACATACAACTCCCACGAATGACCGTCGTATGTTCAAGTGTTGAAAGCACGGCCACAGACGATCGATTCTGCATACAACGGTCGTGAGTATGACGTGTTGAACACGATCGTCGTCCCGTGTGTACGAGGCTTAAGAGTGCTGACTTAAAGGAGAAGTACAGCCCAAGCTCGTTTGGTTGTATTTCTTCTGTGGATCATGGAGCGCAGTTCATTCTGCATTCCTGTGACCCGTTTCAGCAGACAGCAGTCTGAAACCCACTGTCAGCTGAGGTCACAGAGCCAGTCCAGGCAGGGGGAAGATTGCAACAATGAAGTTGGGATCTACTCACATGCCTGAATAGGCACCCGGTTGGCCGCCCCCGCCCTTTCCACAGCCCAGTGATCCAGTGAGCGAGGGGGGCAGAGCAGACTGCTCTCTGCTCATGGAGCCCTGATGGAGCCTTGGTGGTGTTTGACCGCTTGGTTCTCAGTCTTAGAAACGGCGGGGGACAGATGCCCACCTAGGTATGATTCTGAAAAATATACTTCTCTGTTAATGCTGATTTCAGGTGACCACAGCCTAGCGAGTGTTGTGCTGTGACTACTCCCCAAGGGTCTCATCCACACAAGGGCTGAGGTCTGTTTGCCGTGAACGGGCTGTTTTTTTCAGTGTCTTTAGACTCCAGGTGCTGTGTGCAGGCAGTGCATTCAAATTTATCAGGATGCAGCACCTGTACAGACACACCCTCTCATCCTAATGTGACAGGCGCGCAGGCATGGGTAATTGGTCTGAACTCAACCTATCTGCGTTCGGGGGCCACAGCCATATGCCTGTTGGGATGAGCTGCTGTGTCCTATTAGACTTTATTTACCTGTTGTTACTTAGGCTAGATTCACATACGAGCAATGCAGCAGCACACGTTAATGTGTTTATCTGAATGGGCTGCCTACCACACCTAAATCACACCAAAGGAGTGCATGACCCCTTTTATTAAAATCGCATTGCACCAGAACACATGGTACTTTGTTACCGTGTGTTTATGCAATGCAATTTCTCATGCACATCAGCAATGTGTGTTGGGGTGTCATTAACAATAGCACTGCAGTCATTGTTGCCAACCTACCAGATTGAAATTTACTGATTTAGCACCCTCTAGGTAGGTACTAGAGTGAGTTTTTTTTGTGAGGATAGGCTCATTTAGGCAGGCTTAGCTGGTTGCTAGGCCTGTTTGTTTTCATTCTGGGCTGGGAGTGGCTCAGGGTAGCAGCTGGTGACTGTCACTTCTCGGTTACCTCCTTCTTGCTTCTAGAAGGTCCTAGAAGACGAGGAGGGGAAGAGAGGTAGAGCTGTTTGGGGTGTTTTAGGGAGCCCTGACTAATCCCAAACCTGGATTGGCAGGCCTCCCTAAATGCCTAGGGTCTGGTCAGCTGGGGAAGAGAGTTTGGGTGGAAGAACTGGAGATGGAGTACTAGGCCTTTGAGGGAGCTCCCCAGTCTGGGGGGGTGACCTTGGGCCTGGGGCTTGGGTGCAGGACGGAGCCCTTCAAGAAAGCATGAAGGTTCCGGACAGGAGACACAGGAGGAGCAAGAGAGGGCAGCAGGAGCTAGTGCTGCCAGGCAAGCCTTCAGAAGGGAACCACCGGTTGCAGCCAGGAGGGCTGGTGAGTGACCTGTGCAGTCAGGAGGACTGGGGAGTTACACCTGAGAGGACTGGGAAGTCTGAGGTGGGTGCAGAGCCAGCAGTGAGGATTGCAATGTCATGGGTAGTGGAGTTAGGCAGCTGTAGCCAGGAGGGGGGCAGTGCCAGAAGAGGACTAGCTGGGATCAGTAGTTCATCTGGGACGGCTAGCACCAGGACTTTTCAAGGGACCTGCGGTCCCTGCCTGTAACAGGGCATCTGCTAAATCCTGACTGAAGCCAGTTGTCAGGCCTAATCAAATGTGCTAGCTGAGCCTGAAGAGTTATGGTCTGTACACATGGTACGATTATCGGCCAACAATGGTCGTACAACAGCCTGTTGTCCAATAATCCGACCGTTAGTACGCACAATTCAACAGGCAATTTTCAATTATCGTCCAACAGAAGTTGTCTGAGAATACTAGAAAACTATTGTTGGCCAACAAGGCGTTGCCCAATTTTCGGCTCGTGTGTACAGAAGTTGGCCCAACAAAAGTTGGAAGTGCAAACATGCTCGGATTCCAGGAAGTGTTCAGTCGTGTAAACCTGCGTCCGTAATTCACAATTCACATTCACCTGAACTTCCTCTTTATATGCTCCTAACACGTCACTACTTTTGCGTTTGTCAGACGATTACTTGACTACCGTCAGTACGCTAGACAAGACCATGGACAGCCAATTTGGACAAAAGTTGGATGTGCGGTCGTACGACAATCGGCGCATGTGTACGAGGCTTAAGAGTTGTACTGGAGAGAGAGGAAGTGTAACTATCTGCAAGCAAGTGTTGTGCTGGAGGAGGCTGAAGGAGTAGTATGTACAAGGAGTGTACATAGTTGTCCCATTGAGAACTGTTCTGATTCCCTGGGCATCTCATAAATCCCTTAACCCAACCAAGTTAAATCCCCTAAAAAAAAACAAAAACAAAACCGAGTACATGGAATGTTCATTGACACTGAGTGTCTGAAGAAATGGATGCCGGGCTGGGCAGGGTGACAGGTGAACTGCAACTTTCAGCAGCCCCTATGAGGGTACTGCTATACTGACATGATACCCAAAATTTACTGGCACAGCCAAGTTTTTACTGGCATTTCAAAAAGTTACACAATCACAGTTTTATAGGGCAAATTTCAGTATTTCTTTTCTTTTCGATATAGTAAGTAAATAACTCAGGAGAGTAAGAAATTAGAATGCTCAGGCACACACACGTGAAATCAACTCTCAGCCCCGGTTTACACTAGTGCGATGCGGGAACCCTGAGAATCCTTGCACCCAAATCGCATGGAAGTTCACACTGCCATATGCAAACTGAGGGGAGTGTCAATACATTGTTAACGACACACCCTTTTCAGCTCACATATGACACTGCGAACCGACAGTTCGGACATGAATCAGATAAGTGTGAACACCCATGCGATCCAATTCTGCTGCAGATGCAAGAAAGGTTCCTGTGCGTGTTTAGTCCGAATGTGATGCGATTTCAGCCATACTATCTGTATGGCTGGAATCACATCACACAGACATCGCATGTGATTTACACGCGGTGCGAATCACATGCAATATCGCCCAAACGCGCTAATCACAGGCAGTAAGACATTTCCCTGACGCGTGGCTGCAGCGATCGGCGAAATGTCTCACTGCCTGTGATTAGCGCAGTGCAGGGTTCACTTCCTGGTTCCAAACAAGCCCAAGCCCATCCTTAGTGTGCAACAGCACAGATGATGATAATGACACCAGGTGGTTCCTTCAGTCCACTCCAGTCCAAATTGTGCTCATGCGCAGTTCCCAGCCAAGCATCACAGCCATATTTGTTCACTGCCAACCTTTTTCTGTCAATGGCATTTACTGGCAGGAGAAGCGCACTTTTTACTGGCTGTCAGTAAAAATACTGACGGTTGATAACACTGATCGCCGTGTACTTGCGAAGGGGTATTTTTTTTTTTTTTTTTAGTACACTACAGGAACCCACGCAATTTTGAGCGCGCTCCCACATCTCTAGCCTTTTACACCAATAATAGTTTCATTTTATTTCTCCTTTATTATTCCACTATTTTGATTTCATTGGAAACACACTGTATAATAGACAGAATCCACCTCTGTATATTATAGTGTCTTATTAGGGAGTATAAATGAAGAGATGACAGAAACAGAGGGATTATAGAAGACAGCAGTGTGTGAAGTTCTGTGCACAGATCTGTGTTAGGTGTCAGTGAACCGGAAGTAGTTTGTAGAGGAAGAGGCGGGGTCTTGGGGAGCGTGTCCCCGTACATGCCGGTGTCCTGTCACCTCTCCGGGATGTCATGGAGGATCGGGCGGCTGTACGGGACACGGATGGGGAATACGGAGCACAGGTCACCCCGGAGGACAAGCTGCTTCTCATTAAAGGTGCTGAGCTTCCCCCCATCCATAACCCTGACATATAGAGGACAGTACTGAGTCTCCCCACACAGCCTGTGTTTGTAGAATAACTAGGAGGCGGATCTCCGGAGTCCTTGTCAGTAATTGTCACCAAATAGAAAGTCTGCAGTTCCTTTCCTAGCTGTGCATGCAGTGCACAGAAAAACATGCAACTTGCTTGCGATGCCGTTAATGACCAATAAAATGTGCATTTTTGTGTGCAACCAAAAACGCATGAAGTTCTGCACCTCAAAAAGGTGCAGGCGTTTCCTTGCTGCATGTTGGGCAGCACATTCAAATGAAGAGGGGGGGAAAAAACAAAACGCAGGCGTGGAAGTCTGATTGGGGGTTTAGATTAGTATTTAAAGCGGTAGTAAACCCTGCAAGACAATGGTGTAATGTGCTAGTATGCATTGCATACCAGCACATTATGAAATACCTTAGAACTAAGCCCTCTAAGCCAGTGGTTCTCAACTCCAGTCCTCAGGACCCCCCACCAGGCCAGGTTTGCAGGATAACTGAAATACATCACAGGTGATATCATTTGCTGCTCAGTGATTGCAGTATTCTAGTCTGCATCCCCCCAAGGTAATACTTAAAATCTGGCCTGTTGGTGGGTCCCGAGGACAGGAGTTGAGAACCACTGCTCTAAGCGGTGCCGGGTCACTGCTGAGAGGGCTGACCTCTTCACCTGACCTTTCTTCCGGGATCACCGCAATGACGTCACTCTCGTGCATGCACGTGGCAGCCCCCTGTTCCGGGGTTCTGTCAAAAGAGCCAACTCGTCAAAATCTCTAATTACGTCACTTCCGGTGACTCTCCAGCAGCGGTAATTGCAGATATAGATGACTTGGCTGTTTTGACAACACCAGCAGCATATACTGTACAGCAGCGCTCCCCTGCATTTTTGAACCATGGACTGGTTTCGGGGGGGTGGGTGCCCCTTGCAATCACATTCTCCTCCATCACGGTGCCCCTGCAGTCTGTCACTCTCCCCCTTTCCTCTCTAACATCGCTAATCTCTGCCTCCCCTGCTCAGGACTGAGGATGGGCTTGGGCTTGTTCAGAACCAACCGTGCCCGAGCCCACAAGGAAGTGAACCCTGCTCTGCACTAATCACAGGCGGTGAGACATTCCCCAATGTGCAGCTGCAGCGATCGGGGAATGTCCCACTGCCTGTGATTAGCGCAGTGCAGGGTTCACTTCCTGGTGGGTCTCGGGCACGTTCAGTTCCGAACAAGCCCGAGCCCATCCTTACTCAGGGCTCTTACCTTTGGCAGGGCAGAGGCTGTGCTCAGTCTGTGTCCTCTTCTGGCTCCCCCACCCACTGATGATGTCCTCCTATCAACAGGGCAGGAGGAGCTCTTCATTCCAATCTGCAGCTCCTCCCACCCCTTGCCCTGCTGATTGGATAACATTGTCGGCCGGGTGGGCGGAGGAGCCAGGAGAGGACACACAGGCATGGGCTGTGATAGCTCTGTGCAGACCATGGTCGCTGCTCACCTCCTGCAGTCCAGGTATCAACAGGCCACGGACCGGCACTGGTTCCCGGACCAGGGGTTGGGGACCCCTGCTGTACAGTATACGATATGAGTGGAAATTGTTAGTAACCAACGGCATGGCCGCCTCCGGGGCGGCGATAACTTTTTAACTCCTTAGCCGATGCTCTGTCAAAACAGCCAACTTGACCTGTACCGTAGTGTATACGCTGTCGGTGTTCTGTACCTAGCCGCTCACAGCTAGATTCCTCCTGCTACAAATCACACTGGCCTAAGCCAGGGCTTGACAAATTTGCTTTGAATCTAGGAGCCAGCTAAAAAAGTTAGGAGTCAGTTTTTTAGCATAGTGTGGGTTGTCAGCGCCCCAGGAAAGGCAAGTAATTTGCGTCCCCCTAACTCACAGCAGAGCAGCCAGTCAATAAATCCACAGTAACACCGTTACATCAGGGTTATAGGCTGGCCAGAAAGAGTGACACTAAAAACCTGTTATAGGGGGAAACTCTATTATGCCGAATGTATCGTGACTGCGACATGTAAAACGCCCTCATCTGCTGCCTAATGCAGCTTAAGGGTGACAAAAACATGTCTCTACTGCACATCTAAATGAACCCTTAGTGACACTTTAAATAAAATAGAAAAAAAGGATGAAAGAAGTATTCCAGTGCTGCTGATCTTCTGCTGCCTCTTTGCAGCCACTTTCTGCCTACATGTGTGTCCCCCACGGTGACTATTCATTGATCTGGTGGCTTTCCGGTCACCATGTAATACTGCAGCCCAGCTGCACAAAGAGTGGTAATGGTTGATGGTACACAGGGCTTTATCACATTTTTGTTGCTTAGAATAAAGATCACGATTCTTGCGGTGTAACATCTCTCACATTATACAAAAAAAAAAAAAAAGTGCTAACTTTACTGTTTATTTTTATTTTTTTAATTATTAACCACCTCAGTTAGGCCCCTTTCACGCTGGGGCGTTATTACAGTGGTATAGAGCTAAAATTACCACTGCAATAACGCTTTAAAAATTATCTTCGTGCATTTCAATGGATGCTTTCTGACTGAGGTGTTGCGCTAGCGCGGCGCTGAAGAAAATCATGCAAGCATGATTTTTCAGGAATGTGGGGAGCGGGGTATACACCGCTCCTCCACCGCCCCTGCCATTAGATTGAATGGGCAGCGCTCCCGGAGCGGTTGTACACCCCTTTTGGGGGGGTTAAAAGTCCCGTGCTGCCGCCCGAATAGCGGCGCCATATCGCTGCTATTACAGCAGTAGATCGCCGCTAAATTAGCGGCAGTTTACCGCTGAAGCTCATGCGGTCCCAGTGTGAAAGGGGCCTGTTTTTTGGGTTCGTTGTTTACAAATTAAAATCATTTTTTTTTTGCTATAAAATTACTTAGAACCCACAAACATATTTTTTTTCTAACACCCTAGAGCAGTGATGGCGAACCTTGGCACCCCAGATGTTTTGGAACTACATTTCCCATGATGCTCACGCACTCTGCAGTGTAGTTGAGCATCATGGGAAATGTAGTTCCAAAACATCTGGGGTGCCAAGGTTCGCCATCACTGCCCTAGAGAATAAATTGGCAGTCATTGCAAAACTTTATGTCATACCGTATTTGTGCAGCGGTCTTCCAAGCGTGCTTTTTTTTTTTAATAAATTCCGTTTTTTAGTTAAAAAAATATGAAAACAGTAAAGTTAGGCCAATTTTTTTTCATATTGTGAAAGATAATGTTATGCCGAGTAAAATGATACCCAACATGTCATGCTTCAAAATTGCGTCCGCTTGCGGAATGGCGACAAACTTTGCAGCTTAAAAATCTCCATTGGCGAGGTTTAAAAAATTCTACAGGTTAGCAGTTTTGAGCTACAGAGGAGGTCTAGTGATAGAATTGTTACTCTCGCTCTAAAGATCGTGGCGATACCTCACATGTATGGTTTGAACACCGTGTTCATATGTGGGCGGGACTTACGTATGCGTTCGCTTCTGCACGCGAGCTCGCAAGGACGGGCGCTTTAAATTTTTTTTTAATTATTTATTTTACTTTTTATTTTTACACTGTTCTTTTTAAAAAAAAAAAAAGATCACTTTTATTCCTATTACAAGAAATGTAAACATTCCTTGTAATAGAAAAAAGCATGACAGGTCCTCTTAAATATGAGATCTGGGGTCAAAAAGTCCTCACATCTCATATTTACACTAAAATGCAAAAAAAAAAAAAAAATTTGAAAAAAATGACAGCCCAAAAAAAAAAAGGGCCCTTTAAGACCGTTGGGCGGACGTGACTTCTGACGTCATTTCCGCCATGCTGTACTATGGAGCCGAGTGAGCGGCTTCAGCCGCTCACTCAGCTCTCGGACACTGGGGGGACAGATCGGATCATCTCCGCCGCTTCCGGCGGGTCCGGTAAGCGGCGGAGATGACCGGAAAGCGGCGGGAGGAGGTCACCTCTCCCGCCGCTGATAAAAGTGATCTTGCGGCGAATCCACCGATAAGACCACTTTTATCTTGTTCAGAATCGCCTGCTGAAAAATACAATATCTGAATGGCACCATTCAGATATCACTTCTCAAAGGTAGTGACGTCATATGATGTCCACCTAAAGAGAAGTGGTTAAAAGTGTATTAAAAAAAAAAAAAAAAAATTGCTTTTGAAAGACCGCTGCGCAAATACCATGTGACATAAAATATTGCAACAATCGCCATTTTATTCTGTAGGGTTTCTGCTAAAAAAATATATATAATGTTTGGGGGTTCCAAGTCATTTTCTAGCAGAAAATACAGTTTTTTTTTTTTTACTTGTAAGGAACATATGACAGAAAAGGTTTAGTCTTTAAGTGGTTAAACTTCCCTTAGCTGGAGACAGAATAAATTCCTTTGATCTGAAAACAAGCAAAAGATACATTGTATGTTTTGTATCCTCTGTGTTTATAGTTATCAACAGTGTTGGCAGACTGCCTGGTTTTTCTTCCTTTTTTCTTTTACAGCTGTCAGCTTAGGCCCCTTTCACACTGACGATAGAATTCAGCTTTTAGCTGCGGATAGATTAAGTTATCTACTGCAGCTATATTGTAACAATGCTTTCCTATGGCCTCATTCAAACTCTGCATTTAGCAAAGGTTTCGTTACAGACGATTTTGTGCAATTAGAAACAATGGATTTGAATGCGTCCAGGAACAATGTAGCACAGCTATCTGCGCATAACTGCAGGTAAAAGCAGTGCACTGTGTCACCTGCAGCAGCAACAAGCAAAGAAAATCTACAGGAAGCACTGCAGAAATGTCAAGAATGTTCCACTGCAGCTAAACGCAATGTACAACTGCAAGTAATCGTGCCTGGTGTCTTGGAATTTCAAAATAACAAAACATGCTTTTAACAACCGCAGAGCAGCCGCCCGTGGCCTAAGCCCCTGTTCAGACCACTGCGAGTTGTCATTAAATTTGACAGATCAATGTCGCACCCTTTTTCTGGCTACGAAACATTCAAATCAGTGCGACTTGGACTTGCACCAATTTTGAAAACGTTCCTGCACTTTTTTTGGCGATTTCATGTACGACTTGTATTAACATCTGTGCATGAAGTCACACAGATGATGTCTCCAAGCCACACATGAAATCGCACTGACCGACGGCTTCAAAATCGCATTTGGTGTACACCAGGGCTAAATCTCGGCATGACCGCAGCCTTAGTGTGCGCATTGGGGGTGCAGTGCCTGTTATTCTTAAGGGTACAGTGATGCATGATGCCAACAAGCACACCACAATGCACAGTAAGGGCTCATTCACATGGGCACTCAGTTCCATACAGCATGAAGAGGCGCTTTCTTACATTTCTGTCCTAGTGCTGAGTAGCATGCAGGCAGCCCATAAAAAATGAATGGGAGTGCAGCGACAGGTGCACAGGCATTGCGCGAGGGTTGGTGCACCCATCCCTGTGTGCCTGTAAAACTCGGCTGTGTGGGGAGTGTGTACAGTCAATGTGTATCCATTCACTAATATGGGTGGCCTGCGCACAGCTCAGTGCTAGGACAGAGAAATAAACAAAGGGCTCCTCACACTGTACAGGGCTGAGCACCTGTGTGATTGAGTCCTAACACCTTACCAAACATTGCGGAGAGCTGCATTTTGTGTAAAAAAAAAAAAAAAGTACAGGGTGGGCCATTTATATTTATACGAGATGTGCAGCACCTGAAACTACTGATACTGGATGCCTGTGCTAGCATTTCTCCTGTGGTGTTGCTATCAATGTGTGAAGAGTGGGAGAAGAGGGTTGCATTGACAATCCAACACAATGGGCAGCACATTGAACACATTTTATAAGTGGTCAAGAACTTGTAAATAACTGATGAAAGAATAAAGTTACGTTAAAACCAAGCACACCATTGTTTTTCTTGTGAAATTCCCAATAAGTTTGATGTGTCACATGACCCTCTTCCTATTGAAAAAACAAAAGTTGGATTCAAAATGGCCAACTTCAAAATGGCTGCCTTGGTCACCACCCATCTTGAAAAGTTTCCCCCCCTCACATATACTAATGTGCCACAAACAGGAAGTTAATATCACCAACCATTCCCATTTTATTAAGGTGTATCCATATAA
>BLSH010190650.1:965039-976384 GCA_018402905.1 Glandirana rugosa
ACCAAGACTGTCCATGGGTGAGGGTAAGAAAAATATTGCATATGAATATATTGTATTCTCAGTTTCAGCCGACAGATGGCACTTTAGATTTTGTTTATAGGTTTACCTACCTGTCTAGCCTTACCTGCTTTGTTAAAGCAGAGCTCCAACTGTAGCTGCTGACTTTTAATAAACACACACTCACCTGTCCCATGATCCAGCGATGTAACCATCCGATCCGCCCCTTCCCACTGGCTTCTCTCCCTGGTGTCGGCACCCGGCTGTGCGTGTGCGACTTGCAAATTCAATGTGAATGGTCCTGCTGTCTTCTGGGACCAGTGAGGTGTCCCAGAAAACTGCAGGGAAGGGGAGGGGGAGAGGAGGACCTCCGGTGAGATTGCTTATGCGATCTGAGCGGAAATGGGAGTGGGTACCTGTCAGAACCAGGTACCTGCCCCCCCCCCCCCAAAAAAAAGTGCCTTAAAGCGGTACTTACCCTTTTGGGTGGAGCTCCAGTTTAACCACTTGCCAACCCGCTCACAGGAGATATACTGCAAGCGGGTGGCACAGCCAGGCACCGTGACCTACTCCTGGTTTCTAACCCATGCTGTGATTGGACACAGCATGAGTTTGTCAGCAGATCTCAGCCAATGATTTGGCCTGATACATTCTGATCGGCTGTGGCCAACCACAGCACAGAGTTCTCTGTTGACAACAGAACTCTGTGTACAGACAGATGATCTGTCTGTTTTTTCTCCCTGAAATCTACTCTGATTTCAGGGATAAAAAGCAGACAGATCTGTTAGTAAAAGCAGCACACAATACACTAGTTAGGCACACAGTTAACCCCTTGATTGCCCTTCGAAGTTAACCCCTTTCCAGTAAGTGCCATTAGTACAGTATTATCACTGATCACTGTATTAGTGTCAGTTGGTTAGTATCCCCCTAGACAGTGTCAGTTAGTGTTCGATTGCCCGCCACACTATCACAGTCACACTATAAGCAACTTATCACCGCCATTATTAGTGTAGTGTCTGTATGGATCAGTATCTTGATCACTATCAGAACTATACTATTGTCCCCAATAGCATAGTGTCTGGTTTTTTTTTTTTACCAAAGACGTAGCAGAATACATTTTAGCCTAAATTTTTATGAAGGAATTCAGGTTTTTTCAGCCTAAAAATGTTTTTGGTTAAACATACTTTCTTTGGCACTTCATGATCCGCTGCAGCACTGGTGAGGTGGCAGAGGCCTTATAGCTGCTGCTTGAGAAGGCCACATCATCAGCGTCTTCCAGGAAGATCCTGAACATGCGCCGTATAAGAGCTATCTCAGTTTGCTCTTTTCAGTAGCAAACTGACCTAGATTTATGATACATGCACAATTTAAGCATGCACCATACTATATATAGTGATGTCCTACTGCACATTTGCCTGCGCTGTACAAGATCTCAACATAGCAAACTGAGGCATGGCATGTGGGAGATCAGGCAAGACGTCATTGTTGGGCCATTGCTGAAATAGGAAGTAAAAGACAGCACAGGTTTTCTATCCACTGTGGTAAACACACCAAAGAAACTGCAATTAACATAAAAAAGGCAAGTAACCAATACAAAATATAATGGATTTTATAATCAGATTGCAATACAGTTGTCAGTTTAATGTGTGTGTGTGTGTGTGTGTGTGTGTGCTTTAATGCATTACCCATCATTTTTTGATATCATAGTTTTTCACTGCTTTGCTTTCAGAAATAGAAGTGTTAATAGCTTATTTTTATCAATTGCAAAATGGAAAGTACGTAAACAGAAGAGAAATTCCAATCAAATCAATATTTGAAGTAACCACTCTTCAAAACCGCATAAATTCTTTTGGGTACACTTGCATACAGTTTTTGAAGGAACTTGGCAGATAGGTTGTTTCAAACATCTTGGAGAAAAAAAAGTCTGATCTTCTGTGGATGTAGGCTGTGGCAGATCCTTCTGTATCTTCATGTAACCCTGGACAGGGGCTCAGTGGGAGCCAAACCATCACTTCCAGGACGCTGAAGATAGTTCTTAATGACATTGGCTGTATGTTTGGGGTCGTTTTCCTGCTTCAGAATAAATTTGGGACCAATCACACACCTCGCTCATGGTATGGCATGATGAATAAGTATCTGCCTGTATTTCTCAGCATTGAGGACTCCTTTGATCCTGACCAAATCTCCAACTCCATTTGCAGAAATGCAGCCCCAAACTTGCAAGGAACCTCCACCATGCTTCACTGTTGCCTGCAGATACTCATTATTTTACCACTCTCCAGATCTTTGGCCAACAAACTGCTACAGCCAAATATTTTTCAAATTTTCACTCATCAGTCATCAGTCCAGAGCACCTGTTGCCATTTTTCTGCACCCGGGTTCCCAGGTTTTCATGCATAGTTGAGTCGCTTAGCTGTTTTTTCCACATCAGATGTATGGCTTTTCAGTTGCAATTGTTCCATGTAGACCATTTCTGGTAAGATATCTCCAGACAGTAGATGGGTGTACCTGAGTCCCACTGGTTTCTGCCAGTTCTGTGCTGATGACACTGCTGGACATCATCCATCATGTTAAAAGGAGGTAAGCATGATGTGTTTTTCTTTTGATGCATTAAGTTTCCTTGGCCAACCATTGCATCTAGGGTCCTCAAAGTTACCCGTCTCTTTGTGCTTCTTCAAAAGAGCTTGAACAGCACATCTTAAAACCACAGTCTGCTTTAAAATCTTTCCCTGGGAGAGACCTTGTTGAGGCAATATAACTACCTTGTGGCTTGTTGCTGTGCTCAGTCTTGTCATGGTGTATGACCTGTGATATGAAACTGTATATACACTGAATGTATCATAGATTTCATAACCGTTTGCTCAAGGTTTTTAAACTCTTCCTGTCCGTGCTATAGCCAAAAGATGGCTACAGCATGGGCTTCCAGTTCTGGGAGGCAGTCCATGGACCTCCTCCCAGAATCCTGTCTCTCACATGCCCCTCCCCCCCCTCCCCCGGGTGCTCTGTGGCCGCTGTGTCCTATCACAGCTTGTCACATGTAAACAGACCTGCCGGGTATCGGAAGTCAGTACCTGCCACATTGTGTCTGTGTGCCTAAAGGAGAGACCTTAACCAGCAAAATTGTCAGTACATTGTTTGTTTACCTGTCAGAGACTGTTTATTGACCACCCTGCTACTCTTTTCCTTCACCCAGTTGAAAAAAATCCCAAGAGAGAACAGTACATACACCAGCATTAGAAATTATTAAATTTACTTCTAAAGTATGCAGTATGTGCTTGTATGTACTTTATATGTGTACAGTATCTCACAAAAGTGAGTACACCCCTCACATTTTTGTGAAAATGTTATTATATCTTTTCATGTGACCACACTGAAGAAATGACACTTTGCTACAATGTAAAGTAGTGTACAGCTTGTATAATAGTGTACAAGGTCTCAGGTGTGCATGGGGAACAGGTGTATTAAATTTGGTTTTATCGTTCTCACTCTCTCATACTGGTCACTGGAAGTTCAACATGGCACCTCATGGCAAAGAACTCTCTGAGGATCTGAAAAAAAGAATTGTTGCTCTATATAAAGATGGCCTAGACTACAAGAAGTTTGCCAAGACCCTGAAACTGAGCTGCAGCATGGTGGCCAAGACCATACAGCGGTTTAATAGGACAGGATCCACTCAGAACAGGCCTCGCCATGGTTGACCAAAGAAGTTGAGTGCACATGCTCAGCGTCATATCCAGAGGTTATCTTTTTGAAATAGAGGTATGAGTGCTGCCAGGTTGAAGGGGTGGGAGGTCAGCCTGTCAGTGCTCAGACCATACACCGCACACTGCATCAAATTGGTCTGCATGGCTGTTGTCCCAGAAGGAAGCCTATTGTAAAGATGATGCACAAGATAGTCCGCAAACAGTTTGCTGAAGACAAGCAGACTAAGGACATGGATTACTGGAACCATGTCCTGCGGTCTGATGAAACCAAGATAAACTTATTTGGTTCAGATGATGTCAAGCATGTGTGGTGGCAACCAGGTGAGGAGTGCAAGTGTGTCTTGCCTGCAGTCAAGCATGGTGGTGGGAGTGTCATGGTTTGGGGCTGCATGAGTGCTGCCGGCACTGGGGGGCTACAGTTCATTGAGATAACCATGAACGCCAACATGTACTGTGACATACTGAAGCAGAGCCTGATCCCGTCCCTTCAGAGACTGGGCCGCAGGGCAGTATTCCAACATGATAGCGACCCCAAACACACCTCCAAGACGACCACTGCCTTGGTAAAGGTGATGGACTGGCCAAGCATGTCTACAGGCCTAAACCCTATTGAGCATCTGTGGGGCATCCTCAAATGGAAGGTGGAGGAGCGCAAGGTCTCTAACATCCACCAGCTCCGTGACGTTGTCATGGAGGAGTGGAAGAGGACTCCAGTGGCAACCTGTGAAGCCCTGGTGAATTTCATGCCCAATAGAGTAAGGCAGTGCTGGAAAATAATGGTGGCCTCACAAAATATTAACACTTTGGGCCCATTTTTGACATTTTCATTTAGGGGTGTACTCACTTTTGTTGCCAACGGCTTAGACATTAATGGCTGTGTTTTGAGTTAATTTGAGGGGACAGCAAATGTACACTGTTATACAAGCTGCACACTCACTACTTTACATTGTAGCAAAGTGTAATTTCTTCGGTGTTGTCACATGAAAATATATAATAAAATATTTACAAAAATGTGAGGTACTGTGTATATATAAATATATTATAGTATATACTGTATATGAGGAAAATCTGGGATTAGTGGCAAAGTGCAAGGGATTTCCTGTTTTGTTATGGAACAAGAAGTGAAGGGAAATATCCACAAGTTTGGCAAAAATGGACAGGGGGTCATACCCCTCCTTTATACTATCCAAAATGAAAAAAAAGTGTTGGCTTTCTCAATTAACATTGTACATTGGGATTTTTTTTACTTTTTTCAGTTGTGGAAGTAGCTTACAAGGGTGTAAGATATTTCACTTTTAACCCAAGTCTTATTGTGGAAAGCTGTTTTTCTAATTTAAAAACTGGAAAAATACTGTATTAAGAAATTCTACTCAAAACCTAAACGAGCAGAGCAGCCAATTTTTTTTTTTTTTTTTTTTTTTTTTAGCAAGTCTATTGGGAAATGTTGTGTTGATCTTTACATATATAATGAGATGTGAAAAATTATGCAGGAAATAACTTAAATAGAAGAAGGATTTATATTTTAAAGAATTACAAATTCTCCCCCTGGATCAGAACCATTGTACATTCAGTGTACCGTGCTAAATGTTATCATATGCCACACGTGCCTTGGAGAGGACGGCTCATATCAAGTGTACATGTGCTGCAACATTTGGATAATCGCTTTACAAACAAGCCAAAGGAAACGGTGTGCATTTGTTTCCTGAGCTATTTTTGTCCCTGCGAGCCCTAAGAGATGGAGAAGAAAAACAGGAACATGCCTGTTTCTGATCGCCTCGTTCCACAGCTAATCCGTGTAATTCATTACCAGCGAGTCAGCATCCTATTCCCTGCAGTCATACATGAAAGACATGGCCAAGTAAGAGACGAATCCCCATTGGCCCTCATGACGCTGATGCCACTCAGTGTTCTACTTCAAAGACATAATCACTAGTTCCCACATGAACAGCGTGAAAGCATTTCCACCAGTTACAAGACAAAAATAGCAAGCTAATGGAATCTTGGGCTGGAATTTTTTTTCCTTTTCTGCAAAAAAAAGAAAAAATATATATATATATTTAGAAAGCAATCTAACATATCTAAAAAATGCTTGTATTTCCTCAGGTGTCATTAGTTTCTGTTCCGAAAATAGGTGTTGCAAGATAATATTTTTATTTTAAGTATCTGTAGCATGATTACCCCCTTTTTTTTCTTGTATTACTTTTGTATGCATTTTTAAATTTTGACTAGGTTATCAGGTTCGTTTCTAAACATTTATATTTGTATGCAGGGGTCCTTCTTTACTTGATATGACTATAAAAACTGTTCAGCTTTGTCAGTCAAGGTTGGTGTTTTTGCAACTAAAGCGAATCTACTCTCGGAAGAACCTATTGGAAGACTAGCAAAGGAAGTCAGGGCTGGTTCACACTGCTGCGATGCGGGAACCCTGTGAATCCACTGCGGGTTCCCGCGTCGCATGTCTCCCGGTGGCAGTTCACACTGCTATATGCGAACTGCAGGGAGTGTCAATAGAAAGCTAATGACACCCCCAAATCAGTTTGCATATTGCACTATGAACTGCAAACTCGCACAGGAATAGGATCGCATGGGTGTGAACACCCATGCGATCCGATTCTGCTGCAGAAAAAAGGGTCCTGTGCGAGTTTGTTCCGAATGCAATGCGATTTCAGCCATACTATCTGTATGGCTGAGATTGCATCGCAAAGAGATCGCATGTGATTCACACTGCAGTACGGTGCGAATCATATGCAATCTCTGGGATCGCACAAGTGTGAACCGGCCCTCAGTCCTGAATTGGTTTAGTTCGCCATACATTAGAAGAATTTATTTTAAAAACTTTCATGTTATAAATGTTAGATTTTTGAATTGTTTATCAATGATGTTTATTACAATTTTTCAAAGACCAGAAAGAAATACAATTAACATTGCATGGTAGCGGCATATAGATTTTATGCCACTGATCTTCTCCCACACAAAATACATTAACAGTATAACCAAATGGTTAACAAGAGGTTACTACTGACATATTGCAATAAATGAAACCAGATTTTTGAATTGTTAGTGCGGTCAAATCTATCTTTGTTTTTTGACCCAAGTGATGAGATTCGAAGGATCAGAATGGAAAATTTTGAAGAGGAATGGAGTGGTTTTCATTCAGCAATTGATAGTTATTCCAAAATAGAATATTGAAAGCAAACTACATTTTGATTGTACTGATGAATTATTGTGTGAACGTTCATTTTAAAGCGGTTGTCTACCCAATTTTTCGACTTTTACCTACAGGTAAGCCTATAATAAGGCTTACCTGTAGATAAAATTAATATCTCCTGAACCTACATGATTTAGGAAATATTCGCTCTAAATGCAGCCGCTGACGTCACGGCGCATTGCCGGAAAGACGGGCTCCAGCGCCAGAA
Organism: Glandirana rugosa; assembly: GCA_018402905.1. NCBI lineage: Eukaryota > Metazoa > Chordata > Amphibia > Anura > Ranidae > Glandirana > Glandirana rugosa. The sequence goes on from BLSH010190650.1 coordinate 972,157, forward strand.
CGATCCCCCGAGGGAACATGTTGGCTCCCTCTGCTGTGACCGAGCTGACCCGCCGGAGCTTCGTTCTGAGGTAAGCATTTCATAATGAGCTAGTATGTGGTGCATACTAGCTCATTATGCCTTTCTATTACAGGTTTTTTCTATTTTTTTTTATACGGGTATACAACCGCTTTAAATCTACTAGTTTATGGCCAGCTTTAGTCTGCTCTCAATTCTAATACTCTACTAGGATCAGCAGAATAAATATGAGTTGAATTTTTTATCATATACAGGTTTTCAAAACCCTGGTTTCATATGCTGTGTGCAGTTCAACCCAGAATTTTGGCAGCACTGGTATAGGAGCTTTGTCCACTGGGTTTCAGAAGGTATGTTTTAAGGCTGATGCGGGAGAGAGAGGATTGAGCCGCTCCAGGTGTAGATGAAAACATCCAACCAAGGATCGGGTGCAGGTCTGATCTGTGATCCAAATGAGCAGCAAATGAACAATTTGACCGCACTCCGAAGCTTGAAATAAAAAAGTGCTGGTGACATCGTACAGACATGGCTGAACCACAAGACCTCAGGCAGGTTGACGTATTTCACGGACTACATGCCCGCTTACTCTTAATTATCTCATCATTATGAGTAAGTGGACATGTAGTCCGTGAAACGCGTCAACCTGTCTGAGGTCTTGTGGTTCAGCCATGTCTGTCCGATGTCACCAGCACTTTTGTATTTAAAATAAATTCATCAATTGTCTTTCAAGCTTCGGAGCGCGGTCACATTTTTCATTTGGTGTATGTTTTAAGGCTCTTTCACATGGGCGGACTCCGCCAGCCGATCTGCCTGCTCAGCGGGGGATCTGTCCGCTGATCCTTGCTGAAGTAGGTGGATGACAGGTCCGTGTCTGCTCCGCTTATGCAGAGTGGACATGAACACAGCCAGCTTTCCTCTATGATTCAGATATAAATCGACCTGATCAAGTAAGTAACAAATCCCAAACTCTACCTAATACTTACTACCCCTGCGCCAGGTGTATAGTAACCAATATTATTGGCTCTAAATAAATAGTCTCAAAATTGAAATTGAAAATAAAAATAATGAAAATAAAAAAGGAAGCTGCTGCCTATACATATCTAGACATCATATTGCATACCACATATAAAACAATAACTAATGAACTAAAAGTGAAACGTGGCAAGGCAGCGCTATCACACAAGCCAAATAATAAGCAGTGATCTGTACATTCACATGTATCACATGTGTAGGGAAGAAAAAAAGAAGCCTCCACTAGTGCAATATTGCCAGTACTATTAAGGTGCATTTATTGATAAAAACTTCCATATGCCATCACACTTACAAGGTTAAAATAAAAAAACAAGCATGTAATAAATTGCTGTTGAATCTGGAGCGGCTGTATCAGCCGGGTTAATCTCACCCCACGCCGTCTGCAGTACGAGCATCTCCTTTAATATAAATCGACCGCCTGTCCACTTACATCCAACTGTCAACTGATCCGATCCGCCAGACGAATGGGGAATGAATCCCCCATCCATCCTGTTTTTGGCGGATAGGATTGGATTAGATGTTGGCAAGTGTAAACGGACACATATCCGTTTACATCTTCCTCTCCATAGAGGGCAATGTATTGTCCAATCGGGTCCGTCTATAAAACTTACAGGTGGACTCAATCGGCTTGCCTGTGCAAAAGGGCCCTTATATGCAGAAACATTCCAAGAACTTCAAGAAAATTTCAGTTTCTAAATGTTAAATTTTACAATATTTGTACTAGGCTGAATTGGAACTTTTTACCTGAGAGGCAAATCATTTGGCTTCTTTCACAGCACGTATAAGTGGTAGAGCTGCACGATTAATTGGTAAAGAATCGAGATTGCGATTCAACTTCGATCTTAAAACAGAATTTCCTTGATTCAGTGCAGAGCCATTCTCTGCTCACTGCTGACAGCTGTCAAATAAAAAAAAAAAATAGGCAGCCTGCCAAGTTTACCACAACATGGCTTAGGCAGAGAAAAGAGAATCATTGTAATATTTAGTTCTTTTAGATCAAAGGGATGAACTTCAGTCTATAAATGAGGTCAGTTTAACCACTTAAAGGAGTTGTAAAGGCAGAAGTTTTTTTATCTTAATGCATTCTATGCATTAAGATAAAAAACCTTTTGTGTGTAGCAGCCTCCCCAGCACCCCCCTAATTACTTACCTGAGCCCCTTCTCTCTCCAGCGATGTCCAAAAATGTATAAGGTGTTGGGGACACTTCTCCTGCTTGGCTGAGACACAGCAGCAGCGCCATTGGCTCCCGCGGTTGTCAATCAAAGTCAGTCAGCCAATCAAGGCAGAGAAGGGTGGGGCTGGGGCTACATGTCTGAATGGATACTCGGAGCTCTGACTCGGGTGCCCCCATAGGAAGCTGCTGGCTGAGGGGGCACTCGGTTGGAGGGAGGGGCAGGAGCAGCAACGAGGGACCCAAGAAGAGGAGAATCCGAGCTGCTCTGTGCAAAACCAACTGCACAGAGGAGGTAAGTATACCATGTTTGTTATTTAAAAAAAACAAAACTGAACCTTTACAATCACTTTGAGGATTAAACCTTTTTCTGACACTTGTTGCTTACAAGTTAAAATCAGTATTTTTTTCTAGAAAATTACTTAGAACCCCCAAACAAAATATATATATTTTTAGCAGAGACCCTAGAGAATAAAATGGCAGTTGCTGCAATATTTTATGTCACACTGTATTTGCGCAGCAGTCTTTCAAATACATTTTTTGGGAAAAATATACTTTAATGAATTAAAAAAACTTAACAGTACAGTTAGCCCGATTTTATGTATAATGCGAAAGATGATGTTACGCCGCGAGAATTGTGAGAGAATCGTGATCTTTATTCTAATAAGTGGATGCGTTGAAAAGCATGCCATGGTCTCAGGGTGATAATATATTTAAAATTCACTGTAAAGAATACAGTACTTTAGGAGCTAGAGGGGCACCTACTAGAGCTGCACGATTCTGGCCAAAATGAGAATCCCGATTTTTTGCTTAGAATAAAGATCACGATTCTCGCGGCGTAACATCTTACATATACATAAAAAAATTGGGCTAACAGCACTGTTTCGTTTTTTGAAAGTGTCATTTTTCCAAAAAAATTGCGTTTGAAAGAGCGCTGCGCAAATACTGTGTGACATAAAATATTGCAACAACCGCCATCTTATTCTCTAGGGTCTCTGCTAAAAAAAATATATAATGTTTGGGCGTTCTAAATCATTTTCTAGCACAAAATACTGGATTTTTATTTGTAAAGCAGCAAATCAGAAAATATTTAGTCTTTAAATGGTTAAACTAAACATCTTCTATACACGGGAGTTCATTCGGAGTTCATTCCTTTGAAGTAATTAACATTGTATCATTCTAGCTTCTTTTATCAATGGTGACTTCAGAACTTAGCTCTCTGCCCAGTCACTCCGACTTAGAAAAGGCTTCAGGCGACTTGCATTGACTTTTATTACAGTCAAGTCGCGCTGAGTCGCCCCGCAAGTCGGACTCCATTAACTGCACTGAAAATCGCGGTAATGCCTGATGGAGATCGCAGGGGGGGTGGATCGAGATTTAATACAATTAATCGTGCAGGTCTAGCACCTACACAGAGCAGAGGGAAGTCCAGTATTTCAAAGCGCACAGGTACACCTTTACAGTAAAAAATTAAAGCTGATGTTTTTTTAAAAAAAAAAGAAAATCCATACAGCTTTAGTCACATCACTTACTGGTAATGACTAGAGTTGAGCGAACACCTGGAAGTTCGGGTTCTGCTGGTCCGTCCGAACTTCGGGACAAAGTCCGGGTCCGGGTCCGGACGGAACCCGAACGATCGCACGGGCCTGAAACAGGGCTTCAAGCCTGCCTGGTCGTCTTGGGCTTGAAGGTCCACAAGCGAGTTGAGATCAGTAATGGTCATTCACTACACTGATTTCGACATACCTAAAAGAAAAAAAAAATTTTTTTGTAGTCGAAATTAAAAAATGACATTTCCACATGGACACGCGAAACTTTATGACCTGAAGGGAGACGAGACACATCCACGATCTGGACGTGCTAATTAACATAATTTAGAGCTAGGTGGGGGGGACGCTAGAGGTAGTCCGTAATGGCGCTAAAAGTCACGTCAATTACCTCAGGCTGAACGCCCCGCTGAGTCGCGCTGAACTGACATTATTTTCAGTTACGTTCAGCGGACTTCGGAA
>BLSH010190650.1:981213-1002745 GCA_018402905.1 Glandirana rugosa
AAAATCTCTAATTTCTGCTATCTGTCCTCAGAGCAACAGCACAGACAGCAGTAGTAAAGTAATCTATCTCAGGATGCAGGATCAGGTCTTAAAATTACTAAAATCTGTCCCTCACGCCGTCAGCTACCTTTCCCTATACTAACCCAAGGAGCATGTGACTGCAGCACTGTGACTCCAGCTTATAAAGAGGCTGGGTCACATGATGCACCGGCCAATCACAGCCATGCCATTAGTAGGCATGGCTGTGATGGCTTCTAAGGGCAAACCAGTGAAACGCTTGTTGATTGGCTGCCCTGCAGCTTCTCAACACGTGGAGTAAAATAGCAGAACCCCGGACCGAACCCGAACGATTTTTGAAATGTCCGGGTCCGGGTCCGTGCCACGGACACCCTAAAGTTCGGTACGGACCCGAACGTTACAGTCCGGGTTCGCTCAACACTAGTAATGACATGTCCCACATTCTGCAGGTAGCTGGATCCTGAACAAATCTCCACGGCAGGGATGCCTGTCTTCTTCCTGTCCCCGAACTTCCTGGCCCTGCAGGGGTTAACAGTCCCTTCTTCTTCCTCTTCTATCGAGAAAAGTTCTTTCATTGATTACACTGCTTGTAACAGAATCTGTGAATGAGGGAGAGTCTGATCAGTCACAGGATTCTCTTCCCCATTTACAGATCGTGTTATACACAGTGTAATCAATGAAAGAGGAGGAAGGAGGGGCGGGTCCATGTCGGACCATCTGTACTGCTGTTCTTCCCGAAGACCCAGAAAATGACAAGGCTTTTCCACTACTGCTGTAACTAGGGTGTGTAAACGTCAGCTTGAGTTATTAGACTTTGCAAACATCAGATTTTTCTCCATCGATCGTTCTATTAAAAAAAAAAAAAATGAAAAAAAAATCTTCACCTGCTGATTGTAAATGAAAATACTTAATATTATAATTATTATATCAAAAGCTACAAAAATTAAGGCATATTTTGCTGTCTATAATAAATACAAATACAGATGAAACATCAGTAATGCTGCATATCTGTAATCATTTTCTTTCTAAGTCACATGGTTTCTTTTTGTTACGTAATTCCTAGAATTAGTCATAAAATATCTGTTATTAATATCAGTGAGAATTCCATCTTGTCATATGATCCTGGTCATTTGATGTTGCCCAGCAATGTGAAAAACAAGCATTCCTCCTTCCTATTGCTTTACAGTAGTTTCTGCCCTGTGTGTAAAGTAAACTCAGTAATCAGATTTACAGAAACTAGACAAAAAATGCAAATTTTATTCCATAATCTGTCATGTTTATAATGACACAGAAATTACATTTCTGATGCAAAGCCTTGCAAAGTTATTCATAAATGAAATACAGTTTATTTGTAATTTGAATATTTTTAATGCCATGCTACAAAACAAACACAAATTTACATAAACATGGTAAATAATAAAAGAAAATAATAGCTATCAGGAGAAATAGAGGAATATGTTTATTTAGGCTGAATAAAGTTAATGAAGAGTTAATAAATGTTAAAGAGATCAATAGTTATTAAAACAAATCCTGTTCAAGATTGAAAACACTGATTTAATGTACAGATCAAAGGAGACACTATTCGCTGTACATGAATGTATTAATCAAAATACAATGTAAGATTATTGTTACAATGTATTAAAGTAGAACTATAGGCAAAACTTTGGATATATTAACCACTTAAGGACCGGAAGGATTTCCAGCTTTAGGACCGGAGCCCTTTTTGCGATTCGGCACTGCGCCGCTTTAACTGACAATTGCGCGGTCATGCGACGTTGTACCCAAACGAAATTTGCGTCCTTTTTTTCCCACAAATAGAGCTTTCTTTTGGTGGTATTTGATCCCCTCTGCGTCATTTCTGATCGCCGCTATAAACAAAAGAAGAGTGACAATTTTGCAAAAAAAAAAACCAAATTTCTTACTTTTTCCTAAAATACAAATCCAAAAAAAAAAATATAAAAAAACATTTTTTTTCACCGTTTTTGGCCGATTTATATTCTTCCTCATATTTGCGATAAAAAAAATCGCAATTGGCGTTTATTGATTGGTTTGCGCAAAAGTGGTCGCTTTTACGGGTGATGAGAATTCATTTTTGGGGTTTTTATTTTTTTTTATTTTTTACTAATAATGGCGGCGATCTGCGATTTTTTGTGGTACTGCGATATTTCAGCGGACATGTCGGACCATTTTGACACTTTTTTGGGACCATTGGCATTTATACAGCGATCAGTGCTATAAAAATGCACTGATTACTGTGTAAATGCCATTGGCAGTGAAGGGGTTAACCTACAGGGGGCGCTCTAAGGGTTAAGTATGTTCCCTGGGCGTGTTCTAACTGTGGGGGGACAAGTACTGTTCAAGTACAGGAAGGCTGTGATCACAGCCCTTCCCCCTTCACAGAGGGGAGGTCCGTGTTTACTTACACGGACCTCCGCTCCTTCGCTCCGGGGGGGCCATCGCGGGTAGCCGGCGGCAATCGAAGCTGCCGCACCCGCTCCCCGGCCCTCCCCGGACACGGCGGCGCGCGCGCGCTCAAAATGCTCGATCACGCGGCCGCCGTCGTATGACGATTGACGGTCGGCAAGTGGTTAAGACAGGGTTATAACACCGTCATATTTTTTGCCATCTGTGTCCCATTGGGGAGATTTCCCTTCACTTCCCATAGCCAAAACCGGAAGTGAGAGGAAGTCCCTGAAAATTAAGGGAATCTCTTGGGGCTCCCCAGGTCCAGAACTAGTCTCTATTACTGTTCTGGGGACAACCCAAAATGTGGGATTTTCTTTTACTTTCACTTTCAATGATAATTGTAAACAGGAAACATAGGGGGAGATTTACTAAAACTAGGGCACTCAGAGTGTGGTGCAGCTGTGCATGGTAGCCAATCAGCTTCTAACTTTAGCTTGTTTAATTAAGCTTCGACAATAAAGCCTGGTAGCTGAGTGATTTCTTTGCAGAGCTGCACCAGATTTTGCACACTCCAGTTTTAGTAAATCTCCACAATAGAGAGGGTGAATCGCCCTAAGGCCCCTTTACACGATCGGACCACTCGGATCCCCCTGTTCGTTTTTCAGGCGGATCCGATCGGGCCACCCATAGATCTCTGTGGGCGGGCGGATGTCAGTAGAGATGTGTCCGCTGACATCTGTCTGTCATCCGATCCATCAAGAGCTGCTAAAATAGACATATAGATGATACGTTCACCATCCGTCCAGCGGATCGGTTCGGATGGGATCGAATGAAAATGGACAGGCGGTCCGTTTTCATCCGATCTTCCCATAGGAAACAGCGGGGCTCTGAAAGATCCGTCCCTGCACAGAGAGCAGAGACAGATCTGTCATCCACCGGTTCAGCAGAGATCAACGGAGCGATCTCCTGCTGAGCTGGCGGACCCCGCTGAGCAGATCTGCTCTATGTGAAAGGAGCCTAATGAAGGCTCAGATGGCAAAAAAAAAAAAACTGCCAGGTGTTCTAAACGCTCTTCACTCAATCGAAAACCAAAAAAAGTTTTGCCTTTTTTTTTTTTTTTTATACTTTATTGAAGTGTTCATACAGTGCTCCTGAAACACAGATTATCTGGCAGTTTCCCCCCAGCAATCTCTGGAGTGCATGCAGGAAGTGGCTGTAGGGTATCGGCAACACTGAATTACAACTAACCAACAAAAGTGAAAAGTGTTTATTTAACTCCATTTCTACTCCATTTCTGCTGGCCAGTTGCATATATGTCTCACAACAGACATAGACTTTAGCACTTGCTGTCACGCATACGTGTCACTGTTTTGTGTTGGGTGTGGACTCAATTGTGGGCCTCCTGCTATGGGACTGTGCTGTCACAGAAGCTCCCTGTCACACAGTGACGGTTGGAAGGTGGAAAGATGGACTCCAAAACATGTAAGTGATCACATGATTAGGAAACCCAGGTGCCATATACCCTGGTGTTGTAAATCCAGAACTTTGCCCCTACCCCAAGGGATCCCCCAACCCCCTATTCCTCTCACACCCAGTTTCTCTCAGAATGGGGGTAGTGCCTGGAGAGATTTGTAGTCAGAATCAAGAATTCAAATGCCTTTGCAGTGGATGCACTGGTGACCCTGTGGGATCAGTTCTGCTTGCTTATCATCTTCCTTCTGCTATGGATTCTGCTTTGCAGGATCCATATGGAGAACATCCTGGTGGCTCCAAATTGGTCCAGAAGGACATGGTACATGGATATTCTCTGACTCCTGGGAGACACTCCATGGGCACTTCTAGACCGGCCAGACCTACTGTCTCGGGGTCCAGTCTACCATCCTTATTCACGGTCGCTGACTTTAACGGCTTAGCTGTTGAAACCCAAGTCCTGAGAGGGTATTGTCTATTTGACTCTGTTATTTATATGCTGCCTAAAGCTAGGAAGTTGACCTCCCACAAGATTTATCTTTGCACTTGGAAGGCCTACTTGGCATGCCTTGAGGCATGGAAGTTGCACCTTAAATGATACTTCTGGAGTGTATAGTATACTGTTCTTTTCGCAGTCTGAGCTGGAGCAGCATTTTGACCTTGTGAACCCTAAAAAGGCAAATATCTCTCTCTCTCTCTCAGAGATTGCTAGCATCTCACCCCCCCCCCCCCCCCGTTCATACACCTGTCTCACCTTGGAATCTCAACTTATCTTCCTTGACTTTTCTTGCAAGGTAGTTTTCCTCATGGCTATCATGTCAGCAGTCTTATCCTATAAGGAACCATTCCCTGTTTGTCATTAAGATAGGGGAGGTTTTGAAGCCTCTGAACTCTTCTTCTACCTACAGTGGTTTCCTCCTTCCACCTCATTCAGGTATGGGGGACTTCCCTTCCTGTTCCTGGAACAAAATCGCAGAAAACTTTGTAGTTTATGCATAAATACAAGGCTTCCTCTGATTGTCGGATAACTTCACAATCTCCACCTGAGCCAATTAGTAGAAGCCTTGTATTCATTCATAAAATACAAGGCTTCCTCTGAATTGCTGAGCAGTGCTCAGCCCGACTCGATTTTGTACCTTTCTTATCCCTATTTCATGACACCTTTCATTCGTGGTTCCATTTCCCTTATGGAACTTATATGCTTTCACTGGGTAATATACCAATATACAATATTGAACCTCCTATTTTTTGACATTATTATAGGTCACTTTGGGGCAAGTTTGCCTTCCCTATGCCTTGTACCTTGGCGCATACTACAGCTTCCTTCATGGCCTACACCTACCTATGCCCCCCTCGAGTGGATGGAATATCCCCACCTCAGTCCCGGGGCAGACATCATGTTGGCGTTCCCCTCTCTTTAGCTGGGTTATGTTTTCATAAGTTTACAATGTAAGTAATATACCGTACCTGCCTACTTTTTCCCTTAATCTATAAGGAGGCCGACTAACACAGGATCTTTTTTCATGTCTACAGTTTAAAGACACAGCATTGTACTCCTGATGAGTGGCTATAGCGCCACGAAACGCGTAGAGTTTAATCAATGCTTTCATAATTTTTGTTTCACCCATCATGTTATTTAATTATATCCTGTACTGTATATTCATGAATTCCTTGACCAATTATCATGTCATCATGTCATGTTTCACCACTGTGGCCCATTGTGGCCATATGATTGTTATTTATTGACATTGTGATCGTACACTACTGAAAGAGTTTACTCAGTGTGCAAATAAAAAATATTTTTTATACTCGACATTTTCTATACTTTATGTATTTCCTTTTTATTAGTGGTACACCTCATTTAAAGTCCCATGACCAATTCCCTTCTTGTGTATATGTATATTAGGGATGGAGGTATACCACTGTGGTGATGACAGATCACATCTTTTTGATGTATCGATTTTGTTCCTGGAACGGAACAGGAAGTTCCCGCACCGCTGCCAGAACACAGCACTGTATAATGCAGTCTCTGCTGAACAAACCAATAGCTGTGATCAGTGTCTGATAAGCCACTGAATAGTGCTATTCACTTAAAATGTGACCCTGTGTCTCCACTGCTTTCCGCCGCTCCACATCCCCCAGCCACTTTGCTGTGCTCTAATGCTACTCTTCCACTCTTTTGCACTCATCACCCACAGCACTGGCCATCCCCCCCCCCCCCCCGCAGCACTGATCCCCTTTGATTCCCTTGCAGCTGTCAGCTTCTCCACCTCTTCTCCTGCCGGCTTTGGGTGCTGCAGGAGTGCGACAGAGGTATTTAACTATCCAAATAGATCCCCCCCAGCCCCCTTGACCCCTCACCGATCCCCCAGTGACCCCTCCCTGCAGCACTGCTGGCTAGCTTTCCCTCCTCCCTCCCCTGCTGGCTGCAGCTGCTGCTGGGGTGGTTGGAGATCAGGGTCAGAAAGGAGAGTGGGTGGTATAAGTGGCTGGTAAACATCTCATGATACTGATCGCTCCTGTGTTCATTCTTCACTGAAGCATAGTAAAAAGAGACAAGAGGGGTCAGATATTTCACAACCCCCCTCCCCCCCTAAAAAAAAATGTAAAAAGGAAATTGTAAAAAAATAAAAAATAAATTTAAATGAAAATAGAAAAACATAAGGCTTGTTCACATGGGGCATAACACAATGTATGCCCATGCGAGGCTGTGTTTTTCTTGCATGGGGATGCACAGGTGTTCTGTGCATCCCCATGCAGGCAGTCCAGTTTATGTCAGTTGGGATACAGCAACTGCATCAACACAGTCGTTGCTCTCAAATTGACATTACATATAAGTGTGGGTGCATATCCCTGAACTCCAACTGTCTGCGCTCAGGGCTGTGCACCTGGACCTGAACAGATGTCAGATTGGGAGCAGCGGCTGTGTCCATCCCAGTTGACACAAGTGGGACTGTCTGCATGGGGATACGGGCAAAACCCTGTGTGGGTAAACACAGCCCTCATAGGGGAGTATACTTTAGTATGCCCTGTGTGAATGCAGTCTTGGTAGGAATTTAGCAGGGACTGTGTAAAGCTGGCCATACATGGATAGAAAAGCGTTAGAAAAAGTGTTCAATGAGCTTGATCGTTCGACTTTAGAAACGTTAGTGGGCACATTTCGATCTGTCATGTCGGAATTTTATGGGTAATCGAAAGATTTTCTCAACATTAGTAGGGAAATAGATTGTTCAAAAAAGCGTACAGCGCATGTGCATTGATAATTGATCGCCAAATAATTTATCATTTGTCGTTAGCAATCGATGTGTAAAACACTTCGATACAATGATGGCATTAGCACACAGTTGTTCAACAGATCTTTATCAAAAACGTGGGTTTGCTTGTGCTGATAATGATTTTAGTATATTTTTAGTGAAAATAGTGATTTGATAAACAGTTGCACAACTATTGCGGGGGGCCTAAAATATCAGTAGCACAGACATTTTTATATTCTTTAGGTAATGTGGTTTCAGAAAATGTGTGGTTTGTGGGGTCTTTTACAAACTGTGAAAGCTGTAAAAGAAAAATAATAACCTCCAGATTTTTAGACTAAATTGCTTATTTACAGTTTTTTAAACTGATTATTTACAGCGTGCCTTCGATTTTCACAGTTTTGTAAAAAGGCACAATTTAAAAGTATTACACGTATTTGTTATTTATCCAATACAATTTCAGCTTTTATATTTATTAGGAATTTAGCAGGAATTTTGTAAGTTTTGCTGTGTTTGTGTCCGCTAATAATGATTTTAGTGTATTTTTAGCAAAAATATTGTTTTGATAAACATTTGCGTAAATATCATGGGTCCCTAAAAAAAATCATTAGCACATTCCTTTTATTCTATTGCTTCTATGCTTTCAGAAAATGTATGGTTTGGGGGGTCTTTAACAGACTCTGAAAGCTGAAAAATAAAAAAAAAACCAATGGAAACATTTTAAAAAATGGTCTAGCCACCTGAGTTTAAAAATGGAGCGCAGGGTTTAGCAACAAAAGGGTTAAAACAAAAGGCTGTAAATGTCCTACAGTTTGTTTCATTCCTAAAGCAGTTACAGTCTCAGAAGAGAAGCCTGTCTCCTGCCAGCTGGTAGTGGGATTTATGGGGAAGCAGTGGTCTTATTACAGAGGTCTGCTATGCACCCTGCTAAGCACAAGCTCCAAGTTGATAGGAAAGCTTCTCCTTTGATTCAGCAGGGGTCATGTCAGATCTTTGCAAAAAGACTGCTACTTCTACACAGAGCGTAAGAGCCCCACTCTTCAGCATGTTGGCAAGGGACAGGTTTTTCTACATAGGCTGTGGCTGCTTTAGAAATAAAACTGAACTGATACTAAACATACAGTGTTTAATTGCCACTATCCCTTTTATTTATGTATAAAGATCATGCCACTGTATTGAATTTAATATAGAAAAATGCATCTGAGTACCTTATTAAATCATCGTTGTTCAACAGTAACATGACGTTTCCCAGGTCTGCCCCATCCTCAGGGAAAGATCTGGGGGAGGAGTTTCTAGTACTTTGCTGATGCATGCTGTAAGGAAGCAGAGGATGTCTGGACTATGAATGTGTTTGCACAGTACTGATTGGTGCTGTGCTGGTCACATGATGAAAAAAAAGCTTTCAGAATAAAAAATACAATTAAATAATAGCAACAAAATGTTTTAGAGCTTATTACTAATTTATATTTCAAACCATATGTTTGTTATTTTTATACAATAACGGGGTGTAGGCAGAGTTTACACTGACTGACAATAGCTTTCACTTTGTTCACACAGTAAAGGTATCTGGAGTTCTTCCAATCACAGGGTGTGCCCCACCAGCCTGTGTATATGTGCTGGGACTACCAGGGAGGTGAAGCCTCAATTAATCAATATTTTCTATCCTGTCCGCATGGAATGTAGCAATAGGAGGTGTAGGAGGGAGGGAAGAGATTATCATTCACCTCTGTATATACGCCCACATGCGTGACTCTGTAGTCATTAGGGGGCTGGTTTAAGAAAAAAGAGGAAATGAACAGCTTAGAAAGAACTGAAACTAGAACATGCTCAGTAGACATAGCAATGGCTGGTCTACACATTCTCAGATTGCAGTGGGGACACAGACAAGGAGGGAGGAACAGTGAACAGCGGGATCAACCAGGATTTTTTTTTCCAATCTACAGAAAAATAATGTAATTAATTAACTAGTGGCAAAATGAGTATGAAAACAATGTAATGACAGTTTATAATGATTTGGGTTTAATGGCACTTTTTTGCAAGACACTGAACCACTTTTGTTTTGATGCACCTAAAATATATTATGCTAATTAAAACTAAAAGATCCGTTGGAATTTAAGTCAAATATTTTCCACGGGTTCCTGTAATTTTATAGAGAATAATGTGTACTTATTCCTGCTGATTTAATAACAACTGTAATTAAAAAAGTTACATAGCATACATAGTTCAGCTGTGGCTTTGTCACATTTCCCACTTCCCATTTGGATTGGGAGTAGTTTTGTCAAAGCATAATGTGCAGTAATTCTGCCTCTTCTGAATTACACACATATTCCCTAGAAGGTCATAAAAATATTTTACAAAATGTGCACAAAACAGGGAAACAAACATGAGCAAAGTCAGGGAGAAAGATTTTTTTTTTTTTAATAAAAAAAAGTGATGCAGTTTTAGTAACCCTGCCTACACACCTAAGTATTCTTTTCTGAGAATTGAATTCAACTTCAATGAACAGAGGCAAAGCTATCACCACCGTCAATACCCTTGCTTTTATCAACATTTCATTGTACTTGCCATTTAGCTGCCCGCGTTGCTATTTGTTAAGATTGTTCTGTAATATGCCACTATCCTGCTGAAATGTAATCATTTGCTTAATTTTGTGTCATCAGCAGAAAATAGCGACATTACTTGTCCTTCCATCTATTAAGCAATTAATAAAAACATGAAAAATTGCTGTACCCAGCACTAGTAATTGTAGTATATCACTAACCATTTGTCTTCTGTCTTTTTATTACATTTTTATTTTTATAAGAGTGCTGTGTAAAGTGACTGACTGCATCATAAAAGTAATTCAAAAATACATTTTTTTTCCCTAGTATTTGTAAACTCTTTTTCAATACTAGGATATTATGAGGAGCAGAAGCAAAGACCTATGTAAAATCCAATCTTTAGTATTTTTTTTTAGCATTCAGTTTTTTCCCTAAGGGATTCTCCTAATTTGCAGGGATTTCCTCTCACTTCCTGATTGGATATGGGACAGGAAGCGCAATCAAAACTCTGAAATGGGACACATGGTGAAAATGAAAAAAAAGTTTTGCATATAGTTGTATTTTAACTCACTGCCCCCTTGTGTTTTTTGTTTGTTTTATTTAAGTTTTGGATATAGGGAGGAGACGTGAAATTTTTTTACTGGGGCTTTTATTTCTATGTGTCCCCATTGGGAAGATTTTTCCTCACTTCCTGTGGCTGTGATGTCTATGCAAGAAATAGGTACGCAGTGGTTCCCTGAAGGCACAAGCAGCAATAAAACCATTGGCAGAAGCTCTAACCCTTCCCTTCTTTTGTGTTTTTTTCTTTATGGTAGAAATATCTGTAACTTCATTCTTGACCTTCTTCCAAAAAAGTTACACCCCTGGCTTTCATTATGATCTTGCAGGTTCACTGCTTAGTCTTTCATTGACCTGATAAAAGAATGTGCATTAGCACTAACCCCCAGTATGTACTAAGTAGAGGAGCTGAATAACAGCCACGAAACGTACATTATCAGAGGAGAATCGGGAACTCTGCAGAGTTGATTCTCTTCTGACAGATTTTTTAAAACATTTTAAAGCAAAAAAATCCTGATACTACAGTAAAAGAAAACTAAAAAGCAACACATTGTAAGCTGAACGCAAGTGTCGTATCCTCTTCAACATATTCTATTTTTACTCTAACTGAAACTTTATCACATTTTCCTGTTTTTTTTACACATTGTATGTAACATAATGAAGAAAACAAAATGCTATTCAAAGAGCACAGTTTTCTTAATAGTAAGCCCTAACAATGAACTTCTCTCATTTGTTTGTTACATTTTGGTCTGTTAACCACCTCAATACTGGGCACTTTCACCACCTTCCAGCACAGGCCAGCTTTCAGCGATGTCACACTTTGAACGGCAATTGTGCGGTCATGCAACACTGTACTCAAATTCAATTTTGATCATTTTTTGGGACAGATAGAGCTTTCTTTTGGTAGGATTTAATCACTGCTGTTTTTTTTTATTTTTTGCTAAATAAATGAAAAAACAAAGTTAGTTTCTTAGTTTCTTTTATAACATTTTGCAAATAAGTAATTATTCTACTTTACTGATATGTGCTGATGAGGCGTTACTGGTGTGTACTTATGAGGCTGCACCAATGGGCACTGATAGGGACTGATGAGACAACATTGATAACCTGCACTGATGAGTCGACACTGATAAGCTGCGCTGATGGAGCTGCACTGATCACCAGGGCACTGGTGATCAGTGCCCTGATTATCAGTGTAAATGCTGTATTCACTGTGTGCCCTGTCAGATCAGCTGATGAGGTTTAGCTATATATTGAGCCACTTTTAATGGCCAAATGTTTGTGTCAGAACTGTTTTTTTCCCCATAGAAGTCGATGGGAAAGCAAAATCAGCCTGAAGCAGGCAAGATTTGCCTGGCAATGAATTTTGAATGGGCTCAGAAGTGTCTAAGACTGATGCTTAAAGCTGGCTGTGTTTTCCGTTCAACACTAGCACAAAGCCCATTGCCAGTGGACCTAAGTGTACGTTTTCTTTTTTCTTCCTCACTAAAAGTACATTTTTCAGGACAGTTTTAAGGTCTACCCCTTCTTGGTCCTAGCAGTGCAGATATGATAATTAACACAAAAAACATAGAATATTGAGCATGATTTCCATCACTTGTTTTATATTTATGTAATCTCTTTTGCTTTCTGCAGCTTAAAGAATTCCGGGAGAAAATGCAGTCTATATTTCCAGCTGTGCCTAGAACCCAAGAGCAAACTTCCACTTCTGAACCATTCAGCCTGGAAAGCCTCCTGAAATCTAAATGATGTATCGGCACATTCCCGATGGTCTCAACTTTATAGTCTGGTTAGCCGAGCAGCTTCTGAAGTTACTTGGCTACACCCTATATTGTATGAAGTTCTATTATGATTGGCAGATGTGCGCTTAACATATGCAAAAGGACTTCTGGACCCTTACAGATATTCTTCTACACGTATTTGTTTCCACATTGAAATGTACTACTTCTTTAAGAAGGTTGTTATAAAAGGATTATTTAACAACCGTAATCGTGTAGAAAGTGGGCTACCTTTGTGACTTCTGGGTGCTGAAAATATATTTGCAAAGCCAGACATCATCAAATAACTGACTTTATGAACAAAAGAAATGATTGATCTCTACTGATATGAGAGTTTAGAAAAAAGAAGAAATCACAGCTCGGACTTCCCTCTTGAATTATTGTGTTACTCACCTGCTAGTCCCTAACCTGTTCTTGGCAGATAAATGTGCTGCAGTTTAGGGTCAGCAATGGAAGGTCCTCATCTACCTTCAAGGGAAAATCCTGGTAATTGCAATTACTGGCAACCGGGAACCAAATTTCCTACACTCAGCCTCCTATAAATGCAGAGAGGGATTTCTTAAAGTAGATCTAGACCCAATGAATAAAATTTAATATATGCTGCAACATTTTTTTTTTTAATCTGCAGCTCTCAATAAACAAACTGGTAATCCTGTTATGATGGCCACTTGCTGTTTGACAACTGTCACATAATTGTGTTCTGTGTTGCCACCTTGTAATATGCACCCCTGGCTTCGACTACAAGAGGTCATGTTGACAAACACTGCACAGGCTTGGCTCACCATTGTCACTATCTGGAAGCCTGAACACAGCAATGATGTCCATATTAGCTGTGCCACAACACTGCGTGCCTCCAGATTAAAGTCCTGTAGCTGATCTACACCTTTCGGGTTCTCTGAAGAAGTCCCGGATGACAAAACCTGTAGGGTAAAGTCAGTTATACGATTTTCAACTGGAATTGAGACACGCAGTGTAGCAACAGTGTACACTTCATATGGCCATTTATGTTTGAACGTTATGTTTTTTTAAAATACTTTTAAGATATGCAACAAGACAATGTAGTATATAACACGACAGCCTTTTCTCAATTATAACTGTCAACAGTAATATATTATACATGTAAAAACAAGGGTTTAAACGACAGCATTACCGCAATATATCAGGTTCCCTTACAATAACATACAATGCCTAAATACATATGGCTGTGACATCCACGACAAATATAACTTGCATTATGGTGGGAGTCATATAGGGGAATTTAACAGACATATATACACCAAGAGGATGGCACAGACTGGTAGGTGCACAACTACTACATGGTGGAGGGTTAAACACAAACCTCATATGGTATAGGGCAACCATCAGTATAATGAGGAAGCCCACGTGACCGGATGTGGGCGAGATGCATAGATGTGATCTAGCTATGTGATATCTGTAGCCCGGCATCTCCAGTCCACTCCGAGCGGCTCTTTACCAGCCTTCATAAATGTATATGGTGAGGCGCAATCTCATATCAAGTGAACAAAGTAAAAATATTCAATCATAAAGATGTACACATGATTACTCAATATAAAATATATAAACGTAGTGCAAATGAGTGAATTCAAACACCCCAATCAGTGCTACCCAGTGGCTAAAGTGCAAACAATAATAATTACTTTAAATCCTATTATCATAGGGATATTTCATATATATTTCTCCAAAAGTGAATAAAGTGCATAAAACAAAGTCCATATAGCATATGAAAGTGCTTGATGTTAAATGCTATCCTCTGCTTGATCTCGCAGGAACTCTTAGGGTTAAAGTGCTAGTGCCACTCTGCTATGTTTTAAGTGCTCCACGGTGCATACACACACCTTCACCACCACTCCTATGCGCTCACCTCCGTGCTAGTTGGCAATCAATATGTGTGTCCACCGAGCATGTAAAGATAAAATGACTCACATAGCGCTGAACTGCATAAACATCCACATTTTATTTAAGAATAAAAAACACTCACATTTAAAAGTGTACTAACTCCGGTACACTCGGGCAATACATGTAATCATAACGATCCCCACTGGTCCCAGTGACGGCAGATAACGCACGGCTGCTGACTGCTTGGGGGTCTGGTAGGTTGAGTTGAACATCAATAGGCTCCTCCCTGACACGTTTCGTCACTAACCACGTGACTTTATCAAGGGGCCCTTGATAAAGTCACGTGGTTAGTGACGAAATGCGTCGGGGAGGAGCCTCTCCTCACAGAGGAGAACGGCATATTCACTGGACTAGGTGAGATAATTCCATGGGACTTTGACTCAAGCATATCTTGTTTACATACATACAGCCATCCACTGTTAACTCTCTCTGCCTCTCATTTAACCATTCAGTTTCCATCTGATGTGTGTCCATCATGGGGAGGAACAGTGAGCTGGGTGAATTACCACAGGGAGGAATGGCACCTCAATAGGACTGGGTGAGAACACCCTATGGGACTGTGTCTTGATGTGTGCATTACTCTCATGAACTGTGCACTGCTGGTGGGTGTATCCTGTCTATACACCCACCAGTATCCATTGATCAACCCCCCCTTATACTCCACTCATCTCCGAGACTGATGCATGCTTAGCTGTAATAGGGCTACCATCTCCGGACATTCTCCAGCTTACTCTCAAGTTACACTAGCGGTGTGAGCCCCACTGCTTACCAGCAGAACTATATATATGGGCTATTGAGCCCCCTTTTCTACTGGCCATTGGCCAATTTTCATTCTGTTGGTCATCATATCCATACTTTGGTTAAATGTATTAATCTGGTTTGAATGTGGTGTGCATGGAGTTATGACTGTGAGCCCAGGCACTTGTTTTTAGTTTCTTATGGCAACGTTGTCTTAAGGTTTTAGCTTGTGGTTTGGTCTGTCATTTTTCAATGCATCCCTTCTTGAATTTTCAATAAAGTGTATAATTGATCACTCAATAATCCGCGGTCTGTTCCCTTTGGAGCCTCGGTGCTGGGAACCTTTTTTGTGTTTTGGTTCTGGGTACCCCCACCCTGATTATAGGGTGAGCCAGCAGTGAGGATCTTGTACAATATATAGGAACAGGATTACTGCTCCTCTTTTTAACCCCTTTTTGCTATAGGGCTACCATGGCTGGGCCTCGAGGCAGACACACCAAACTATCAGAGCATACCAGGTAGCAGTTATTTTGTTTTTAGAGAGAAAAGTTGACACACTGGGTGTCTAGGAAAAAAAAAGTTGAATGTTGTGTTCATAGTGCTAACTACACTATAAAAATGTAAATTTACTTATTTGTTTTCTGATTTTATAATAAAAGTAATATCCTATGAATGCTTCTGTGTTTTGTTTCTGCATCTGAACTGAGTGATTACTAGATTATATAACTAAGTTTAACTGGGGCTGCCCTTTGGTGGACAGTGTGAATTACAATTGGAAATCTAAATTAGATTTCCGGGAAAAAAAATTCTCATGCAGTGGGGCTGTGTTTTGTTGTATTTTGTCTAGGGGTAAGGAAAGTGGAGATATACTTACCTAATCTGCCAATCCTCTGAACACAAGACTGGTCCCTGGTGCTCCTGCTCCCCCCCCCCCCGCATGCTAGCGGCCTTATGCATGGACTGTTCCTGACGTCATCACGCCCATAGACCTGCTCTGGATGTGAGGATGACAAGAACAGTACACTGTTGGACATGGGGGAGCGCAGTTTTCTGGAGGATCGAAGAATTGGATGAGTATAGCCTTTCTGTATGCCCCCGGACAAAACAAGCAATTAACCCATGCAGTGCAGGCACAGCCCCACTGTATGGGAATTTTTTTTTTTTCTGTTTTAAGTGTTCTTTTTATAAAACATTCATTGCACGAATGCCAGAAATATTCATGCAAGCTGAACAAAATGTTGCTGTCATTTTAATAGATTCATGCCTGTATCATCAGCTCCATCTAGTGGCCAAAATGCAAGAAATCCTCAGTTAGAAAACTTTACAGTACTTCCCTTCAGTGTGAATTCTGTCTTATCTGCTCCACAAAATAGAGCAACCTAACTGGCCCAGAGGAACCTGGTACACAGACATACTCATACTACTAGAAGATGAACCCTGGCCTCTCTCCCACAGGCCAGACCTGCTGTCCCAGGGCCCTCTATTCGATTCTGCTTCTTAGTTATTAGCTTAAATGGCATGTTTTAAGCCTGAAGGCACAGAAGGGTCCCAGAGCATGTCAATCCTGCCTTTCTGAAAGCAAGAAAAGCCACTTCCAAAAAGATCTATTATATCTGGAAATCTTTCCTTGTCTGGTGTGGACACAGACACTTCAGTCCCAGAGTCTATTCTGTACTTTGCATTATGGCCTTTCTACAATCAGGACTTGAATAAAATTTGGCCTTAAGCACTCCGAAAGGACAGATTTCAGCCCCGTTAATTTGTTCATTCTTCAAACTCCTGGCAAACTTAGTAGCTGACTCTAAGATGCAAACAGTAGTGTTGGAAATCTGCAGCTCAGATGGAAGAGTTGTCTCTGATCCTGATCACATACTAAATGAGTCTCGATCCTTTTATGAAAACCTTTACAAAGAAGTCCCTGTCTGGTCCAATGAATAGCTTAAAGATTTTCTACAAGCCTTACATTTACCCACTCTTTCACAAGAAGATCTCGGGTTTATAGACAAAGATTTTACTGTTGAGGAAAATGAAGTGGCAATTTGCTCTTTTCCCAGTAGTAAAACACCAGGCCTGGACAGCCTTCCGGGTGAATGGTATCGCATGTATGCAGCTCTAGTAGTGCCCAAATTGCTGCAGGTTTTTGTTGCTTGCAAAGAGCGAAGGTCCTTACCCCCCTCTATGTATCAGGCACATCCTTATCCCCAAACCTGGCAAAGATAAATCTCAGTGTGCCTCTTATAGGCTGATTTATTTGCCGAATTATGATCTCAAAATTCTGACCAAAATCTTGGCAACCAGGTTGCAGACTATCCTCCCTTTCCAAGTCAATATCGACCAGACTGGTTTCATACCAGGAAAGTTGACGGATATTAATCTAAGCAGGGTCTTTACACATTTACAGTTATCCTCCACTGAATCCTCCACCAGGGTTCTGGTAACGTTAGACGTTGAAAAGGTGTTTGATTTGGTGGCCAGGCCTTACATTTCTGCAGTCCTGGAAGTTCTGAGTTTTGGAGTTGAATTCCACAGGTGGATTGACATTTTATCTAAATATCCAACAGCATTGACTAAATTGGGCGGTGCTCTCTCATTCCCCTTTTCAGTTGGTACAAGGCAGGGCTGCCCACTATCGCCAGCTCTTATTGCCTTGATGATGGAGCCGCTTGGCTCGGCCCTCAGGCAGGTGGACCAGGTTAAGGGCATCCAAGTTGTTACCATCCATGAAAAACTTGCCATGTATGCGGATGACCTTGTCCTGTTTTTAAATGATTCTGGTCCTTCTCTCCGGGAGGCCCTGCGGGTTCTCTCCAGTTTCACTGACTGCTCAGGTCTTAGAATTAACTGGGACAGATCTCAGATACTGCCAATTGACACTGTGGCTACAACCCTGGCTGACCCCAATCTCCCATTATTATGGACTGACAAAATTAAATACCTTGGCATTTGTATTTCACCATCCTCCCACGATTATTGTGCATTAAATCTAGCCCCACTGATACAAGACATGAGGGCTAGATTGAAGCTTGGGCTCATCTCCCTCTATCTCTAATTGGGTATATCAATTTATTTAAGATTAAACTTTTACCTGTATTCATGTGCTTAGACATTCCACTGTGTGAATATCCAAAAAATGTTTTGCCTAATAAATACTATATTGACCTTTCTGTGGGGCCCAGGTCAGCGAAGATTTAAATTGATGGTACTACAAAGACCCTGGGGGGAACGAGGTCTGGCTTGTCCCGATCTTCATAAATATTTCCTAGCTGACTTGTTGTCATATGCACACAATTAGCTAATCTCAGATGAATCCAATGCAGCGGTGGTTCCGGAGGCAGCCTGCTTGGCTCCTACGAAGCGCTAAGAAACCTAATTTACCGCGGGCCCTCTGCACCTTTTCCTCTGATAACGGCCAAGAAAGCTGTTGTGAAAGCATGGCTAACAGCTAATTCTCTATGTCCTATACCCCCTGGACATATTTCACCACATAATCCTCTTTGGTACAATCTGAGCCTATCAGAATGTATGTCAATACCTGATCCCAGTGTGTGAGCACTCAAAGGTATTAAATATTTGAGTCAAAAATGTACTGGGGGTCAACTACAAACTTTTGAAGAGTTAAAACAAAAATACAACCTCACTAATTCACATTTGTTTAGGTTCCTGCAACTTAGACACGCCTTCAATACCCAATTCGAGAATTCTCGGCTGGCCTTTTATACTTCAAATTTGGAGGATTTGCTCAGGAATGACTCTGCCCAAGCCCTTGTCCAGCATATATAAAGTGTTATTACCTAATGTACATACAGGCTTAGACGCTCTAAAAGTCAAGTGGATGATGGACCTCCCCACACTAAATTTGGAAGAATGTGAAGAAATGTGGGGGTGCTCCTTCTACCAATTGGTTTCAGCCAGGGACAGACTAGTCCAGTTAAAAATCATACATAGAGTGTTTTTTACGCCCATGCACCTACACAAAATATACTCATCTGTAGACGACTCCTGCTGGAGATATGCCTCACCGGCAGCAGATTTTATTCATATTTTTTGGAAATGTTCCCTAGTTGAGACCTTTTGGACTGTGGTTGCTGCAACTATTCTGGCAGTCACTACAATCCAAATCCCATTGACAGTGGACGTATGTCTGCTGAGCCTTGTAACTTTTTTGTCTCATAGTCAAGCAGTTGGAACCCTCTTAGGGATACTACTTTACTATGCTTGTAAAGCCATTGTCCTGCGATGGAAATCCCCCTCTGCTCCATCATTTAACTTATGGAAACGTTTAATTAACTTAGCCCTTCCATTATACAAAATGACATACTAGTCTAGAGGCTACCAAGAAATTTCATAAAGTGTGGAACATCTGAGTGGAATCCACCTATACTAATGTTGATTCCCCAGAAGACTAGTTAATATTTAGTCAAGTACTTACCATTGACATTGGTGGGGGACCTCTGAATTTATGTTCTATTCGGGGGAGTCATTCTTGCTGTCTGGGATTTGGGAGAGGGTGTATTTTTTCATTCCATGAGCCATACTCTGTAGGGTGTCTAGGAGGAAGAACATTTGGTAAAATTCCTATTATTCCAAGCTCCACTGGCAGTTAGAGCATACCAACTGTTTTGTTAGTATTAAGTAGAGTTGAGCGGTCACCTGGACGTTCGGGTTCGGCGGGTCCAAACGAACTTTGGAAAAAAGTCAGAGTTCGGCACCGAACGTTGCCCGAACTTTATCCCGGACCCCGAACCCCATTGAAGTCAATGGGGACCCGAACTTTTAGGCTAAAAAATGGCTGTAACAAAGTCCTGGCAACTGCTAGAGGGCTGCAAAAGGAAGTAAAATGGGGGTAAGAGTACGGCAAGTGCCCTCCAAAAAAATGGGGATAGGGAAAATAAATTGAAATCAAATTAAAAAAAAATGGGAAGGAGGGGTGGATGTGGAGTAGGAGCCTAGAGATTGACTAGGCCGTGACCGTGGCAGTGTAGGTGGAAGTGGCGGTGGTCGAGGAGGAGGAGGAGGTAGCCAATACTGTTTTGTTTTTTTTTCGTTTATAATTGGGGTAGCCCCCAAAATATTGAGGCCTATTCAAAAAAACAAGTATACGAATGGCTGTGTGAGTCCGGTCTAAATGTTTATTCTGCACAAGGTACAGACAAGTCTTGTGGGATCCATGCCTGGTTCATTTTAATGAAGGTTAGCTTGTCCACGTTGGCTGTGGACAGACGGCTGCGCTTGTCTGTGATAACGCCCCCTGTCGTGCTAAACACACGTTCAGACAATACACTGGCTGCAGGGCAGGCCAGTACCTCCAAGGCATAAAGGGCAAGCTCAGGCCATGTGGCCAATTTGGAGACCCAGAAGTTGAATGGGGCAGACCCATCAGTCAGTACGTGTAGGCGTGTGCACACATACTCTTGCACATGTTGCTGAAATGCTGCCTCGTTGTCTATCGGCTGGTGGTGCTGTTTGTTGTGGCAGGCTGCTGACAAAGCTTTGCCACATTTCGGCCATGCTAACCCTGCCTTCTGAGGTGCTGGCGGTGGCACAGCTGAGTTGGTGGCCTCTTCCTCCTCCTCCTCCTCTGCCTCCGCCTTGTGCTTCCACTGAGCCCCCGGTGTCATTTGGGAATGCCCTCAGCAGCGCCTCTACCAGTGTGTGCTTGTAGTCGCGCATCTTCCTCTCACGCTCCAGTGAGGGAATTAAGGACGGCACGTTGTCCTTGTAACAGGGATCCAGCAGGGTGGCCACCCAGTAATCAGAAGAAGTTACAATGTGGGCAACTCAGCTGTCGTTGCGCAGGCACTGCAGCATGTAGTCGGCCATGTGTGCCAGGCTGCCCAGAGGCAAAGACAAGCTGTCCTCTGTGGGAGGTATATCATCTGTGTCCTCTGTATCCCCCCAGCCACGCTCCAGTAATGCCCACGAGCTGCGTTGGGTGCCACCCTGCTGCGATTCCTCCTCCTCCTCATCTTCCTCGTCCTCCTCGTCCTCCAGAACTGTGCTCTGGCTTGAATATTTTTGACCTGGCCTATGCTGGTGCAGGACTGGCCTGATAACCGTGGAAATGACCCCTCTTCCTCCTCCTCCTCCTGTGCCACATCCTCTTCCATTATGGCCCGAAGTGTTTTTTCAAGGAGACATAGAAGTGGCATAGTAATGCTGAGAACAGCGTCATCGGCACTGGCCATGTTGGTGGAGTACTCAAAACACCGCAATACGCTACACAGGTCTCGCATGAAGGCCCACTCGGTGGTGAAGTGTTGCTGTTCCACAGAGCTACTGACCCGTGCGTGCTGCAGCTGAAACTCCACTATTGCCTGCTGCTGCTCGCACAGTCTCTCCTGCATGTGCAAGGTGGAGTTCCACCTTGTGGGCACGTCGCATATGAGACGTCGCCTTGAAGCCGGAAGGGCGAGTGACGGAGTATACGCTGCACGGGTGTTCCACCTTGAGGTGGAACGTGTACGTCCTCTCTGACACGCTCGTCGTCGTCCGTTATCACCTCAAAGTCGACGTCGTGCGTGCCCAGTCATCGAGACACCTTGTCGTTGTGAAGTGGTGGCTCACCCGGAAGTACGCTCTGGACACATCGCATAACGCCACAAAACTCATGAGGTGGTTGTACCGGTCACGGCTACTGCGACAAGAGTCGTAATGATACGGTGAAGATACAGAGGAACTTTTTTGTGAAGCCCGGTATTACCTTCTCCTACACCGTGTCCTCCTCCTCCTCCTTCTCCCCAGTAAAGGTGCCAATAGTCCGGTCAGGACGTGGTCGTATCCGGTCCAGTTTTTATAAGTTCGGTCTCGTGTCAAGACCTCCTGCTCCTCCTGCTCCTTCTACTCCTCCTCCTCCTTA
>BLSH010190650.1:1023101-1052667 GCA_018402905.1 Glandirana rugosa
CCACCGCCACTTCCACCTACACTGCCACGGTCACGGCCTAGTCAACCTCTAGGCTCCTACTCCACATCCACCCCCCTTCCCATTTTTTTTACTTGATTTTAATTTATTTTCCCTATCCCCATTTATTTGTAGGGCACTTTCCCTAGTTTGAAGATGATTTTAGAACAGTTATATGGTTTCTACCGTTAATTAATACTTTTCAGACACAGTTTGAAGATGATCCACATTCACCTCCATTTTTGCTTTTTTTATGTTTTTATTTTTTTTTAAATATTTAAAGTTATTTCCCTGTCCCCATTTTTTTTGTAGGGCACTTGCCCTACCCTTACCCCCATTTTACTTCCTTTTGCAGCCCTCTGGGGCTTTCCAGGACTTTGCTACAGCCATTTTTGTGCCTAAAAGTTCGGGTCCCCATTGATTTCAATGGGGTTCGTTGTCCGTGCGATCGTTCGGGTTCCGTCCGGACCCGGACCCGGACTTTGTTCCGAAGTTCGGACGGACCAGCAGAACCCGAACGTCCAGGTGTTCGCTCAACTCTAGTTAGGAGAGTCCACTCCAATCTATTGCGCCCCCACACAGTTTCAGTTGGAATTCCATGCTGTTTTATTCCGGATTTTATGTAAGTGCAATTGTTTTTAAAAAAATGTAACTGGTGAGACAGTATTACGCTGGGCAGTTATTGACTGTGGACGCTTTTTATGTACTTTATCAGCACTGTTATACACTTTACTTATGTGAAGAATAATGAGTATTGTATACAACACTTAAATATCTGGGCACTTTATTAACACATTATTGAGTTCTTCATTAGCACTGTTTCTCACTTTATTAGCACTGTTATGCACTTTATTTATGTGAAGAATATTATTGCATACAGCACCTAAATATCTGGACATTTTACTTAATCAATGCAATATTGAGTATAATTTGCATATTGTTATAACCTACAGCCCCAGAAGGGCGTTACCTGATAGATTTCAGCTATCAGTTATTTCACTTATAGCGCTGCACTTTATGTTTATGTCTATGTTTGATGCAATAAGGGTTATTATTGTCGTGCTGGCTGCTGCTTGGTTCATGATTTGGCTAGCGCAGTATCTTCACTCCTGACATCACCACGTTAGATTTGGTGATTACGATCGCTTAGTGCATGTCAGTAAGCGAGACACAACAGCCAACATACGATTTTGGACGTCCATTACGAGGCCTAAGTTGTTTTTTTTTATTTGAATAAAAGCTGACCTTTGTAAGCACCTCCGCCAATGGTAAATGGCTTGTCCCAACCCCAGTAACTGTCACTTTTTTTAGACAGCTTGGCCTGTGAGAGCAAGTGGACTAGTAAATTAGTAATGCATCTACTGGTTGGATCAACAGGAAATACAACTGTAATGTTGATCACAGGCACCATCATATATGGCTTTTCAAATTTTACCTCTATAGTCACATTTAACACATGTATTGGCATCTAGCAAAATTTTACTTTAGCAGGAAAATAAAAGCTCAGTAATGTATTTTCCTTTATTTCTTTTAAAAAATGAATAAAAGGCATGTAGCTCACCTTAGAACATATCACTAAACAAACATCACACTGCTCAGTAGCTTCACAATGAATTCTCTGGAAATCTGAACAATGCTGTTACCCCTCTTTGCCCTACATATTTGTCATTGAAGACTTTGTCAGCATCTAGGCTAGTTCAGACAGGTAACAAAATCACGCAGGTTTTCCTGGGATTTATGGTTAAACCATAAAACAGTTTGATGTTTATTTAGTGAACCCATGTATTCTTATGCGAGTACATCCTTTTTTGTGAGTTTACTTTTAAAGGCTGTTGTTTTCTTTAAACTATTTTAATTGTATGTCATTATACATTTTCATGAATACATCTACTGAGAGAAGCTAATTACATTTCGCATCTTTACTGAAGTCAAATCATTCTCTTTCCTAGAATTCCCTGCATACTTATTTGTTACAGCCTGGGCTAAAAAAAATAAAAAAATGTTTTTCATAGTCGAGTAAGTATTGCATGTTAGTATAAGGCTTCATGTACACTGGCAGCTCTTAAACTTGAGTTTAGGAGCTTTTGGTGTTTTTAATTTAACCTTTAGGTGCTGTCACCTAGTGCGTTGTGTCTAATCTTAGGCAAATATGGAACTCCAGAAAGTAGGTATTGTGAGTAGACATGTGCAATTCTTTCTTTCCAAATTCGTTTTTCATCCAAAATTTGGTAAAAAATTTGTCAAATAGTCTTTCATTCAGTCACATGCTTCCAAATGAATGAAAGACTATTTGACAAATTTTTTCAAAAACAAATTTTCTAAAGGAACAAAAATTTGAAAGAACGTAAAGTCTAAAATGAGAAAGGACAAAAAAACTGAAAATAAGAATGAAAATCTGAAAAGTCAAAACTCAGAAAATCAGAACGAACTAAAATCCGAAAATAAGAATGAAAATCCGAAAATTCGAAAGAACGAAAAACATTTGGATAATTTTGTTTTTCGTATTTTCTATTATAATGAAATTATTAACCATTATTATAGTTTTTTTATTATTATTTATTATTATTATTATTATTATTATTAATAATAATAATAATAATAACAACTTTAATAATAGTTATAAACTCTTAAATTATAGGTATTGTAATTTCCTTTCAAGTTTGGCTAACTGTTAGTGAATGTAACGAATGCGAATTTATCTGAAGTTATGAATTATCCAAAATAACGAATGCCGCATCTAAACAAATGGAATGTAACGAATACAAATACATCCGAAGTTACGAATTATCGAAATAACGAATACCGCATCTATGCGAATGGAACATAACTAATTCAAATGCATCTGAAGTTACGAATTTAACAATTGATAAATGAAAAAAACTCCAAAAAACGAATGAAACAAAAACAAAAAAAACACATTTTTCGGCAGTACATATGTCTAATTGTGAGAATTACACTTCCAGCCTCACCATATGCAGAAATGTTGCAGCATCAGCAGACTGAAAGTGATCGTCACTGGGACAGGTTAACTGAGTAGCTAACCCTCTGCGCACACACACACACATAACACACCATGTTTAAATGGAAGCATATTCCAGTAACAGCATCCTCTGTTGCAATTCTTATTTTTACAAATGTCTGTACCATTCTCCGCCATGCACAAAAAGGAATGTAATTGAACAAGCTACCATAGTTTAAATTTGAAGAAGCAACGTTTTTAAGTTCTAGTTAGAACATTTAGAGGTTCAGCTTAATGATTTTTAAATACAGTTTTTTCCCATAAATATGTTTATTGAGTTTTTTTTAACATAAAACAGTGAAACCAATGTCACAGTTCAAGCTTCAGCATGCAATAGAAGAGAAATCATGAAGTCTACTGATAAATGAAAAGAGAAAAATGAAATAAGGAGGGAAATATAAAAGAAGAAAGGGGGGGGGGTCAGAGGAAAATAGCAACAACTGCATAAATAAGGGAATGAAGAGCATCAGTGTAAATAGACTACAGGGATAATATCATAAGCCATTCTCTAATGTGCATAAACATTATAGGTAAGTACAAAAATTTTTTAATAAAAATGTCCCTGGGTACAAAATTTCAATACAAACCGGAGGCCCTATAAGGTGCAGGAATAATATTACTACACACCAGTGGGGAAAGGGAAGGATGTGCAGAAGGCAAGGATTGAGGGGAAAGGGAGAATAGAGAGATGTGAGGTACATTGAAGAAAAGAGTACTCCTGCCGCAGAAAGCTAGAAGTGGTAAGAACCTCAAAAGGAGGTAGAGGCAATCAGGTCTGAGTATGCTGTTGTTGGTTTGAAATTCAACCAATATGCCCAGGTGAACGAAATCTGTCTTGTGAAATGTGGACCAGTTTTTCCATTGTTGATATTCTATCCAAGCAGAAAAACCACTCTGCCATCACTGGGGTACGGGTACATTTTCAATGTGCTTGTGAATGGCAAGAGATTTGAAATATTTTCTGTGGATTAGAGAGGTGTGATGGAGTAAATATTGAGCAGGGGTAAAGTCTAGATTGTAGGTAATCACCTATGTAATGAACTTTTAGACTGCCTTCCAGAAAGTTTGAATACTTGGGCACTGCCACCAGATATAGAGCAGTGAGCTCTCTGACTATTTACATCACCAACATACTTTGGGGGTTGATGGAAAAAATTTGTATAAAAGGAAGGGGGTTCTGTACTACCGCAATCTCAATTTGTATGCACTCTCCTAACCCTTGGTCACTGATAAATTGATGTGTTGCCAATTTTCCTCCTTGAGAGTGCCAACCAAATCCCTTTCCCAGGCTTCACAGGCCACACTGCTGTTAGACCTATAGGACAAAAACATACAGAGGTATAGGGTAGAAATAACGTTGATCATCTTTGGATGTGCAAAGAGATTCCAGTGGAGTTAGGTCTTTAGAGTATAGGAGTCTATTATGTGAGTTGTGTAGAAAATGTCTAATTTGTAGGTAGGACCATAGCAGAAATTGCGATGTGAAGCGACGAGGCCTTCTTGGTTCTGAAAATGCCCCCCGCCAGTGGAAATCCTTAGCTAGCATCTGTGGCTCAGGCCAGCAGTCTGCTAGAAAGGTGTCTCATAGCCTAGAAGAATATCTTGGTTCTGGAGAAGGGGGAGAGATGGACAGGTAGGATAGCGGTAGCCATATACACTGTCGGTATCATTTGGAATTCAAAGAAGGTGAGGAAAGTCATTCATTTTGATTATGACAGCCCCTCTGAACCACAAGAAGCCTATAATAATGCTTACCTATAGGTATTAGAAATATCTCCTAAACTTGCACCGTTTAGGAGGTATTTACTGTATACACCGCCGATGACAATATCAGCGCATGCGCTCTGAAGGAACAGAGATTTCTTCAGAGCCCTGTGACGTCATGAGTCATACAGCCGGAGTCCGCAGACCTGGAAGGAAGATGGGGCAAAAATGGATGCGGCCTCCAGCAGAGACAACAAGGGCTTCGTTTGCAGGTAAGCTTAACATAATGTGCTAGTATATGATACATACTAGCACATTATGCCTTTACTTTTTCAGGTCAGAAAAAAGGTAAGAACTCAGCTATTAAATGCCACCATCATTCTTGCCCCTGGATAGGGTGTTTCAAAAATAACTCCACCCAATTCAAGAGGATCCCAGGGTTCTAGGTGTGCTGGAGTATTGTATTATACCAAGCGAATATGCCTTTAGTGGCAATTATATTGGGCACATCTACTATATATTTCTATATGATAAGGTTTTATGATTCACAAATCAGCAGATTTTTTCAACTTAAATTACGATTAGATGATATCTATTTAAAGTATTTCTCCAAAGGAGGTCTTGTGGACCTTCTATTACAGCGTGTCTAACTAAATAGTATCTTCTCCAAGAATATTATGACCACTTTTTAGTAAATCCATCACCACAGGAGTTATGGAATTTGAATTGAAACTTGGGAGTTTGAGTTGTATGAGCGGTCAGTTCTTAGAATATTCTGTAAGCTACACACCAGACTATTCACAACTTGGACATTTAGGGCTGGTCCTCATCAGAAGTTCTTTGAAGCCCATAGGCTATTGAAGGTTTATGATGCTCTGCATGCCTTGTGAGTTTGCTGCTTTAACCACTTCAGCCCCGGAAGGATTTCCCCCTTTAGGACCAGAGCCCTTTTTGCGATTCGGCACTGCGTCGCTTTAACTGACAATTGCGCGGTCGTGCGACGTTGTACCCAAACTAAATTTGCGTCCTTTTTTCCCACAAATAGAGCTTTCTTTTGGTGGTATTTGATCACCGCTGCGTCATTTCTGATCGCCGCTATAAACAAAAGAAGAGCGACAATTTTGCAAAAAAACCCAAATTTCTTACTTTTTGCTAAAATCCAAAAAAAAAAAAATATAAAAAAACAATTTTTTTTGATCGGTTTTGGCCGATTTATATTCTTCCTCATATTTGTGATAAAAAAAAATCGCAATCGGCGTTTATTGATTGGTTTGCGCAAAAGTGGTCGCGTTTACGGATGATGAGAATTCATTTCTGGGGTTTTTATTTTTTTATTTTTTTACTAGTAATGGCGGCGATCTGCGATTTTTAGCGGTACTGCGATATTTCAGCGGACATGTCGGAACATTTTAACACTTTTTTGGGACCATTGGCATTTATACAGCGATCAGTGCTATAAAAATGCACTGATTACTGTGTAAATGCCATTGGCAGTGAAGGGGTTAACCTGCAGGGGGCGCTCTAAGGGTTAACTGTGTTCCCTGGGCGTTTTCTAACTGTGGGGGGACTGCCGTAGCTGGGGAAGGGAAGTGATCACAGCTTCCATGTAGAGGAAGGCTGTGATCACAGCCCTTCCCCCTCACAGAATGGAGGTCCGTGTTTACTTACACGAACCTCCGTTCTTTCACTCCGGGGGGGCATCGCGGGTGGCCGGCAGAGATCGAATCCGCCGCACCTGCTCCCTGGCCCTCCCCGGACACAGTGAGCGCGCGATCTCGCAGCCGCCGTCATATGACGGCGATTTGCGCAGGAGCGCCACACTGTCGCCGTCAATTGCCAACCAGCGGTCGGCAAGCGGTTAAAGCAGTATTAAACCCCAAAACAAAAATGTATTGACGGCCAATTCACACCACAATTTCTGCGTTCTGGGTAAGTTTCTGCATGTGCATTTTTAATTTGTTTTTTTAAGGAACCCAGAGTGTTTTTTTCCCTCTTTATTTCTTCATATCAATTGAGGAAAAGTGTGTTACTATGCATGTTTGATGCCACGTTCCATACAGAAAATGCAATATATTTTACTTTTGTTGACTGCACTGGAACACACTGCACTGCTGTGAACTGGGGCCATTGTGATCCACGTTAAACACTGTCCATGCATTTCTGATGCAGAATAAAAACGCACCGGACTGCATCTGGTGTGAACCTGCCCTAAATTGCAGTCTACCAGTTCATTTTACTTTAACTTGGTGATTCAAATAGTAAGTCTGATATTTTTCAATTTACTTTAGCTGACCAAGCTGTCCAGAGAAAGAACAGTTAGAGGGCAGAGACAAGCCATAAGGACCGAGCCTCTTTTTGAGATTCGGTGTTTAAAATAAGGTTTTTTTTTGCTATAATATTACTTAGAACTCCCAAACATTATATATTTTTCTCTAATACCCTAGATAATAAAATGGTGGTTGCTGCAATACTTTATATCACACCATATTTGTGCAGTGGTCTTACAAGCACCTTTTAAAAAAAAAAAAACACTTTTTTGAGTTAAAAAATAAGACAAAAGCAAAGTTAGCCCAATTTTTTGGAAGAAAATGTTACGCCAAGTAAATTGATACCCAACATGTCATGCTTCAAAATTGTGCCCGCTCGTAGAATGGCGACAAACTTTGGCACTGGAAAATCTCCATCAGCGACATTTAAACATTTTTACAGGTTACCAGTTTTGAGTTACAGAGGAGGTCTAGTGCTAAAATTATTGCTCTTGCTTTAACGATCGCGGCAGGCAATACCTCACATGTATGGTTTGAACACCATTTTCATTTGCGGGCACGACTTTCGTATGCATTTGCTTCTGCGCATGAGCTTGGGGGGATGGGGCGCTGTAAATTTTTTTTTTTACTTATTTATTTTACTTTTCATTTTTTATTTTTACACAAAAAAAAAAGATCACTTTTATTCCTATTACATGTAAACATTCCTTGTAATAGAATAAAACATGCCAAGACCTCTTAAATGTGAGATCTGGGATGAAAAGGACCTCAGATCTCACATTTACACTTAAATGCAATAAAAAAAAAAAAAATTGTCATTTGAAAAAAAATAAAAAAATTTCTTTAAGATTTATGGGCAGAAGTGATGTTTGACGTCGCTTCTGCCCTTCAATGCTATGGAGCCAAGTGGGCAGCATCTTCCGCTCACTCAGCATCCAGGCATTGTGAGGAGCGGACCCGATCGTCTCCGCTGCTACCGGCGGGTCTGGTAAGTGGTGGAGACAACGGAAAAGTGGCGGGGGGCACCTCTCCCGCCCCCGATAAAAGTTATCTTGCCACGAACCCGCCGCAGAGACCACTTTTATCCGAAAGTGGGCCGCACGCTTAACCACTTCTGGACCACATCGCGTACAATTACTGCTGCAGAGTAACGCAAATCGGCGTCTATAAACGGAAATCCGCGCACGCACAGCTAGGAGGCGCGCGCGCGTGCCCGCTGCACACTGCCTGAGCGAGGCCGCGGGTCGGGTGGACTCGATGTCCGGCGGCGACCCGCGATCGTCTGTTGGAGAAGAAAACTGGGGAAATGCCGGTGTAAACACGGCGGTTCCCGGCTCTGTCAGACGGCATGACAGAGATCTACTGATCCCTGTTCTCCAGATCAGTTAGATCTCTTATGCCCCTGACAGGCCAGCCCCCCATACAGTTAGAACACGCCTAAGGAACACACTTTTACCCAAAAAGTGTAATAAATGTTTGATCTGTCCGCCGCAATATCGCAGTCCCGATAAAAATCGCAGATCACCGCCATTACTAGTAAAAAAAAAAATTGTAAAAACGCCATAAATTAATTCTGATGGTTTGTAAACGCTGCAACTTTTGCGCAAACCAATCAATAGACGCCGATTGTGATTTTTTTTTTACCACAAATATGTAGAAGTATATATATCGGCCAAAACTGATGAATACATTTTTTTTATATATATTTTTTGGACATTTATTATAGCAAAAAGTAAAAAATATAGTTTTTTTTTCAAAATTGTCGCTCTTTTTTTGATCATAGCAGTGATCAGAAGTGAGGCAGAGGTGATCTAATACCACCAAAAGAAAGCTCTATTTGTGGGGAGAAAAGGACGCCAATTTCGTTTGCATGACCACGCAATTGTCAGTTAAAGCGGCGCAGTGCCGAATCGCAAAAAATGCTCTGGTCCTAATGTGGGAAATCCTGAAGTGGTTAAAAAAAATACCGGGGTTATGGTAGCTATCTGCTAGCATAACAATGGTATTCAATGGCAAAATACCACCGTATAATGACGGCAGGGGGTCCAGAAGTGGTTAAACACTGGCAGGGGTTCTTACAATGATCAGCTTTTATTCATTTATGTGAAACCTTTATCCCAAAAGGAAAACAAAACTGTTTGCTGTAACAGCTTATAAATTGTTAGCTGGAGTTCACCTTCACTTTGTTAGTCAAGTCCATTTTCTAATCTAAGACTACCCTTTCTCCAGACAGACAACGCTGCTGTTCAAATGTGTCTGCTCTACTACTTCATCCCTAAGACAGGAAGTGGGTTACTGGCTGGATTACCTGGTGAAATAAGAGAAGAAAAAGCTAAAAAAAATCTAAGCTGCAATATATCACATTTTTGTTTTTGAGTTTAATACAGCTTTAAGTAAAATGTGTCTTAAACTGGCTTAAATATGGCTGCTTTAACATTGGATTTAAATCGTACCTTTTGTTAATATCTTATGAATTATGGGGAAAATTAGGGCGGCAAGGTGTTCACTACTACTCCCTTTAGCTTTCCACATAGTTTGGGCTCTGAGGAAGGGGGCTTGTTTCCAGAAACGCGTCAGTTCTCCAACCATCTGCTGAGGCTAGATGCCCTAGTTACAGAAGCTTTTATGACATGTGCTGTTTGTTTTTATGTTTGTGGGCATGTTTTTGGCTTTTTAATTAATTGTGCCGTGTTACAAAGGTAATGCACTTGGCATTTTTGCGCCCTCCCTTTTTGCTTGTTTTTAGACAAATTTGGAGTTTCCCCGCTCAGGAAAAGCAGCATCACCTAGACTACCTTGAATGAAGTGAGCGCTGAAGTTTGCCATCTTTATAGTTTGGGCTTTGCCAAACTTCACTATCAGGTATTTGCATAGGATTTTAGCAGTATCTGAACCACTTTGGTTGGTGAAGCCAGCCATGACATTGACAGGCAAAGTATGAAAGAATGAAAAAAAAATTTCATTTTAGAATAGACACCCAGAAGAAAAAAGTTTACTTGGCTTCCATGTATTCCTTTGCATTCCCTGTTTATAAAGTGACAGGTGTAGGAGAATGTCATATCCTGATACTCTAAATCTGCTGTGAAAGATATACAGAAAAACTAACATGACAACGACAATACTCCTTCCTAAGAATAATGATAATCATTAATGTAGTTCTGTTAGTCATTAGATATGCAAACTGGCAAATAAATTGCTATTCAATTTACATTATCAGTTAGTTATCAGGTTGTTAGAGCTAAGCTATATATGATCAATCTTTTTTTTTCTCTAATGATAGATTTAAAGCCCATCTCCAGGCTTGTCAGATTTTTAACCCTAAATCCCCCCCCCCCCCCCACATTAGAAAACTATTTTTTTATGCTGTCATGAGAATATCTTCCTGGTGACATTACCTTCTGGCTTCAGGATCTTCTTACATCAGGGTGATGGCAAAAGAGTCACATAGATGCAACCAGCAAAAGTAAACCAGTCTTCCTTAAAGGAAATGCCTCTATGACAGTTAAAATACGTAATTTCCTGACAAATTCATGGTGAAGACAGCTAGGGGGCAGGTTTTTTAATTTTGAAATTAAATATTTAATTGTATTTTAAAATTAGGACACTTATTCAAATAAAATAAATCTCTCTGGATAACCGTTTTAAAAAGTGTTGTCAGTTGTTTCATTCAAATCACATTTCCGTCCATTTTTTTTTTATTTAGTTTTGCTGGGCACTATAACTAGCATTAAAGTTATAAATTACAGCTATAAAATTTAAATTGTTAAATTCTAGTAAGAGAGTATTACCGTGCTCACTGTTATAGCCTTTGATGTTAGACATATCTGAAATATACTTTGGACAAAATACATGAAGGAATTGATTTCATGTAATTCATTATAAATTTGCACTGTGTGTAACATATATGCATATGTAATATATACCCCCAACAAAATTTAATTATGTATTTTTTTGTAGATGATACTATAAAGTAACTAAATATAGTTAACACACATCAGCATTGCTGCTGTACCATTTACAATTCAATAAAACACCATGAGAGGGAGCCATTGAATTGTTTATAAGTCAGATTTTTTTTTTCGTCAGTCTTTTTTTTAAATACATAGCTTGCAAGAAAATGATGATTAAGTGCACTATATTACAGGAACACTTAACAATGAGTAAAGTGTCTTGAAATATAAAATGAGAGGGATGTAAAAACACTGTAGCAATAGAGAGTGAGTCAGCAAATATCAAAAAAATTAGGTGAGGGTGAATTTATAAGAAATGTTAAATCGCACCTGTTATCATTTATAGAAATTGCTGTACAATGTCTTAGGACAAATGTATATTACTAAAGGCTTCATGAGCAATGAAGATAAAAGGATACGTGTTCTTTCAGAAATAGAACCCTTTCCCCAGATGAATACCTACCAGAATTAGATCCCAAACCCCAGCCGAAACCTTTCCCTGTCTACACCTGCACAGTTATGCCCAAATGGGGCCGTCTCCAAGATACCATCCCATAGAAGTCTGTGGGGATTGATTAAACAGGTATGTCCAGGAAAAAGGAGATTTTGGCTGAAGAAGCAAATAATTGCTGTGGGCCATGGTCTTTTGCTTCAGACAAGTATACATCAAGGGATTTAATGTAGCTCATGGAAGGGGTAGGCCAAAAGGATAAGGGTACTTTTTCTGTCCATCCCATGACGTCAAACCTATTAACTTGTTTTTTTTTTCAAGGTAGATCTGGCATAGCCCGGGGGTATGTTTTGGGTCAATATTTTGAAAAGGAGAAACCCCTGACCTACAAAGATAAGCCGGCATTGCATGAAACTGCAAAATGTTGTGGCAGGCTGTTTGGTCCAGCATGCCAGTCACTGACTCTGGATCCAGCAAAAGCCCCAGACCATCAGGCTATCACTTCCATGTTTGACTGTTGGTGTCACTCACTGTGGAACCATATTTTTGCCTACTTGGTGGAAAATAAAAAAACCCTGCATGATGAACCAAAAAGTTTAGTTATATAAGTGTAACAAAGTTTATCCAGTAGAAGTGTTCAAGGATTGCAGACCCACTCATCACTCGCTCTTGCCTTTTGTGGTAATTATCCTGCACTAGTCTGCTTCTTACTGATCATCTTGATCAGCAAGCTTCTCCCTCCTGCTTGGGGAGCTGTCCCTGTTCTACCCATGCTGTATAAGAGCTGTTCAGGCAAGAACCAGGCCTGCTCCGGAGCAGCAGAGCTCCTTTCTGGCGAAATGTGTGGCAGTCATCTTGCTTGCCAACTCACCTCCTGCCTCTTCTGTTGTCATGCAGAGAGAGCAGTGAATCAAGCTCGTCATTGAGACTAATTCAAGAGGCTCCTCTCCCTCAGTGGCTCCTCAGTGGCTGCATATCTGCCAGAGGACCCTGCAACAACAACTATCTTGGTGGTGGCCATCAAAGCCAGTTTGTCCTCCCTAATGTCTAAGATCAACACCGTAGCCTTGGAATGCAGATTTATGATGTGGCCATCTTACCACCGCTGAATCCTGCATCTCCGCTGTGGAGGACTCCAGCCCATCAAACACCCAGACCTTGCTGAGCTTCAGTTTGTGGTCAATCTGCTCATGGTTCGCTTCGAGGATGTTGATAACAATTACCGTAGCAACAACATCAGGGTGGTTGAACTCAGGGCCGGCCTTACCATGGGTCCCAGTGGGTCCATTGGACCCAGGCAGCACTCTGAGAAGGACAGCAAATTGAACCACGACCGCCGGGCTGTCCTCCTAAACATGGATCTTAAAATCCTTACCAAAATGTTGGCCACTAGGCTCATAAAGGTCCTTGGCCACCTAGTCTCTTCAGAATAAATGGGCTTCATGCCCTATATGGCCACAGATATGCACGTAAGGCGGGATTTCACCCATATCCAAAGTCACGCAAACACTTCTATTCTAGCAGGAGGATTCTGGTGTTCCTGGACCTGGAAAAGGCTTTTGATTGAGCTGACTGGACTAAAATGCAGAGTGTTAAATCTTCCCTTTTACTACCTTGTTGCAGCCATTAAAATCAACAAGCTCTTTTCCAGTATCCAGGGACACCAGGCAGGGATGCCCCCTATCCCCTGTGTTATTCACATTCTTAAGGGAGCCTTTAGCTCCGGCTTTGCACTTTGAAGTGCGGGGCATCCAGGTGGGCAGCCTTACAGAAAAAAAACTGCTCTCAATGCTGATGATTTGATCCTATTTCTTTGGGATGCTGGGTCTTCTCTGCAGTCAGCGTTATCAATATTAGACAATATTTCCACTTACTCAGGTTTACAAGTAAATCGGACCAAATCCAAAATCCTGCCACTACATCCCCATGCAGATCTCCCAGTCACTGCCCCACTCATTTCCCTCCAATGGGTAACTGTGAAATACCTCGGACTAGTCATCACCAATGCAGTTTCTGATTTAGAGGTAAATGTATCTTTAATTGTTTTCATGAGAAAATATTAAGATATAAACATCATATGTGAATGTATGGTCCATAAACATAATAGTTTATCAGGTCCTATTTATCTGTAAGAACCATAACATAAAATTACAGTAACATATCCAATCATAAAAGCATGTGAGCAGAGCAAAAGAATAGAGAAGAGAAGAAAGAGAGGAGAAAAGCAGAGGAAAAATAGAGGAAGAAAGAACAGGTTTGGAAGAGTCTGAAGCAGGAGAAGAGGAGAAGTGTATCCCTAGCAGTCCAGGCATCTGAAGAGGGGAAGGCTATGATTC
Source organism: Glandirana rugosa (assembly GCA_018402905.1). NCBI lineage: Eukaryota > Metazoa > Chordata > Amphibia > Anura > Ranidae > Glandirana > Glandirana rugosa. The sequence continues at coordinate 1,036,826 of BLSH010190650.1, forward strand.
AGAGCATTCTTTTAAGAGTAGCAGAGGTGGAAAACTCAATCAAAACATACCAGAGAGTCTTGTATTTTTCAAAGGAATCAGTATCCATCGCGAGCATCTCCTCCATCCGCATCACATCATTTACCGTTGTTACCCAGAAAGCTAAAGGAGGTGTATCTGACTTCCAGTGCAAGGAGATCAATTGTCTAGCTGCAAAGAGAAATAAACAAAGCAGGCTCTTTTTCTGGGAGGCTATCGAGCCAGGGAGCATCGAAAGGAGAGCCACCTTAGGTGAAGTCTTTAGAGACATGTTATACATTGAGTTATAAGCTGTGAAAATTTGTGACCAAAAGGGCTGGATCTTGCTACAAGACCACCAGATATGCAGATAGTTTCCTTCAGCAGCTCCACACCTCCATGGATGGGAATATTCTATGTAATGAAAGAAGGTCCCTGTACCACCTAGACAGGAGCTTGTAGTTTTTTTCTTGTGCGTAACAGGATATTGTGGATTTGTGAGTAAAGTGGAAGGAGGTCAGCAGCCGTAAGCTCCTCTCCCAAGTCCGTGGACCATATCCTTGCAAAGAAGGGAAGCTCATCATTGCTTAACGCATGTAAAAGTTTATACATTGCAGATAGCAGATGTCTGGGCATTTCAAAGAGGAAGCAGAGCCTTTCATATTCAGTCTGTGGGTGGTGGATCTGAGTGGTACAAAAAGTAGATATGTGGTGTGTAGTGAGCCAGTTCTTATCTCCATCCGGAAACATAGGTCTCCCAGTGTGCGGGTGTACAATTTGATATGCTACAGGCCAGGATGTTCTGGTCATAGCACCCACTGTATGAGAGCCCATACCTTGGGGGAATGAAAGGTCATCAAAGAGTGATGTGAGAGGGGATGGATCTGATGATAGGAGGTCCTGGAGGCCCCTTCTATACCACATGTGTAATGTAGCCCAAGTTATGGGGGAGGAGGAATTTAAGCTGGGTAGATCCTAGTTATATCCCCAAAGAAGAGCTCTAAGGTCCGTTTTGGGGAATGTAAGAAGCTTATGTCTAATGCGGGATAGGCCCCTGTTCCATATAAAATGAATGGATAAAGATCATAGAGAGGTAAAAAATTGTTTAGGTAATCGGATGGGAATGGTCTGGAAAAGATATAACAATTTTGGGAGTGTATCCATCTTTAAGGTACTTATGCGTCCAAACCAGGGCAGCGGAGATGAGCCCCACTCAGTTAGGTCTTTCCGTATACTAGTCAGTAAGGAGAGAAAATTTATTTCATATAATTTTGAAAGATCAGATGGAATAGTAATGCTCAGATAAGAGATGCTCTCAGTGGACCATTAAAAGGAGAAATTAGAACGGAGTTGGGAAATGGCAGCAACTGGTAAGGAGTTATTAAGGGCCTCTGTCTTGGAGATGTTCAACTTAAAGTTGCTCCATTCTCCAAAAGGATGAAATTCATGCAATAGAGATGGCAAAGATGTGTGGGGCTGCTGGACGCATACTAGGAGGTCGTCAGCATATAGTGAGAGTTTGTGATGCATAGATGGGTTTGGAATACCGATGGTCGAATCATTCTGCCGAATGGCATTAGCCAGATGTTCCATCACAATAACAAAAAGTAATCAGGACAAGGGACAGCCCTGTCGTGTGCCATTGGATAAATTGAATGACTCTAAGGATGAACCATTAACTAATATACAGAGACATGACCTTGGCAATAAAAGCACTACCCAGTCCAAGCTGTTCCAATGACAGTCGTAAGAAAGTCCAATTCACCTGATCAAACACTTTTTCAGCATCAAAAGAAAGTAAGCATGCCTTCAGGCCATGTCTCTGTATGTAAGAGATGAGGTGTATGGTTTTGGTGGCATTGTCTCTAGCCTCACGGCCAGGGACAAAGCCCACCTTGTGTTTATGTATGAGTGACGGTAAAAGCGGGGAAAGGCGATTAGCTAAGACTTTGGAAAATAGTTTAACGTCTATATTAAGGAGGGATCTTGGCCTGTAGCTACTACATTAGGAGGGGTCTTTGCCCGGCTTAGGGATAATATGTATGTAGTGCCCCCATAGTGTAGGTGCTTTAATTTTGTACATTTTTGGTAGGAGAGGAAAAATCTAGTCAGGCCCGACTGTAGGTGCAGGCCTGAATTTTTTGATCTGGGCTGGGGAGTGGCTCAGGGGAGGGGCTGGAGATGGAGGGAAGGGACACCCCTTGGAGATTTCTTCCCTTTGAGCTGAGAAAGCTCTAGAAGGGGGGTGGATGAGGAGGTGTCACTTCCTGATGTATGACAAGGAGCCCTGACCAATCCGCAGGCTGGATTGGCAGGGGGCAGGCCTCCTTAAATACAATGATCTGCCAGCAGTTGTCAGGAGAGTTTGGGTGGAAGAGATGAGGATGTAGCTGGAGCTGCAGAGCAGGCCTCGTCTGGGAGGGGAGCCCCCAGTCTGGGGGGGGCTGAACCTGAGGCCTGGGGCTTGGGTGCAGCCAGGAGCGGGAGTCGGCTCTTGGGGTGGCACAAGGAAGCAGGAGAGTATCTGAGGTCTACATGGAAAGAGACTTTTTAAAGGATCCACCAAATAGTCAGTGAGTGGCTGCCCCTTGGGAGTTGGATGAGAAGGCTAAGACAGTCTGGGAGGAGAGCAAGCAGTCTGTAGAAGCCAGGAGGAGCCAACCAAGGGGAAGGAGAGCCATTAGACCTCAGGACAAGCCAGATGGGTCTGGAAGATGGATGGTCTGGGAGTTGTAGTTCATCCAAGGCCTAGCTAGCACCAACGTACTTAGCTACACAAGAGAGGGTCCATGGTTTTACGTATAGGAAACCTGCGATTCTTACCCACAAAGGGTGATCCTGAGGCCTTTTTGGTGGCTGCAGCAAGCCTCACCATGTGCTAGCTGTGATGAAGAAGAAGTGTCATGGAGGTCTGATAAATTTCCTTTTGGACCGGGGAGAAAGCAGTGTAACGGTCAGCAAGTGTGTACTGGAGAGAGGAAAGGAGAAGAGTAACGGTCAGCAAGTATTGTGCTGGAGGAGAAGTGTATATACCCGAGGTGTATATAGTAAAGTCCCATGTTCAATCACTGGGCATCCCACAGCCATCCCTAATCCCTATCCAAGTTCAACCCCTAAATAAACCAACAAAACAAAGTACCGACCTGTTCAGTGACTCCGGGTGTGTGGAAATCGTGTGATTGAGGGCAGCGGGCAGGTGGACCAAAACTATCAGCCACTCTTGAGGGAGCACATGGCTACAGCTATATTAGCTGAAAGAAGATTCTGGAGGGCTGTCAGGTGTCATCAACGAAACTAAAGGCCTCTGCCAACAGAGGAGCTAAACATGGAGCGAAAAGTTTGTAGAACCTGGGAGAGAAGCCATCAGGCCCAGGACATTTGCCTGCCTTCAAACACTTAATGGCACCCAAAAACTCATTTTCTGAGAGGGATTTATCTAGTTCCACTGCTTCTGTCGAGTCGATTGTGGGAAGTGCTGTTTCCATAATATAGAACAGCATATGTGGGGGCTGAGAGGAGGCATGTCTAGAATCCTGTGAGGTAGGTAAATTGTATAAATGGGAATAATATTGAGTAAAAGCTCTAGCTATGCCCTGGGTGTTGCATACTCTTTGGTGGGCCTCATCATGTATCAGTTGGATAGGGCGCCTAGGAGGTTGTGGGTGTAGAACCCGGGCAAGGTATTGGCCGCATTAATTGGATAGGGAATAGTAATGGTATCGACCCCTGTCTCTTGCTATAAGGGAGTGAGAGTCTAGGAGCTGTAACAATTCCCTCGAGCATTCGAAAGATCAATATAAATTGAGGGGCTCAAGTTCTGCTTATGAGTAGTTTCCAATGTGTCTATTGTGGATAAAAGTATTTTTATGTCCAAGGCACGGGCCTTCTTCAGCCAGGAGCCATGTTGAATGAAGACACCATGAATAACACATTTCAGCGCTTCCCATTTTGTTAATGGGGAGGTTGTGTCATCTGTCCTATGATCCAGAACAAAGTTCCGAATGGCAAGCTTGATGTCAGAGACACAGGGGGCATTTTTTAGTAAATTGTCATTTAAACGCCAACACAGGGTTTAGGCAGATGGCCCAAGACAAGGTGGACAGGGCCATGATCCGACCACAGAAGGCTACCAATGGAGGATTGAAAGGGGAAATCTAAAAGGGACTGGGATATGAAAAAATAGTCGAGATGACTATAGGAGTTATGGGCAACAGAGTAGCAGCTGTAGTCCGGCTCTAAGGGATGTTGTGTGCACCAGACATCTATCAACTGTGAAGAGTGTAAAAGAGATTTAACATGCGTCAGTATGGAATGAGCGACGGTGGACTTACCAGAGGATGCGTCCACAACCGGAGAGAGGGGCATGTTGAAATCTCCTCATAATATGTAACAGGGACCCCCGAATGAGAGCAATCTGTTGATGACCGTTGCCAGGAAGCAATCTTGTCCTTGGTTAGGGCTGTAAATATTTGCCACTGTTAAAACAGAAGATTGATATTTCAGTTTAAGAACAACATATCTCCTGTTGGGATCAATGAGAGAATCTAATATTTCAGGGTGAAAAGACTTATAAAAAGGCTATGGAGGCCCCTTTGGATTTAGCCTGCGGGTTGGTACTATGATGCCAAGTGTGATAAAAGCGGTTATTTATAACTGGCACACTGTCTGTCTGGAAGTGAGTTTCCTGTAGGAGCAAAATCTTAGATTGGGTTTTATGAAAATGGTAGAGAATTTGGCTCCTCTTCTTGGTCGTATTAAAGCTCCGGCAATTGTAAGAGGAGAAAGAAATGTGATCAGGTGCCGCCATGGGTTTGACCAGGAGAGATGGACACTGATTCTACAGTAAAGCCCCTAATAGAAAGAAATTGGTTGATCGCTAGAGAGCTAGGGATTACACTAAGACTCAGTCAGGAGAGAAGAAAGACAGAAAAGTAGGGAAAAAGGTAGAAGGTAAGGAGATGGGGTCCCTCCTCCAGAGCTGGTAAAGAAATAAACCTGGAACACAGGAGAGAGGGATACCGGTGTTTGTCATAACATGACAGACCACTAGATGGCATGATAACTCCATAATCAAAAAGTGTAATTGTCAAAAGGTAACAAAATGTTAAGAACAAGTACCAGTGCATGACTCCGCACCGGAAGGCCTAAGGGGAGGTGTCTAGGAAGGCGCACGAACCAACCCCCGGGCCCGTTGCCACACAGGAAAATAATGTAACAGTTATACAAAAAAAAGCAGGAATAATACTGGATTACCTGAAAAAAGCATGGTTAGTACATAAGCCAAGTCAATTGCAAGGTAAAGGTACTGCAAACAGAGAGATTTACAAAAGCATAGTGTGGGCCAGATAGTCAACAAATTTAATCTAACAGCAGCTTAAACAGTGCACTAGAAGGCGTAGAAGGATGGATAATCAACTAAACCACAGAGCCCTGTGGGGAACGTGCATAGGTAGTGCAACATGTAGTGGTCAATAAGTATGAAAAAATAAGATGATTATTAACTGCTGTCGAGACCTAACAGTCTCACTCCGGAGCTATTATAGCATCTGTCCGGAGAGAGGAAAGTCTCATATGCAGGGGGGAGCGCTGTTTCTGATTTAATCTCTGCTAACAATTCTCCACAACTTGTTCTTAAAGATAGACTGAATGCGTGGAAAAGTCTCCCATTATCATTAATTAGAAAAATAGATGTAAATCCTCTCCCTTTTCCTGTATGTCTTGCATAACTCCCCTTAATATGGTTTCAAATCCATAGATAGGCTACTAACCACCTTCCTGTGATGGGTGGAACTCCCCGTATCAAACTGATGGTCTCCCAACAACCCTGATGGGAGGGGACACTGGCAGTACCCAATTTTTTAAAAATATTTCTTTGCTGGACATTTGGTTTTTGCTCATTGTTGGCTAATATACCCTTTAGATGCTGCTGCAGGGTCACTGGAAGCAGCGATCATTGGCTCCTCCACATGGTGCACATGGGGCCTGAAATCCCTCTTTGATCTGAACTGTTGCATGTACTTTGTCTTCGGTTGTTGCTCATAGGTTGGGAAGCCAGGATCCCCACCCCAGCCTTTCCACATACTCCGCTGTGGAAAAACCCTAACCTGGCTCATTTTTACACCTATCCTGTACTTGTTGTGTGGACCAGGTTTGGAAATATACTTCAACACATAGTCCAAAATGGGATTCTGTTGACCTTTGATGAGCTTAAATTCTTATATCACTTGCCAAACATTTAGCTGTTTAGATACTTACAAGTCCAGCTTGCCTTTCAAATGCAATTTTGGACAGACCACCTCATTCTCCTGTCAGGTGACCTGGAGCAATTACTGAGAGATGACTCTCTGACCAAAACACTTTCCACCATTCACAAACAATTATTTCCTGACCAGGTACTCTGTTACAACCATGTAAATCAGCATGGGACTGCTGTCCCTAGGTTGGATAGAGATGATTGAGGTGACATTTGGCAGGCCCCCTTACCAGACTGGTGTCAGCCAGAGACCACCTAATTCATTATAGATTTCTACACAGAATATACTTTTCTCCAGCTAGGCTTGCAAGGATATATAGGAATCAATCCTCTTCTTGCCTGCGTTTTTCTTCCACATATGCAAATTTTCCTCACATTTTTGGGAATCCAGTTATATTGGAAGGAGGTCCTGGCTTGCATCACTTTAAGTCTCTGCTATACCCATAATCCATTCTATTGAGGTTTGCATTTTGAGCTTGTTGGACTCTCTAGCTCCCACAAATGCCACGCACACTCTCCTTACCTTGTTATTATTTTATGCAAGAAATCTGATTATCCTGTCTTGGAAAAAGACCAAAGCACCAAAGGTAACAGCTTGGAAATCACTGGTGAACAAGGCTCTTCCCTTCTATAAGGCTGCATATTATTATACAGGATTTATATAGTGCCAACAGTTTACGCAGCACTTTACAATATAATATTCAAGTAGAGGTGCACCTCTCAAATTTGACAGGGTTGGGGGTGGATGAATCTCCTCCACACCAATCACCTCTGAATAGAGTTAAGTACCTGCTCCTTGTATTTTGGGTGTCCTGTTTTAACACTCACTAACCTAAGCATTGACTTTGAATGGGGTCCCACTGTATACGATATTGGACACATGTAATCTTGGTATTTTCTGTGGATGGTCTTGAATGTGCCAACTCCTCTTTGTCTACTTTAATTGACAATCATAGAGTTGAAATATTCAGTGTGTGTGTATTATTACACTTCTTAATCTGTACTATTGGGTGGGGATCATACTATACTGTTCATGGGATTTTAAATGTTAGCCTGTCTTGTGGTGGACTTTTTCTTTGTTTTCCTTTTTATGTAATCCATTTAATTTTGTATGTACCTTGAAAAACAACAATAAAAAAAAAAAAGACAAAAAAAAAAGGCTCAACATTTTCCATAACCCACTGGCCCCATGCTTGTTCCAGATCAGTGACTAAATGATAGTGAAGTCAAGATCGGGTAGACAGCCTAGAGCATTTTGTTTTATAAAATAAGCCAAGAATAGCATCACATGTAAGTCCAAGTTAACGGGTTACCTGTATGTGGGATATGGTTTGTTCACACTGTTAGTGTTGCTAACACTAGCATACGGCAATGCCATGGGGGACATATTACTATTAATACCATACAGTGGGAGAGGGTCTTTATATATTGCATGAAGGGAAACACTGAAAATACACAAATTCCTAAGCAACATGCTTTGGAGATTGCTTAAAGATTTTTAGGGACAATCTCGGCGACAGTATATACTGGCAATGCATACTATATCGTTTTTTTTTATATTACAATTAGCTTGACTTACAGCAGCATCTAAGTCAGATTTATTTCAGTTTGAATGTAATAAAAAAAGAAGTGAAAAATGTCATGGGGTTCCATTAAAATTCCACACAGACCCTTATCTAGGTATACAGCCTGGGTGTCCAGGGAAGGGAGTAGTGGCGGCTGGTGCTCAATATTTTGAGGGGGCAGCAAACAAACCTGCCCCCTCACTTCCACTAAAGACCCACCTGGGGGAGACGGAAGGCGGCGATCAATGGCATCCCCCCCAAGGAGATGGACAGTAGTGATCAGTGTCCTTACCTTAGGAGGCCGATGCTGCTCCTCGCTCCAGCTTGCAGAGGGAAGAGCTGGGGCCGTTGCTTCTCCTCCCGGCCGAACAGGAAGTGGGTCCTGAGACCCAATTGGCCGGGAGTCCTAAGACTACCTGGCCAATCGGGTCTCAGTACCCGCTTCCTGATTGGGTGGGAGGAGAAGCAGGAAGACATTAGCGAATATTAATTTGCTAATGTCACACAACTGGGTGAGCTTGGGGCACAGGGCTTTGGGCCCCGAGCCCACCCTTTTTTGAAGTCAATTAGAGCCTCAGGTTCTAATCATGTGCTTAAAAAAAAACCCCATTGGAATTCATGCGTCCAGCCCCCTGCATGTACATTAGGGGCCGGGCGCATGGATTGGGGGGGGCGGCGCCCTGCGCCCCTAATGAAGCGGCCATCACTGGAAGGGAGGGATTGATTAGTGTTAACTAAGGGTTAATAAAGGGTTGAATATGAATACAGGTCGCACCTTCAAACTACATATGAATGAACTAGTGAATATAGTGTATTATATTACTCAGTAACACTTGCCAACTAATCTGCATATGCCATTTTACACAGAAGTGGCTGCATTTTGACAGCCGTTCCTGCTATGCAATACATAGCAATTCCCAGCTGTCATTTTGACAGCTGTTAGTTGCCGGTAATTGCAGCATGGGGAGCAGGAGACAAATGTAAGTAATTTGTCCTGGGTGAAGGTTTTTAGGGCATATCTCCCATGATTAAGGTCCTGAAGTGCTTAAGTTCCCTATAGTGTTATAGCAGCTTGAATAATCAGGGTTCCTGCATTTATAATGTTGGATAATGCAGTATGACAGCTATCTTAAATACTTTAGTGTTTGGACTTTGGAATATTTTATGCCATCATTACTAATATTCACAATACAATACACTAATATCAATATACAGTATAGTATAACAAAGTATCATCTTGATAGAATAGTATCTCTGAATGCGAAGGAGCAACATTTAGAAACAGAGACAAATTCAATACAATAGGCTGCATCAAATTACAAGTACTGTATGTTCATTTTTTTTTAGATATAAAGATTAACTGTAATATAATTTAGAGTGGAATGAAATTGTTTTATGAAGGTTTAAACTTTATCAGATCCACGCTTGTCATGCATCATAACATTATGACAGATTCACGGAGTGGGAACAAACTTACAAATGACATATAAATGAGTATTAGTGCATATGTATAGCATCTGGTATATTAAATCTGTATTTATTGATAAGATCTTGCAGTGAGTTTCTTACTCATTTAGAACCATATTAGTACTCATGAACCTCTAACCCTGTAATGTGAGCATGCATCTGCATTCTGGGTATCATGTATATTAATGTGTAACACAGAGAGAATTATTCATTGTTTTTAAACTGACAGGAAGAAAACATGACGTGTACAAATTGTGCCCAGCACTCAAAGAAAATGATCATTTATTGAAAAAGTGTAACTTAATATTTTTTAAGTTTAGCCAAGAATCTAAATCATACATTTTCATACAAAGCAATGAGGGCTTATTCAAACCTTTGTGTTGCAATTAAGTACGGGAACACAGCATTGCACACTGTAGTGCGTTGTGGTTCTATTCATTTCCAATGGCACCTCAATGCACTAAAGGAACACACCTCCACATGCACCTGTGTTAGGCACACCACAGCCAAAGGTAATGTACTATCCTGCATTGTTGTGCATCGGCATGCATACATTGGAAAAAAATAATGCATATTAAATCTATCTCATTACTCCTCACCTCCCTCCTTCAGTCTCCTCTCGCATTACTAATGAACTAACTGACATATCAGCATGGATGTCCCACCACTTCCTCAAACTTAGTCTTTCTAAAACTAAGCTCATAATTTTTCCTCCGGCCCATGCCCCCTCCCCTGACTTCTCCATCAACATCAATAATACAACCATCAGTTCCTCCCCTCATGCCAGGATGCTAGGTGTAACCAAGGACTCTGGCCTGTCCTTTCAGCCCCAAATCTAATCGATGTCCAAATCTTGCAGACCTCCGTAATGTGCTCCTTTTTAATGGTTGAAACCACTTAGCAACTTATTCACTCCCTTGTTATCTTTCACCTTTACTATTGTAACTCCCTCCTCATTGGCCTACCTCTCCGCAAGCTATCCCCTCTTCAGTCTATCATGAATGCTGCTGCCAGACTCATCTACCTTACCAACTGCTTGGTGTCCGCCATCCCTCTCTGTCAATCCCTACACTGTCTTCCCATTGCCCAACAAATAAAATTCAAAACACTAATAATAACATATAAAGCCATTTACAACTCTTTCCCAAGAGCTACTTCACCTAGCTTATACCCAAACATCACCCAAATTGTCCTCTCCGCTCCTCCCAAGACTGCCTGCTCTCTAGCTCCCTTGTCTCCTCCTCCCATGCTTGTCTCCAGGACTTCTCTAGAGCCTCTCCCATCCTCTGGAACTCACTACCCCAATCTGTCCAGTTATCTCCTCTGTCCACTTTTAGGCAATCCCTGAAAACTCATCTCTTCAGGGAGGCCTATCCTGCTTACAGCTAACAACCAAATCTTCTACCTCCCTCATCAGTTTATCCCTCACAGTTACTACCTTTTATTTCACCAGCCCCTCCCTATTAGATTGTAAGCTCGCAGGAGCAGGGCCCTCCTAACTCTCTTGTATGGAATTGTATTGTTGCTGTATTGTCTCCCTTTATATTGTAAAGCGCTGCACAAACTGTTGGCGCTATATAAATCCTGTATAATAATAATATAATACCTACAGATAATACTTATTATAAGCTTACTTGTAGCACAAAATTAAAAATAGGACCTTATATATCACTTTAGTTGGCCCTGAGAATTTTACTGGTACAGCATCCACAACCCTAAATATAATAATAGTAAAATAAATTTAGTTGAAGATATTGTTAATATCACTTAAATTCCTTTGCAGAATAATGCAACAAAATCTTAAGGCAAAGAAAAAGGTGTCTTATCAGCCTTACCAATATCCCTGCCTTGTTCTCTTTTATGTTATCTCTTGACCTTGTATACAAACTATGAAGGCTCTGAAATAATTAGTTTGCAATAGAACCCTCATCTAACCCTAAGCAGCTGGCTTTTAATGTGAAAAAAATTCACCTAGCAATATGCGTATTTATGAAATATGCTGCGCTAAATGCAAATAAATCAATCAATTCTATCTAGTGCTTCAAATCATATGATCTGTACGCCTACTATATAACATCAATTGCAATAATACATAATGACATGTACCATGTGAATAAAAGAAATCAACAAATTGTGTATCACAATCAAAAAATCAAAACACAATAACACATCTCCAAATGTGAACATAGAAAAAAACTTGAAAGGCAATGCATTGCAAACAATTGACCGTGTCCATAAATTACATCTTCTAATATCATTGTGCAATATGTAAAGTCATAGGTGTCCACTGGTTCCAAAATGATTATGATCTTCACCTTCCATCCATAAATTACATCATCTACTATCCTCGTGCCATATGTGAAGCAATAGATACATTATCTCACAAAAGTGAGTACACCCCTCACATTTTTGTAAATATTTTATTACATCTTTTCATGTGACAACTCTGAAGAAATGACACTTTGCTAAAATTTAAAGTAGTGAGTGTACAGCTTGTATAACAGTGCAAATTTGCTGTCCCCTCAAAATAATTCAACACACAGCGATTAATGTCTAAACTGCTGGCACACCCCTAAGTGAAAATGTTCAAACTGGGCCCAATTAGCCATTTTCCCTCCCTAGGGTCACGTGACTCTTTAGTGTTACAAGGTCTCAGGTGTAAATGGGGAGCAGGTGTGTTAAATTTGGAGTTATCCCTCTCAATCTCTCATACTGGTCTCTGGAAGTTCAGCATGGCACCTCATGGCAAAGACTCTCTGAGGATCTGAGAAAAAGAATTGCTCTACATAAAGATGGCCTAGGCTATAAGTAGATTGCCAAGACCCTGGAATTGAGCTGTAGCATGGTGGCCAAGACCATACAGCGGTTTAATAGGACAGGTTCCACTCAGAACAGGCCTCGCTATGGTCAACCAAAGGAGTTGAGCGCACATGCTCAGCATCATATCTAGAGGTTGTCTTTGGGAAATAGACATATAAGTGCTGCCAGCATTGCTGCAGAGGTTGAAGGGGTAGGGTGTCAGCCTGTCAGTGCTAAGACCATATGCCACAGACTGCAACAAATTGTACTGCATGGCTGTCATCCCAGAAGGAAGCCTCTTGTAAAGATGATGCACAAGAAAGACCACAAACAGTTTGCTAAAGACAAGCAGACTAAGGACATGGATTACTGCAACCATGTCCTGTGGTCAGATGAGACCAAGATAAACATAAACATAATTGGTTCAGATGGTGTCAAGCGTGTGTGGCGCCAACCAGGTGAGAAGTACAAAGACAAGTGTGTCTTGTCTACAGTCAAGCATGGTGGTAGGAGTGTCATGGTCTGGGGCTGCATGAGTGCTGTCGGCACTGGGAAGCTACAGTTCATTGAGGGAACCATGAATGCCAACATGTACTGTGACATACTGAAGTAGAGCATGATTAACTCCCTTTGGAGACTTGGCCGCAGGGCAGTATTCCAACATGATAACGATCCCAAACACACCTCCAAGATGACCACGGCCTTGCTAAAGAAACTGAGGGTAAAGGAAAGTGATGGACTGACCAAGCATGTCTGTGTGTACGTATGCATATAGAGGTGTGGTTTGGTGGTTGTCTGTGTTTGTGTAGTTATCGCTGTACAAATCCATAGGTGTAGATACATTTAGGAGCGGGTGCAAGATATGTGAGTAAGTATTCGTTTGAGAGTGAGGATTTATATGAACGATTATATGTGTATGTGTCTTTAGGTGGGTGTGCACTTTTTGAAATGTTGGGCTTAAAACGTAATTGTATATGTGTAGGTTGGTCACTATGTGGGCTGTGTGCACTCATGCATGAGGAGATCTAGAGATACAATTGTGCTCATAAGTGTACATACCCTGGCAGAATTTATGATTTCTTGGCCATTTTTCAGAGAATATGAATGATAACAAAAAAACATTTCTTTCACTCATGGTTGGTGTTTGGCTGAAGCCATTTATTATCAATCAACTGTGTTTACTCTTTTTAAATCATGACAACAGAAACCACTCAAATGACCCTGATCAAAAGTTTACATACTCTGGTGATTTTGGCCTGATAACATGCACACAAGTTGACACAAAGGGGTTTGAATGACTATTAAAGATAACCATCCTCACCTGTGATCTGTTTGCTTGTAATTAGTGTGTGTGTATAAAAGGGCAATGAGTTTCTGGACTCCTGACAGACCCTTGCATCTTTCATCCAGTGCTGCACTGATGTTTCTGGATTCTGAGTCATAGGGAAAGCAAAAGAATTGTCAAAGGATCTGTGGGAAAAGGTAGTTGAACTGTATAAAACAGGAAAGGGATATAAACAGATATCGATGGAATTGAGAATGCCAATCAGCAGTGTTCAAACTCTAATCAAGAAGTAGAAAATGTTCTGTTGAAACCAAACCACGGTCAGGTAGACCAACTAAAATTACAGCCAAAAATTGTTTGGATGCAAAGAAAACCCACAAATAACTTCAGGTGAAATACAGGACACTCTGAAAACACATGGTGTGGCTGTTTCAAGATGCACAATAAGGAGGCACTTGAAGAAAGATGGGCTGCATGATCGAGTCGCCAGAAGAAAGCCATTACTACGTAAATGCCACAAAAGTATCCTGCTTACAATACACCAAACAGCACAGAGACAAGCCTCAAACCTTCTGGCACAAAGTCATTTGGAGTGATGAGACCAAAATTGAGCTTTTTGGCCACAACCATAAATGCTACATTTGAAGAGGAGTCAATAAGGCTTACGAAAGGTACACCATTCCTACTGTGAAACACAGAGCTGGATAGCTGATATTTTGGGGATGTGTGAGCTACAAAGGCACAGGAAATTTGGTCAAAATTGATGGCAAGATGAATGCAGTCTGTTATCAAAAAATACTGGATGAACATTTGCATTCATCAGCCAGGAAGCTGCACATGGGACGTACTTGGACATTCCAACATGACAATGATCCAAAACACAAGGCCAAGTCAACCTGTCATTGGCTACAGCAGAATAAAGTGAAGGTTCTGGAGTGGCCATCTCAGTCTCCTGACCTTAATAGCATTGAGCCACTCTGGGGAGATCTCAAGCGTGCAGTTCATGCAAGACAGCCCAAGAATTTCCAGGAACTGGAGGATTTTTGCCAAGAGCAATGGGCAGCTTTACCATCTGAGAAGATAAAGAGCCTCATCCACAAATACCACAAAAGACTTCAAGCTGTCATTGATGTTAAGGGGCAATACACGGTATTAAGAACTGGGGTATTTAAACTTTCGATCGGGGTCATTTGGGTAGTTTCTATTGCCATTATCATTTAAAAAGAGTAAACACAGTTGATTGATAATAAATGGCTTCCGCCAAACACTAACCATGAGTGAAAGAAATGTTTTTTCTATTATCATTCATATTCTCTGAAAAATGGCCAAGACATCATAAATTCTGCCAGGGTATGTAAACTTATGAGCACAACTGTATTTGATTTGTAGCTTTATATATTTTTGTGGTTAGCCCCTCTTCTGTTCACTAACCCTCCCATTACCTGGATTTCCAGAGTGTCCTTTTTCCTGAGTTGGCTTCCGCTATTTGCAGCAGTGATGGCCCCTGTGTGTACTCCAATGCTCTGATGCCATTTTTTGGGGGAAGCTGCCCTTGTTTGCAGGTGTAATGTGGTCATTGGGAAATGTTAGGCAGTGTCCAATAGGTTTTATTAAGATTGTGGAGAGAGAAATACAGTCTTTTTTGAACATCACCTGTGTACTGTTTGTATACTATAACGATTTTTTACATTACAATCAAGGCTTGAACATAAATGCTTATGTCATTTTATACTATGCATTGCAGATATCCTTGTACTGTTCTCCTGAGGAAGCAGCGATGTGAACAACACTATGAGGATCCAGCTTTGCATATTGGCCTAGTGTTTGACAAATATTATGGTCCTCATCATTATCATGGTTATTTAGTACAGGATCTTGATACAAATTTTCACGAGCATTATAGTTTTGGTTCAATATGATTTTATATTATTCTTATAATAAACTTTGTGCTGTATTTTAACATAATTGTGTTTTGTGAGTTTCACATATGGTGCCCTAAAGTCTATACAATTCCATTTTTCCTTTTACAATATGGTATAAGCAATGACATTTTGTACAGTAGAGTACTGACTGACACTGGTAGCAGGCTTAACCACAACAGTACCTGGCACGAAAACCCCCTTCCTGTCCAGGCCATTTTTCAGCTTTCAGCGCTATCACACTTTGAATGACAATTACTCATTCATACTACACTGTAACTTTCGACTTTTTACCGGACCTGTCCTTCCCCCAAAAGCACGGTCCATGACAACACCAATTCGGACGATGGTCACAGTCAGTCATGAGATGACATGTTTTACAGTAACGAATATGGTATAACATTTTCCTTTTTACCTTAACATATCTGAAATCCCGTGGTATACACTTTGAGTGTTTTGTGTTAATACAATTTTATGTCGTGTTTCAAATAATATTCTTATTATATTTTAGTATAACTTGGTTTTGATATTACGAGCACTTTTAAACATAGTTCTAG
>BLSH010190650.1:1061720-1082665 GCA_018402905.1 Glandirana rugosa
GCGGACATGTCGGAACGTTTTGACACTTTTTTGGGACCATTGGCATTTATACAGCGATCAGTGCTATAAAAATGCACTGATTACTGTGTAAATGCCATTGGCAGTGAAGGGGTTAACCTGCAGGGGGCGTGCTAAGGGTTAACTATGTTCCCTGGGCGTGTTCTAACTGTATGGGGGACTGCCTATCTGGGGAAGGGAAGTTATCACAGCCTTCACGTAAAGGAAGGCTGTGATCACAGCCCTTCCCCCTCACACAGAGCGGAGGTCCGTGTTTACTTACACGGACCTCCGCTCATTCGCTCCGGGGGGGGCATCGCGGGTGGCCGGCGGCAATCGAAGCCGCCGCACCCGCTCCCTGGCCCCCCCTGGACACAGTGAGCGCACGGGCGCGCCTCCGGCGGCGCGCGCGCGCTCACTATACACGTTCCCGCAGCCGCCGTCGTATGACGCCGATTTGCGGGAACGAGCCACTTTGCCGCCGTCAGATGCCGATCGGCGGTCGGCAAGTGGTTAAGTGAATACTCAAGTGAAAATCCCATACAAAAAATATGAGTGTTTGGAGCATAACCTCCAACATAAAGTGCATTAGTTCAAAAAGTGGCATAAGTAATAATAGTCTCTATGTAAATCAGGCAATTGTGATGGTGAATTCATAAAATACAATATTGATTGGCAAAAAATTATAGTTGATGAAAAAAATGCAAAAAGTGCTGTAAATATTAACCAATGTGAATCAAACTAGCACAAATGATAAATTAATGCCATGACAATTAGCAAAAAAAGTTAATCAAAAATCAAACCAAAGAGGAGGTCCATAACCGTGTGTTTTTGAAAGTGATGAAGTGGAGTATAAACTTTCAAGATGTGCTTCACCACAAAACATTTGCCAGGGGTTTGCACTTACCAAAACGCAGGTTGTATAAAGCACGTAGATCAAATGGAATAGACCAGCCAAGGATCAGGATAATCCAACCATCAGAAAGGATTGCTGTTGTTACACCAACTCTCCTCCCACAGAGGATTAGACAGTTATGTTGGAGACACAAACGAAAGCTCACATAGTATAACACAGTTTATTGTAAAGGGGGTTAGTTAAAAGCATCTGCACTGCACCATACACATTTTTTGTATGGTATTTGTGGATGAGGCTCTTTATCTTCTCAGATGGTAAAGCTGCCCATTTCTCTTGGCAAAAAGCCTCCAGTTCCTGGAAGTTCTTGTGCTGTCTTGCATGAACTGCACGTTTGAGATCTCCCCAGAGTGGCTCAATGATATTGAGGTCAGGAGACTGAGATGGCCACTCCAGAACCTTCACTTTATTCTGCTGTAGCCAATGACAGGTCAGCTTGGCCTTGTGTTTTGGATCATTGTCATGTTGGAATGTCCAAGTATGTCTCATGTGCAGCTTTGTGGCTGATGAATGCCATCAGCCTTCAGTATTTTTTGATAACATACTGCATTCATCTTGCCATCAATTTTGACCAAACTTCCTGTGCCTTTGTAGCTCACACATCCCCAAAACATCAGCGATCCACCTCCGTGTTTCACAGGCCTCGTTGACTCCTCCCCAAATTAAGCGTTTATGGTTGTGGCCAAAAAGCTAAATTTTGGTCTCATCACTCCAAATGACTTTGTGCCAGAAGGCTTGAGGCTTGTCTCTGTGCTATTTGGCATATTGTAAGTGGGATACTTTGTAGCATTTGTGTAGTAATGGCTTTTTTCTGGCGACTCGACCATGCAGAGCCCATCTTTCTTCTTGTGCCTCCTCATTGTGCATCTTGAAACAGCCACACTACATGTTTTTAGAGAGTCCTGAAGTTATTTGTGGGTTTTTCTTTGCATCCCGAAAAATTTTCCTGGCAGTTGTGGCTGAAATTGTAGTTGGTCTACCTGACCGCGGTTTGGTTTTAACAGAACCCCTCATTTTCCACTGCTGATTGGCATTCTCAATCCCTTGGATATCTTTTCATATCCCTTTCCTGTTTTATACAATTCACCTACCTTTTCCCACAGATCCTTTGACAATTTGTTTGCTTTCCCCATGACTCAGAACCCAGAAACATCAGTGCAACACTGGATGAAAGATGCAAGGATCTGTCAGGAGACCAGAAACTCATTGACCTTTTATGCACACACACTAATTACAAGCAAACAGATCACAGGTGAGGGTGGTTACCTTTTATAGCCATTCAAACCCCATTATGTCAACTTGTTTCATGTTATCAGGCCAAAATCACCAGGGTATGTAAACTTTTGATCAGGGTCATTTTGGTAGTTTCTGTTTTTATTATGCTTTAAAAAGAGTCAACACAGTTGATTGATAACCATGAGTGAAATGTATGTTTTTGTGTTATCATTCATATTCTCTTCAAAATGGACAAGAAATCATAAATTCTACCAGGGTCTGTAAACATATGAGCACAACTGTATATATATAGATTGTAAGCTCCTTGAGGGTAGGGACTGATGTGAATGTACAATATATATGTAAAGCGCTGCCTAAATTGACATCGCTATATAAGTACGATATATATATATATATATATATATATATATATATATATATATATATAACTGTATATATATGTGATTCTTTTTCAGACATACATTAACACATCTGATGTGATCTTTCAGGAGTATAAGCAACATCAGTTTGTGGTGGTAACAATTATATTGATTTAATATGGCTATATTAGTTTCATGATTAAATCCCTTGTGCATGTTCAACTGCAGGACAGGGAATTCCTCAGCTGAACCTCATTGGCCTGGCACTGACAGCTTCTTTTCCAGTTTGGGCAAACATGGGTATGGCCGAACCCAAAATCATCCCTAGTCTCTAACAATTTATAATTTAATTTTGATCATTGACAATTTGACATGCTGATTTATGGATTAGGAAACCATGTACTATGAATTTATTATATACTTTATATACTATATCTCATATATATTACCCAAGATAACTGGCATTGATGCTATTTTTACTGGATATTTCAAAACACTTCCACACACCTGCAAACATACCCTCCAGATCTTTTGATTGGGGTTTGCATTGCCCTGCCCAGGTAATTAGAAATGGAGATTGCTGGGGCAGCCCGTGTTTTCCAACAGAGCCAATACTAAGATTCACTTAAAGCGATTGTAAAGGCTCATTTTTTTTTAATAACAAACATGTTATACTTACCTCCTCTGTGCAGTTGGTTTTGCACAGAGCAGCCTGGATCCTCTTCTTCTCGGGTCCCTCTTTGCAGCTCCTGGCCCCTCCTCCCATCGAGTGCCCCCTCAGCCAGCAGCTTGCTACAGGGGGCACCCGAGCCGAGTCAGAGTTCCATGTATCCATTCAGACAGGGAGCCCCGACCCGGCCCCGCCTCCTCTCTCCCCTGGTTGGCTAACTGACTTTAATGGACAGCCGCGGGAGCCAATGGCGCCGCTGCTGTGTCTCAGCTAATTTAGGAGGAGTGTCCTGGATGGCTAAGACACTTGTGGACATTGCTGGAGAGAGAAAGGGCTCAGGTAAGCAATTAAGGGGTGCTGGGGAGGCTGCTACACACAAAATGTTTTTTCTTATCTTAATGCATAGGATGCATTAAGATAAAAAAACCTTATGCCTTTACAACTCCTTTAATGAGGGCTGGTGACTTGCAACATCAGATGGGAGTTTATCTTTAAATGATCTGAACTCTTTACTGTGCCAGTGACCATGGGGATTTTTTTAATTTAGATAATTCTCAATTACTGTATAAACCTTTTTACCTTTATGCATTTTAAACTGCTTAAACTTTATGTATGTTTTGTACAGTAAATACAGTATTTCTTGCACTATTTTTTTCTTTCATTAAAATGGAACTAAAGCCAAGCTGTGCATAAATGGTAGAGTGAAATATGACATACTATAGAGCAGTGATCTCCAAACTGTGGCCCAGGCATCAGATGCGGCCCCTTGGAGCCATAATTCTCCCCTACTGACACCAATGAAGGGGCACAATACCTCCCACTAATATCAATGATGGGGCACAATTTCTCCCAATGACACCAATGATGTGGCACTATTCTTACCAATGAGGCGAACAATAGGGCTCAATGACAAGAATGATGGGGTACAATTGCTCCCAATGACACCAACAATGGGGCCCAATGACACCAATGATGGAGCACAGTTCTTCCCAGTGACCAGTGGTGTTGGGAGGGGGAGGGGCTGAGGGGGAGCCCTGAGTGGGTCCCTGAAAAACCCAGGGTCTCAGAATTCACAAATTAATTCTTAGCCCTGAGCCTTTTCCAGGAGAGTGGGGATCGATCACCCAGTGCGGCTGAGTGATGTACGCAAAGTCCCGCCTCTGGGACCAGGCTCCTATGATGGGCGTAACACTGGTCCAATACCGGGACCACGGGACGTCCATCATGGACGCTAGCGGGTCCAAGAGGCAGAAATGACACTGGCCGCACTGGGAGATCCCCGCTCGCTCTGTGTAAAAGGGTGGGTGGGGGCGGTTCTCCTATCCTGGCTGCCTGGCGCGTTGCCGCTGCAGGAGTGTGTGTCACTGGCAGAGTGTCACAATCACCTGAAGACTGGCATGGAAGAGTCAGGTAGGTCAGTGTATGAGGTAGGTAGGTAGGTCAGTGTATGTGTTAGGTAGGTAGGTCAGTGTATGTGTCAGGTAGGTAGGTCAGTGTATAAGGTAGGTAGGTCAGTGTATGTGTCAGGTAGGTCAGTGTATGAGGTAGGTAGGTAGGTCAGTGTATGAGGTAGGTAGGTCAGTGTATGTGTCAGGTAGGTCAGTGTATGAGGTAGGTAGGTAGGTCAGAGTATGAGGTAGTTAGGTCAGTGTATGTGAAAGGTAGGTCAGTGTATGAGGTAGCTAGGTCAGTGTATGTGTCAGGTAGGTAGGTCAGTGTATGTGTCAGGTAGGTAGGTCAGTGTATGTGTCAGGCAGGTCAGTGTATGAGGTATGTAGGTAGGTCAGTGTCTGGTAGGTGGGTCAGTGTAATGGTTAGTGTAAGGGTCAGGTGGGTCAGTGTAATGGTTAGTGTAGGGGTCTGGTAGGGGTCAGTGTTGGGGGCAGGTAGGTCAGTGTAGGAATCAGGTAGGTCAGTTTAGTGGTCAGCATTGATGGTATTTTTCCCACCTAGCAACTCCCCTGCCAGTGACGCCAACAACAGGGCACAATACTTCCCACTTGGGATCCCTTGATAATATATACATTACAGGCTCTGATAGTGTGTAAATATGATAACACCTTATTTTCACCTTATATATCCTTATAACTGTAGATCCATGGTTATGGCCCACAGGTTAAAGGAAAATTAGAGAAAAGACAGAAACAAACAAAACAAAGAAAGAAAAAAGAAAAAAAACAATAAAACCCCCTAGGTATATTGCTTGACTAAATGATGGGGAAACGTCCCACTTTAGGGAACCGTTTGGGAGGAGGTTTGAACTACAAACCCATACTATGATAGATGGGACCTGAGGTCCCAAGTTGAAAGAAACTTCTTGCCAAGGTTTGAGGGGAGGCTGAATAGAGGGAGGAATCAGGTTTCCCAAAGGAGCATCCTTCAATCAGTTTTACCTGAGTTTTAACCCTCCAAAAAGGGTCTGAAGCTTTCAGCTTTATTTAAACCAGGGGGCGAGGTGACATCAAGCCGTCTGATCCAGTGCATTTCGCACTAAAGCAGTGCGAAAAGGAAACAACTTTTAACTCAATTTAAGAAAAGAATATAAAATTTTAAGTATGACTTTTTGACCCTTTATAATTGCCTTAAAAATCCCAACCTTAAGACGCACTCTTCTTTTGATATATAAAAGGGATGATGGCAATTAACACCCCTGATTGCGGAGGTAATTACTCATCTTTTAATTCACTTTGTATTCCATTATCCCATGCAAATTGTAATAAAGGATACTGGAACTATGGAATCATGAGATATTCACACCATACAAATTATGTTATATAAAAAAAAGATTTTATTAATTCATCCTTCATAAAAGTATATAATTGACACATCCTTAAAATGCTTGCCATGGGGTATATTTACATAGAATACATGAAATACATAAATGTTACCCAGTGATAGAAGCATAACAAACACCATTATTGTAGTGTGGGGGCTAGTGTCTCCCTTATCAATGTGTTTTGCGGTCTTCTGCTTCCTTCGTTTTGGGCTTTTCTATTACATACAGGTGTAGCAATAATAAATAGTTTCTTTCCATGTTCATCTACAAATAAACGGTAATACATAGACCATATGGGGACTGGTAAGTGATCACATCTATAACTGACCCCAATAAAGCCTTTGCTATATCCATATAGTAACCCCAAAGGGTACAGATTAAAACACTTTCACCGCCAAGAGGGGGTTACATAAGAAGGAAGTAACCCTCGCTCTAAGATACTTTTTAAATTTCTGTTATATTTTCGAAGAAAATAAACACACAGACATAAGAAAAATACATACATGTTTATTCAAGTGTTAGAAAGAGTTCCTTAGTGACCTATACATTCTGCCTTAAAGCCTAACCCCAACCAATTTTTCCTAGTTTTGAATAGAGTGGGAGGGTGTTAAAACTTCATGTCAGTCTTTAATTTTTGTCTGTGACCACACTTTAGAGGTTTTACCTCACTTTCTGTCTCTGTTATGCCTATCACTTAGGCATAAAGGCACGGACAGCAATAAAAAATTGCCCTTCCTCACTCAGATAAAATATGTTTTTGTCTGCGTCCCTATTAGAGAAATTCCTAAATGTGTAACAGAAAATGAAATCCTATAGAAACACAAATGGCAATAAAAACTTGACAAAGGACTAACCCTTTATTGCTGTATGCAAAATGAAATAAAAAGCCTTGGGTTTATGGGTTCAATTATTATGTGAAATAAACATTTATAAAATATATGGATTCTATACTATAGATACTTGATTACCTGAGCAATGTCTCAATAAGGACCTGCTAAGCCAGTTACCTTAAGTACCGACTTGAAGTTCCACAGCCTGATGCATTGAATTGTAAGGTCCCTTTTCAGCCTACATAGATTTTATTGTAGAAGTTTGTCTTCTGTTGGCCTGGTCCTCTCTAATCTAAAAATATTAATTACACATATATTCATACTCTTTTTCTCTTGTTGGAATGTTGTACTAGCTCCTCACATATGGGGGCTTTATATGTGTCTCCACTGAACTACCTTGAGAGGGGACCCATTGAGAAAGTTGCGTGATTAGTGATGAAACGCGTTGGAGCGGAGCCTGTGACGTTATTGTGTACTACCAGGAAGGAGACTGGGAGCTTATGGTGGTTTACAGCCAAGTACCTACAGACATTTACATGATTTTAAGAGGCTTCTGCACCCCCTATGTACTAAATGCTTTGCCCGAGTGCATCGGAGGTAGTGCACATTCAAATGTGAGTGTGCTTTTCTTTCTTTTATAAATAAATGCTAAGTTTTAAAACAGTAAGCACTATATGAGTTCCTTCCTATCCACATGTTAATTATCTGGAATACCATGGTCTGAGTTGTGTGAGAGCCCAAAGAGCACTTGAGCAGCTGTCATCCAGAGGACTTGTATCCCTGAGGGGAAGGCAAGACTAGACCTAATTTGGGGTCTTTTGGGGAGGTGAGCGCATACTTTGACTGGTGGAGGGCACGTGTTATTTTGAAGATTATTCATCTATTCACTGAAGAACTTTATTATTACCATGGAATGATTTGGCATGTTCACTACCAATGGACTGATTGTATTACTATATTATTCTCACCATGGCCACTAGGTGGTCATGTTCACTGTGATATATTTATTTATAGTATTTTCTTCACTTTATTTTGATTTTCAGTAAGTTTTTGTTTTCAGTTGAAATTATAGGAGGGTCTCACCATTATTGCTGTGTATTTAAGTAGTATATTGTTATTTTGCAAGTAGCCACTGGTGGCACTCATTTTATTGATATAGCACTTTTTATGTTCTCTATTTGAGAAGAGGTAGCGCTTCACTGTTTTATTACTATATTGGTAGCCTGATTTGGTTTTATAGATGTTTTTCTATGGATTTATGTAATCTTAATAAAATAATTATTTTAATATTTGGTGCCTAAAAAGTTCATGTTTCCTCACCGTACATTCTTCTCCCTCACACTTAGATTTTTTTGCAAGCAAAATGTCACCCTGAAACAAATGTTTATTTATTAAAGAAATGACTGATACAAATGATTTAAAAAAAAATATTAAATTGACCAAAACCATTGTTACTTCCTTTAAAAGCAGGGTCTTGCTTTACCTTTTTCATGTTTGATTTATTTTTGGGGAGGGCACAGCAACTTTGTCAACCAGTATGAACAGTGTTAATGCTTTGGATGGACACTATCTTTAAAATATATTTTGAGTATGCATCAGAAATCAATAGTTGTAGTTTCTTCCATCAAAAAGATCTTTATTATCTTTGAAGGCTTAACTTCCTGTTAGCCTTGTCTGTATATTTAGTTAAATAAGTACAACATACAACCATTTTATTGGTTGGAAAATAATTTGCTCTGCAGTTCTGAGAGTTTCACATTACATTTAAGTCACTGTGCTAGATAATTCAATATTTCACTTATTAGCTCTGTAGAGTCTGATGAGAATTGTATTTGGTTCCCTATTAGTGACAGCATTACGATTCACCATGTAGCAATTTTTCCTTAGTGCTTCTAAATGTGGAGGGGTGGACATGCACCAGAATATAAATAACTAAATATTTGTTTAATAGTTTCAGCATAGAGTTGTTAAAAGTTTTAAGCCACAACTGATATTTCAATATTTGGTAGACCCCGGGAAGTTAAACCACCCAACAATTTTGTATCCGGTACATATTGGAAAGATCTTGCTTGGGTTCCTGGCCATTATGAGAGGGTCCTACATTCCCTGCAGGAATTTGTTCTTTGTTTTTTTTTTTATAATTTGCAGAATAGAATAGGAGATGCTGGAACATCGGACAAGGTTGTGAGAACTCCCAGGTGGACAGAAATGATAGTCGGGTGTTTTGGCAAGGAGATTTTGTTACTGGAATATAAAGACATAAATGAAGCTAGTTGCTGACAAGCTACATATCTATGTAATTTAAAAAATCACTTTTGGGTGAACAGTCTTTTCGAAAAAGTAGTTTGAATACTCCAGAGCAGAGCTGGGTAAGAAAGACAGAATGAGGCACACTCTCTACCTCACCAATTATTTATGAAAGGATTGTAACAGAGGTAATTTGTGTGGGAATTCCCACCTGCAATTGTACTTTGAAGACTGATGGTGTTCATTAGTGCTGAAAGCAGTAGCAAATTCCATTCTCAAAAACATTGTAACAATGTATTTTGGTTACGGGCTGTATGAATGAAACAAATGAATCCTGAAAATATTGTTTGCTGATTTCATTCATAAATATATTATAACAATATTTTACAATGTACTACTCTATGACTTATGATCGAATTATAAGTCCTTGCAATTGTAATAATTTTAAATTAAATTTGTTTCTGTCTAATTCTTTATTTTCCCTTAGTTTCTTTTTGCACTTCATATGTACACTTTTTACATTTGAGTGGGGTGCTGCTTTTAAAATAATTTAGCACAGTGACTAAGTGGTTACCACTTCCACCTGGCAGCACTAGAGTCATCGGTTCAAATCCCAACCATGGCACTACCTGCATGAAGTTCTCCCTGCGCCTGTGTGGGTTTCCTTCCACACTCCAAAGATATGCTGGTAGGGTAATTGACTCCTGTTTAAAGTGACCCTAGTATATGTATGTATGAATGTGAGTTAGGGTCCTTAGATTGCAAGCTCCTTGAGAGCAGTGACTGGAGTGAATGCAAAGCACTGCATAAATTGTCAGTGCTATGTAAATACCTTTAATAAATAATTCATAAAATTATGTACTGCCTTTATAAATAAGGATATATTGGACAATACAATTGCAAATGGAAGCTGCAGATGTGTAAGCTACCATAGTTCTTACATAAAAGAAATGTTCATATAGTTAATATTCTGTTGCACTGTGCTCTTTATGACTAAATCACATTGGTTTAGCCATGACTATTAAGCTAAAAAGGCTGGGCAGTCACATTGCAAAGACCAATAACTTTTGGCATCTTTACCCTGGTTGTCAGAGGGCCTTGTCCCTACCCTGCACTAGAAGTGTATTTTTTTATGCAAAAGATAAGTACAGCTATTGACGTTGAACAGAAGAGTACACGTTTTTGTGCATTATGAACAGTACACTGATTAACTACAGTCTACTAAAATCAATAATAAGGTTTGTGCCTGCATTAAATCATTAGACCTGTTATTTAAAACAGAAGCTTGGGATTAAAAAAAAAATACTCACCTAGGTGGATACAGCTTCGGAACAATGTCCCCTGCCGGCTCTGCATTAAAAACTGAGCAATCAAACTCTGCTGATTGCTGAGTTCTCTGCATTCTGTGGGCAGAGTCACCTGCTCTCCACTGTGACTCCCCCCCATGCTCACTGGAGCACTGAGCCGGGGAGGGGTGTGGTTGGCTCAGGCTCTCAGCGGCTTGCTGAGAGGCTGAGCCAGCTGCTGGTCCAGGGTTCTGGGTGGGTTCTGACCATATGGGGATCTTTTCAGAGCCTGAACTGGCTCTGTGACATCAACTGACAGAGGGCTTAAGCATAACGTAGGCTGACAATGGGTCACAGGAGTGCAGAATTAACTATACTTTTTCTTTTAATGATCCCTCTCTGCAGTGCTTGACTGGATAGTTCCAAACAAGTTAAGGCTGGCAACTTTAGGTAACAAGCCCAACCACCACCTTTTGCCCCCAAACCCAACAAATTGCTAAGTTTTTAAAAAAAAAATTCAAATCGAAGAGCCCCATTTGCTTAAATACATTTCATACATCTGTGGTAAAATGACACGGTAATGAGCCTTCTATCTTCTTCACTGCAGAGGAGGATAGTCCTTCTTCAGTTGTCAATGTCACTGCCTGGGAAGTGAACACTTCCTATTGCCATGCTAGTTGTGGGGCCCCTTGCAGGGTCCTCTCAGCCTCTAGAAGACTGCACCCTTTGTGACAATGTCACAATCTGTCACCAACTTTCTGGGTCTTCAGAAAGGACATAGGACATAGAAAATGGCATGACTAGAAATGATTGTGTATGACTCTACCCACTTCCATTACAGCAAACAAGAACCAGTTACCACCTTTCACACTGCAATCAAGCTGCAAGATGACCAAGAGGCCAGAGTTGTAAAGATGTAAAAATTGTAAAGATCAGGGCCATAATTTGGTGGTGCACAGTTTTAACAAGACTCCTCACATAAAGACCTTGTGTGAGTTCCATATTAGGAAGGGATCAGTAGCAGAAGGTACATTCCACATTTGGTGCATGTTCAGACCAGGAGAGTGTGTATCTCCGACTTTGATATTTTCTGGAGAAGAAGCTTATCCACCAAAATCTAATCTATGCATCAATAGTGGAAGACCGTTTCAAGGCATCGGTGGAGATGCAATGCTGCCACGCTTCCAGAGGGATTTCCATGTTTGTTAAAAGGGGTACATGCTGCTGTCACAGAAGCCTTTATTTCTGGTGAGCTTGCACTTTACTTGAAGGTGGCAGACAGCTATCTGGCCACATGTTTGAATACTGTACCTGAAATCAATGGAGTGGTTTACACCAGATTTTTCTATATATTTTTTCTTATTTACGCACGGACTCATTTTGGGCACTGTGGATATTTATTTGTTGATTTTATGTTTAAACCAATAACACTGTGATTTAATTGTCACTTATTGTTGCTGGCGCTGCACTTGATATATAAGAAACTTACCAAATTATATCTCAGTGTAATGTACATTTACAATGCAGTACAGGATCTACAAGTGCTTATACATAGAGTACCTATGTTTACTATGTTCAGTGCCCCTGGAGTTCATTATCTTGGGGTTATCTTATATGCTTTTGCCAGGAAGTTCAAAGGCTGGCCCACCTCTTCCACGTTCTGCAATATCATATTGGATGTTAAAGTTATAGGTGACCTCAATGTCTAATAAGGAGTTTCAGATGGTGGCCGGCATGATCTTAATTATCTTTGCAAAACGTGTGATTAGTGTATTAGAGCACTCTAGCTTTAAAGTCTCGCAGGCACTGAACATTTTAAAAGGTATGTTACATTCTGAGGTTCTCTGTTTTATGTTTCAGATGTTAGCTTACCTTAACCACTTCAGCCCCGGAAGTATTTGCCCCCTTAATGACCAGAGCACTTTTTGCGATACAGCACTGCATTGCTTTAACTGACAATTGCGCGGTCATGAGACATTGTACCCAAACAAAATTGAAATCCATTTTTTCCCACAAATAGAGCTTTCTTTTGGTGGTATTTTATCAGCTCTGCGGTTTTTATTTTTTGCGCTATAAACAAAGAGCGACAATTTTGAAAAACATTTTTTTTTACTTTTTGCTATAATGCATATCCAAAAAAATATATAAAAAAACACATTTCTTAATTAGTTTAGGTCAATATATAACATTTCTTAATTAGTTTAGGTCAATATATATTCTTCTACATCTTTTTGGCAAAAAAAAAAAAAAAAAAATCGCAATAGACGTATATTGATTGGCTTGCACAAAAATTATCACGTCTACAAACTATGGGAATAGATTTATGGCATTTTTATTTATTAATTTTTTTACTAGTAATGGCGGCAATCTGCGATTTTTAGCAGGACTGCGACATTGCAGTGGACAGATCGGACACTTTTGACACTTTTTTGGGACCAATGACATTTATACAGCGATCAGAGCTAAAAGTAGCCACTCATTACTGTATAAATGGCACATGGCAGGGAAGGGTTAAACTCTAGGGGGCGATCAAGGGGTTATGTATGTTCCCTCAGTGTGTTCTAACTGTGTGGGAGCTGGGCTGGCCGGGACATGACAGATCTAACTGTTCCCGATCACTGGGAACAGTAGATCACTGTCATGTCCCCTGACAGAATGGGGATCTGCCTTGTTTACAAAGGCAGATCCTCGTTCTGCATCTGTAGAAGGCGATCGCGGGTCACTGATGGACATCGAGTCCAGGCTCCCGCAGCATGCAGCAGCACAATATCTCGTGCACGGACCGTCATACAGCTACAGCGATTCGCTCAGGAGAGCTGACCTGCCGCTGTATAATGCCGGTGGCTGGTCGGCAAGAGGTTAAAGTAGAACTATAGGCAATTTCATTTTGGATAGAGCAAGGGAGGATTATAACCCGTCACATTTTTTTTCGGCGTCTATGTCCCATTGCAGAGATTTCACTTCACTTCCTGTCCCAGAGCCAAACAGGAAGTGAGAGGAAATCCTTGTAAATTAAGGGCAACCCTTGGGGACCCCAGGTCATCAGAACTAGTGCCCCTCTATTGTCTTTTCTGTGGATAACTCAAAATTGAGGATTTTCTTTTACTTTCACTTTCAATGATAATGGTAAACAGGACAAATAGAGAGGGTGAATCTTCTTACTCTATCCAAAACAAAAAAAACACATTTTGCCTTTAATTATACTCTAATTTAGGTAATATAAACTAAGAAACAAAAGCCACTGTTTGTTTTTAATTTGTGACGTTAGTGATCACATGACAGTAATTTTTTTTTTTTAGACAGTATTTTGTTGGAAGGCCTCTAGACTCTTTTAAGCACGGGCCTTTCATACCTTCCATTGTGAACTGGCTCTATCATTTTTGACCGTATCTGTGCTCTACAACAGAAATTCTGAATGTACAATCGACAAGCCACTGGGACGTAAAATAAAATTTTGTATGGCTTTGTTCACTGTCCATGAACAAAGATTATCAGAACATCCTGATCTTTTCATACGTGCTGACTTTGTTAGAACAGATGCAGCAAATTATTCTTCAGTGTTTCAGACAATCCTTAGGCATTGTGTTACGCAGTGGAGATTGGGATGTGCTGATGGACTTGGTTCATGTATAATATTTAAACTGTCAGTTACATGGACCATGCACTCTCAATGCTTCAGGGAGTTTACTGCTACATTGGATGAGCTGCCTTCACATACTCCCTTATAGCTCTGGTCAGTGTCTTGTTCAAGATTAAATCCCTTGTTTTTTTGGATTTGTGATGGAAGCTAAGATAAATAATACCTTCTGTTTTTAGAAGGTAATAATTTACTTTATAGAATTTCAGGGGAGGATTTTATGATTCCCTTTGTCCTCCTCACCATAACCTGACTGGTAATCATCTCCCATAGCTTAGCTGTAATTTTGCAAACAAATCCTCATATTTAAAAAAAAAAAACAACTATAGCTAAGACAGAAAGGTGTCAATTCACGAAGTTATTTCTTTTTTTATATTTTTCATTTTTAATTTTTTTAATAATTTTTTAAGATTTTATTTTTTATAATGCATATACTAACTTTTTTGGGGCAGTGATATGGGCTTGCTTGGAAGGTATTTCTGACTCTTAGACTGATACATCTATGTACATCCCTTATTGCAATATATCTAAAAATGAATTGTCATCTTTCAACAATATGGATGTTATACTCTCAATGATAGAGTGATTTACTGGCTTGGAAGGTATCTTTAACCCTTAGACTGATATATCCATGTACACCCCTTATTGCAATATATGTATAAACTATTTGTCATCTTTCAACAATACGGATGTTATATTGCCAATGATAGAGTGATTTACTGACTAGGGTCTTTACCCGTACTATTGGATTATACATTTATTAGATTGTCAGTTTATATATATATTTATTATATCGATTATATTTACTTTATTTATTATATTGCCCTGCATATGTCTCTTTCTCTTCTACCTGCCCCCCCCCCCCCCCCAGAAGTATGCTATACCTCTCTAATTGAATCAGGACAGTTCACAGGCTACAACAAGCCATTACCAAAAAGAGCATCCATATAATACAAAAAATCTTTTTCCAATATATCCCTAATGGCCCATTACAAACACATGAATATACACACACCAAGAGGCTTTCATTCATTTGAGTTCCTCCATACTGAATTGTTGCTCAATATTGTTTATTGCATCAATTGATTGATCTGGGCATACGTTCGCAAGGGGGTGCACCTCCATTGCACATCACCGCAAACTTGCCCTTAAGTATGCCCATCTCCGGTATGGTGCATACTTGGCCTGAAGAAGGGACGTAGGCCTCGACAATGCGTCGCCGGAAAACGTCATCACGTTCACCAGCCGGAATCGGAAGTGATGACCCGATATCGCAAGCTGGGACCAGGAAGCACCGGGAGCCACCGGTGTTTCACCTGTGCCAATACATTGCGGACTGGACTCTCACATTCCTCTTCCCTCTTACCTTACTGGAGATCACTGGATATAGCCAGGAGTGGCTCACGCTGCCATGCTGTTTTACCCTACTTGTTTGTGAGGGTAATAAATGACTTTTTAAATGGTTTACACTTAGAGGCGCACCTGCCTGTTTTTTTCTGTTTCACAAAGTTATTTCAACTCTATTTATTATTTTATACAACATTTTTACTCTTTCCAAACAAAGCAGCCCATTTATAGTGAACGTGCCTCAACAGACCAGGTATTAGACACATTTTCCGAACATTGTGTGTGCTGTGGTGTGCTGCATTGTGCGCTGGCCTGCACTGTACAGTGCACTAGACCAATGTTTCTCAACCTTTTTTCAGTCAAGGCACCCTTTAAAATTATGGGCAATCTCGAGGCACCCTCCAAAATTATGGACAGTCTTGAGGTGCCCCATTCTTAAATGTAAAAACTATTCTAATAGTTTTACATAATACAGCAACATCAATACCCATAGGACACCCAACATTAGAGGTAATTTATTCTTTCAAAGCAAATACGCTTTTGCAAACTGGAACTGACTAGTATTCCAATGTTACTCTTCTTCTCCATCACTTAGCTAATGAGACCCCAAAGCTGATGGAGAGAGACAGGGGACGGTCAAACAAGGATGATATGCAGGCAACTGACATCTTCCTTATCAACTGATGATGTCATTAGTCGTTAGGACACTGGCAGCTAGAAGGTTGTAATGGTGCACAATGAAAACCCGTGTCTTTGTGTAAAAAAGGCAGTTTTCATCCACCCACCAGCTTGTATACAATTATGGGGCAATTCTTAGGCATTTTGCCAAGTCACCCCTGAAGAAACCTCAAGGCACCCTGGTGGAAAAAGGCTGCATTCATTGGCCATTCTGAAATTCTTTTCATGTTCTTTTTAAAATATGTTAGTGCAATGCATTGGTGTGAATAGGTCCTAAATCTGTTGCAGGTGTTCAAACAATTTCTCATAAATCCTTTTTATTTTCTTATGAATCAGTAATTAACCCATAGTTTCATGAAATGTCTATATTTTCTGCTGTTCTCTGCTGAGATCAGAAAGGATTTTTTTTTTCACCCGTTGCAACAAATTGGACCATGCTTTACAAGGTTTTATTTTCCTTCCTCTAGATCAGTGGTTCTCAACTCCTGTCCTCGGGACCCCCCAACAGGCCAGGTTTGCAGGTTTACTGAAATACATCACAGGTGATATCATTTACTGCTCAGTGATTGCAGTATTCTAGTCTGCATCTCCCCAAGGTAATACTTAAAATGTGGCCTGTTGGTGGGTCCTGAGGACCGGAATTGAGAACCACTGCTCTAGATCAACTTAGGGTTTAGGGTTTTGTAGATGCAAGGTTTCAGTTCATATTTTTATTTTGGTTGAACTCAAAACATACATTTGTTTTTTTTCAACTTGACCAACTATGTAATTATATACAATGTCATTCAGAAACTAGCACTCAACGGGGTTCATTTACTAAAACTGGAGAGTGAAAAATCTGGTGCAGCTCTGCATAGAAACCAATGAGCTTCCAGATTATTTGTCAATGCTTAATTGAACAAGCTGAAGTTAGAGGCTGAATGGCTACCATGCACAGCTGCACCACATTTTGCACTTTCTCTAGTTTAATAAATCAACCCCAAAGTGACTTGGCCATAATTGAGCTTATGCAGAAATTTCAATATTCAGTCTTTAATTATTATAATTGTGCAATATTACTTTATTTATATTATTAACTATACTTTATAATTTCCTCTTTATTTAGTTTTCCTTTCACTGAGCTTTAATTTTCAGCTGGGTGTCAAGGGATAGAGGTCACCTTTCTAAAATTGCAATATGTGTTCCAAATGGTAGCCATAAGAGGTCATGCAATATTTTTTTTATTCTATGTAAAATAAAAAATAAAGCTAAGCGATGAGAGCCATTTTCCTTATGGCAGTTAAAAGATACCATAGCCCTGGAGAATTGAAGTCTGTGAGAGATGTAAAGATTTGACTGTTGAATCTAACTGCTGGCTTCTATCTAGGATTAAAATTAAAATTTTCAGATTTTCTTGTATGCATTTAGATACTGCATGTTAAAAGGACCTTGTCACTTTGCATTTTCAGAGCAAAGAAGCAGATTCTCTTAATTGGTTCTCCTGATTGTTGGAGCACACAGTGTAAACGTCTTTCTCACCTCCCCATATGACAGTGGGGTCTGGCAATTGGCTACTCAGGCAAAGCACTGCACCCTGGAATGAAGTGGAGATGGTCGCTTGCTCCCAAACCCCCAGTAGTACCTGATATTTCCAAAGACTCCAACAGAAAAATGAAATGGCAGGGGACTATGATGAAGAATAGTATCATAATGTTGGGGGATGTGTGTTATTAGAAGAACCCTGAATGGGCAAAGTGACATGTTTCTTTTCAAGTATGTAAATGCAGTGTTGCCAACCACTCAGTCTTTACATTTTAACGCCAGGCAAATACAGAAGTCCATACGTTTTATGGTTTAATAATCTGACACAAGATTGAAATTTTTATTTCTTTCTGTCCGCTATCAAATGTTGTAATAGTGATTATTACTTAGGGATCCTATTTATTTATTTATTTTTGTTTATTGTACTCATAAATAAAAAGTATATTTTTTAAATATTTTACTTTTTTAGTCATGCAATATATAAAAAAGTTATATGGTATTATATTATAAGTCATTTTTATGCAGCCATCAGACAGAGCACTAAGCTCCATTTCACACGTTTACACACTGAGCGAGTCAAAAGAATAATATTTCAATCTCTTCTAACAGGAGAGGTTGCCCATGTCTGGTAGACAGCTAGTATTGTACCTATTCACAAGAAGGGTAGCAAGGTAGAAGCTGAAAATTACAGGCCAGTGAGTTTAACATCTGCTATAGTCATGTAAAAGCAATATTAAACCCAAAAGCAAACATTTATTTTATTGCAGTTTATCATTCTTAGATATGATGGCTGCATTCGTTTCCTTTTTTTTAGGCTTTCTTTCTTCTATTTTTCATATGGTGATCTAGCCAGTAAGTCTATTGTTTTTCAAAAGAACAAGCTCTCTTTCAAGTTTATCAGTTCTGCCGGTGTGAGACAAACCATTCAACACTGGCAGAGATGCTTTCATTTATACATGTAAAAACCTTTATCCCAAAAAAAACAGTGTGATGTAACTAATTATAAACTGTGATCCAGAGTTTGGCTTCAGTTTGCTAGTGTATCTAAATCTGCTAGTACATCTAACACCCCTTTTCCCGAAACAATGCTGCTTTCCAAAGGTGCTCCCTGTGCTTGTTCATCCAGAGTGGGGGCGTTCTCACAAGGGTAGTGTGTTACTGGCCAGATCACCAGCTGAAAACAGACGGAAAAGAAGCCTAAAAAAGAAAACAAATGCAGCTACTACATCTGATTGGTAATTTTCTATATGCTACATTTTTTGGTTTTGTGTTTAATACTGCATTAATTGAAACACTCCTAAGAAGAAGGATTATTGATCACCGAAAACACACAACTTGCTTGACCCAAAGCGGCATGGCTTTACTGAGGGCAGATCGTGTCAGACTAATTTGACTAAATTTAGACTATATCACCAATGTTTTGAACCAGGGTGGTGCTGTGGACATATCCTATCTTGATTTCAGCAAGGCAGTTACACACAATAATCAAATAAAACGTTGTACAAGGTAGGACTTAACCCTTGGGTGTTTGTAAATGGGAGAGTGGTTGTAAATGTTCATTCAGAACAGAGACCCATCAGTAGTGGCGTATCACAAAGCTCTGTACTCTGCCTTATTTGTAAGTGATATAACTCAAGGTTTGGTGGCTAAGGTATGTCTTTTTGCTGATGATACAAAGGTGTGCAATAAGGTTGATACCCTTGGGGGTATCGCGGAACATGATTTGGTATTGCTGGAAGATTGATCAAAGCAGTGGAAACAGTTCAGTGTTTCTAAATGTAAAATAATAGGGAAAAAGAATCCCTTGAAGTACGATATTGGGGGTACAATGTTGACTGGCACTATTGAGGAAAAACATATTGGAATACTTATTTCAGATGATTGCAAAATGAGAAACATACCCATGCAGTGGGAAAAGCAAATATGATTTCAGGATGTTTCACTCGAGGGGTCACCAGCAGGAGAAAGGAGGTCCTGATTTCCCATATAGATCTTTAGTTATCACTAGAGGGGTCACCAGCAGGAGGAAGGAGGTCCCCTATATAGATCATTAATTATCACTAGAGGGATCACCAGCAGGAGGAAGAAGGTCTTGATTCCACCTATAGAGCTTTAATTATGACTAGAGGGATCACCAGCAGGATGAAGGAGGTCCTGTTTCCCCTATATAGATCATTTTTATCACTAGAGGGATTACCAGCAGGGGGAAGGAGGTCCTGGTTCCCCCATACACTTTTAGTGAGACCTCATTTAGAATGCTGTGTAGAATACTGAATTCTGGAGAACTTCCTTACAAAAAGTTAATTGATAAAATAGAACAAGTCAAGAGACAGACAACAAAAATGATGAAAGGTCCGGGGGATAAAACATATCAGAAGAGACTGCAGTAACTTAAAATGTACAGACTGGAGGAGAGAAGAGAAAGGGGAGACATGATTGAAATATTTAAATACATTAAGGGATTGAATAAAGTTCAGGAGGGCAGTATTTTCAATATGACGCCAAGACCAAGAACACAGGGACATGACCTTAAACTAACTGGAGGTAAGTTCAAAACTAATCTAAAGCCTAGTACTCACAATTCGATTGTCTTATGTCCGCGCTTCGGATTTTTGTCAAAAGTGGCTGTCAGTGTTTTTGTACAGCGTACTGACGATACAAAATTTGTCGTTCGACAAGGCAAATGTAGTGACCTAGTGACGAGCCTAGAAAGAGGAAGTTCATTTTTGGTGCTTCACCCTTTGGGTCCCTTCCGCTAATTTCGCTATTAAAAAGACATTAAAAAGATGATAATGTGCGCTGCATTTCCTAATTTCAATAGCCGCTTCACGAATGTTTATTCTGGATTACGATCGCCAGTTTACACGACTGAACACTTCCGGGTCGTTCCTTGGTTCCGAACATGCGTGTTTGTATTTTCTACTTTTGTGTGTCGGATTTCTGTACTCACCATTAGAGTTGAGCGAACCTCTGGAAGTTCGGGTTCTGCTGGTCCGGCCGAACTTCGGGACAAAGTCCGGGTCCGGACGGAACCTGAACAATCGCACGGACACCGAACCCCATTGAAATCAATGGGGACCCGAACTTTTAGGCACAAAAATGGCTGTAACAAAGTCCTGGAAAGCCGGATTTTCAAGCCCAGGGGTAACTAAAGTTACCCCAAGCCACAGGCACGCTAACAAGTCCAAGGCAGGCCTGGGCCTGAAACAGGGCTTCAAGCCGGCCTGGTCGTCTTGGGCTTGAAGGTCTCCAAGCGAGTTGAGATTACCACTCATGTCTTTAGGCTGTGTGTTTTCATCTTTTATGTTTGTGCGTACAAGCCTTGGTTCCTTGCTGGGCCTTCACAAGTCAGCACATTTGACCGCTAGCATTAGGTCTTATTTGTAAGCACTTCGCCGATAACTTTAATCCTTTACGTCGCGTGTAATAGTAGAAAAATTACAGAAAA
>BLSH010190650.1:1098843-1109126 GCA_018402905.1 Glandirana rugosa
TTCACAGTTATAAAACACACCGGTGGTAATAAAAGATCGTGATGGAATTGGGAGAACCCGTACCTCAAGTTGTCTCAATCTGTTGAACTCCATGCCCAAGAGGGTTAAGGTAGTGCTAGAAAATAATGGTGGCCACACAAAATATTGACACTTTGGGCCCGATTTGGACATTTTCACTTAGGGGTGCACTCACTTTTGTTGCCAGCGGTTTAGACATTAATGGCTGTGTGTTGAGTTATTTTGAGGGGACAGCAAATTTACACTGTTATACAAACTGTACACTCACTACTTTACATTGTAGCAAAGTGTCATTTCTTCAGTGCTGTCACATGAAAAGATATAATAAAATATTTACAAAAATGTGAGGGGTGTACTCACTTTTGTGAGATACTGTATATATAAAATGGCACAGACTCAATGGACCACTTAGTTATATTTCTGCTGTCAGTCTTTTAGGTTTCCACTGTGAAATGTACACCTTTGAGTCGTGTCTATTGAGTGTTTTACAAACCAAATCTCCTCCCAGTGACATGTGACTAAATCACATTATCAATGAACGCCTCTACAGCAATCCCTCCTCCTAGGCTGAGATAGGGAGCAGACAGGTAGACCCATGTGACCTAAATTTAAAAAACAATTTTATAGTACTTTTTAAAATAATTTTTAAGAAGTAAATGTTTTTAATGCATATACAGTAAGAGGAATTTCTCTACTGAACTGTATCTATTAAGGTGCCTTGACGTTTGCTTTAATTATATTGCTGTACATTTTGACAGTGTTTGTCAATAAAAATGCTTTCATTCTAGGAGAGTGCATGAACATGATTTTATTTGTCATGTGCACAGACATAGTATACTTTTAATTTACTCAATGAGCAGGTTTTGTATTACAGTAAAATGAAGCAGAAATGCTGTACATAAAATTAAAGTAAGTGCATGAAGGCAGAGCCAGAACTGCTTTAGCAGTGTTAATGTGTAGACAGAGTAATAACAGTTTCATATACATTCATAACATCTGTAGTTTATTACTATTATAGATAAAGAGTTGGTAATTATATATCCAGTAGAGCTGAGAAAGAATTATTAGTGAATGTGCTAACAAACTATGGGTATGTAGAATGTATAGTAAAGAGATCCTGTGACCAATTTACACAATTGCAGGTAAAAGCATGGAAAAATTAGGTGCTTACTTTCAGTGTTTTTCTGTCAAAAACATATTTTTAAACTTTCAATTTATCCATGAATTTGCTAGCAAAATATTAAATTTGGTGTTATTGCTCTCGCTCTCTCATACTGGTCACTGGAAGTTCAGCATGGCACCTCATGGCAAAGAACTCTCTGAGGATCTGAAAAAAAAGAATTGTTGCTCTACATAAAGATGGACTAGGATATAAGAAGATTGTCAAGACCCTGAAACTGAGCTTCAGCACGGTGACCAAGACCAAACATTGGTTTAACAGGACAGGTTCTATTCAGAACAGGCCTCGCCATGGTCGACCAAAGAAGTTGAGTGCACGTGGTTCTGTCCTGGGACTAATCCTATTTAATTTATTCATAAACAAACAATCTGGAGAATGGGATAAACAGCTCAATCTCTGTATTTGAGGACGATACTAAGCTATGCAGCACGATAATTTCTCCACAGGATGTGGAAACCTTGCAAGAAGATCTGAACAAATTAATGGGGTGGGCAACTACATAGCATGTAGAAAAATGTAAAATAATACACTTGGGTGGCAAAAATATGGATGCAATCTACTCACTAGGGGGAGAGCCTCTGGGGGAATCTAGGATGGAAAAGGACCTAGGGGTCTTAGTAGATGACAGGCTCAGCAATGACATGCAATGCCAAGCTGCTGCAAACAAAGCCAACAGGATATTGACATGCATTAAAAAGGAGATAAATTCCAGAGATAAAACAATAATTCTCCCACTCTACAAGACTTTGGTCCGACCGCATCTTGAGTATGCTGTCCAGTTCTGGGTTGCAGTCCTCAGGGGGGATGTGCTGGAACTGGAGAAGGTCCAGAGAAGGGCAACAAAGCTAATTAAGGGACTAGAGGACCTTAGTTATGAGGAAAGATTACAAGCACTGAACTTATTCTCTCTGGAGAAGAGACGCTTGAGAGGGGATATGATTTCAATGTACAAATACTGTACTAGAAGAAAAGCGGTTTAACCTTAAACTGCGTAGAGGGTTCTTTATGGTACGAGCAGTGTGGATGTGGAATTCTCTTCCACAAGCAGTGGTTTTAGCAGGGAGCATAGATAATTTCAAGAAACTATTAGATAGGCACCTAAACGACCTCAACATACAGGGATATACAATGTAATATTGACATAAAAGCACACACACAGGTTGGACTTGATGGACTTGTATCTTTTTCAACCTCACCAACTATGTAACTATGTAACATGGTCAGAGTCATATCCAGTGGTTGTCTTTGGGAAATAGATGTATGAGTGCTGCCAGCATTGCTGCAGAGGTTGAAGGGGTGGGGGGGTCAGCCTGTCAGTGCTCAGACCATATGCCGCACACTGCATCAAATTGGTCTGCATGGCTGTCATCTCAGAAGGAAGCCTCTTCTAAAGATGATGCACAAGAAAGCCTGCAAACAGGCTAGTCCAGACCTGGAGGTAGATATGGGGGCATACCTAAAGACAACAGTGCAAGGCTGGTATAAGAAGGGGTAATAATCACAAAGAATCCATTAAAGGATAAAAGTACAGTGACACACTTACTGGGCAAACAGTAGTGTTCCAACACAAGGGTAGAGGGATGGGTATCTTAACTATGACCCGGCTAGGAGTAGGATGTCCTAAAATATAAATAAGGCCTCAAATGAATCCATAGACTAACGTACATTCCACTTAGGTGAATCAAGTCACAGATATCCAATGTGTGGGTAGGAACCATTTATAGCTACTTTTCCTTACCTTTAACAACATATGACAGCTTAATCTCAATGCTACATGGATAACTGGTGTCAGTCCTTCTCTAAACACGATTTGTGCCACTTATATAAAGGGTGTTCTATGGAGTGGTATTTTATGCTGTAATATAATGGTTTGTGTCCAAGGTTTTCCCTCTGTGGATATCAAGCACACATGTATTGACATACTTAGTACCAAACAGTGAAATCATTGCAAGGTGGCCACAGAGTGGGGTCCATAGGGTAAAAACTATGTTACAAAGGGCTGCTTA
Source organism: Glandirana rugosa (assembly GCA_018402905.1). Lineage (NCBI taxonomy): Eukaryota > Metazoa > Chordata > Amphibia > Anura > Ranidae > Glandirana > Glandirana rugosa. Next base: position 1,102,048 of record BLSH010190650.1, read on the forward strand.
CCATAGATGTCTAAATGGAGAGCGTGCCTCTACCCTCTCTCCAGTGTCAGCACCGTGTCGATCAGACGCACCAGTGGGTCTCTATGTATAACTGGCTACCAGCAAGTGTTAACCTGCGTAAAAATGGCACACTACTATATCGCAAAACAAGAAATGATTAAAATTGGAAAAGCAAAAATAAAATAAAAATTGAAATGGTTATGTAGCACTGCCCCCTTGAGGGTCGCTTGAAAATTCCATTCCCTCTTGGTCTCCCCAACTCTGTGAGTCCTCCACCACCCCTGACACTCTGGGTTCACTCATGTTATATCTCAAAGGTTAAAGACCAACAGTTCACTTTTAAATCACATGCTTATAATGGCCTAACACATCAACTTGCCCTAGAAACCTTAATGAATAAGAAGAAGACAGCAAGAGCAAGTGTGAATCACCGCTCCCTGCTATTCACCAGTAGTAAAATTAATGGCAACAATGGAATTCCTCCAATTGAGTTTAGTCAAAATACCAAAGTGTTCACCTATAAATGCTATAAAGATCTTTTACTTAGAATGAATCAATAACAGATAACGATTAGGCTATTTAGAAGTTGGTGAACTAGAGGTAAATTGATACTACTATTGATATGCATTACTTATCTAAATCCTCCTGCTCTATTTCAAAGAGTTCTTAGGGGAAATACAGTGGCACTAAATATAACAGCCCTGAGTCCTGCTAAATGGGGGGAAAGTAGCTGTAGTTGTAGCAATTCCATGGTTAAAGTTCAGTGCGTCTTTATTACTTTGAAGTTGAGTACCTAAGAAATAACTGTGTCCACTAATCCTCAGGATATGGCACAAAAGGTAGGTTAGCAACTTCACTGAATTGAAAAGAAACCTTCACAGCGATCACTGATTTTATAGTAAGCTTACAACTAGTGGCAATCCAGTACACTCAATTAATTGTAATCCAGTATCGGCAATTGGATAGTAACACTCAGATGCCTAGGACCTTTCCTTTTAGAAAAGGATTGAAGAAAAACAGACCAGTACTCTTATTGATGAGCTTGAGCTCGCTCACCCAACCGGACAGTTGACAGCAGATAAATCGTCCTGCTGCTCAGATGATGGAACTGGTGAGCCTGAAGATAATGATGTACTCCTGCTTTATGCTCCTGGATTCGGCCTCCACTGCACTTCTCCCTGCAGCTCTCCCTGATCGATCGCTTCTGTTGCCTGCTTGATCTGGAACAGACTCAGATGTTGGTAGGCTGGTCCCGCCGGTCACCCGCTGAAACACGGTAGTGAGGCAGCTTGCTGGAATGCTGTGAAAGGGCAGCCCGCTGGAACACTTGGTGTAGGCCGCAAGCCCACTGTAGAAGCACACAGAGCCCCTTGCTGATCGATCACGCCGTCCAAAGAGACCGAAAAAAGCCCCTCCCTTGACTTAAATATGTTCTCCCATGAGGCACTGTTCTTCCCAGGAACCTTCCAATGCAGCATGGCCCGATGGGAATTGGAGTCCTTCCACAGCAGAGTCTGATGACATTTCTTTCTGTAGGCATCACTCTCACACAGCTCCACCCTTTATTAAACAAACTTGGCACTAGGGGGAACTCCCACCAGTATTCCATGGTCACAAATGTCCCTATGCCAGAAACGTAATGCCGGACTCCTGGCTACACTCTCCCCCACTTAAAGTATTTGGTCCCCAAATGCTCAATGTTTTTTTATCCTAACAGAGTTAATTTAACCTGACTTTCATTTGAATTCAACAAGTACTGACAAACACCTGGGTTTTGCTGAAACCACCTATACACATTTCCAGTATGTTCATAGTCAGTTTTCTGGCAGGCCAGCGCAATAGCCGTGTCCCAACCAGTAGTGTCAGAGGTTACATGGAGGTTTCATGGAGAATGCTCCCAGCTTAATTTTTTGTAACAAAGGCTGGGCTGTGACCCGCTCTTTGGATTGTAGGAATCAGTCTATCAGAACTTTCTCCTAGAGTGTCGTAGGTCAATCTTTGCTGAGGGTGAATGTTCCTTTGAAGATGGATGGGAGAACTAAGTTCTGGCTGAGGAACAATGCTCTCCTCAAGATGTATAAGCTCTGTGACAGGGCCACAAGCTATACATATAGTTTTATGGTTTACGAGGGAAAAGACAGTCACGTGGAGCCCCCCAACTGCCCGGACTACATAGGGATCGCTGGCAAGATTGTTTGGGACTTGGTGTCACCCTTATTCGGAAAGGGGTACCACTTGAACGTGGACAATTATTACATGAGTGTGCCACTTTTTAGTCTTTTCAATCAAGGAATTGGCACATTTGGCACCGTGCGATCTAATCGCTGGGGCTTCCCCCAACGGCTTGTAGATTACCGTCTTAGACAGGGGTAGAGAGCCTGCTTGAAGTGTAATAATTTGCTCATGGTGAAGTGGAGGGACAATCACAATGTTTTTTGTTCTGACCTCCTTTCACGTAGATATGACCGTCCAAATTACAATGGCGACTAGTGTTTTGGAGAAACCCCCCTGTGTCCATGAATATAAACTAAATATGGGAGGGGTGGACTTTAACAACCAGTTATTGGCGCCATACTTAATTGCCCGTAAGACCAGACGCTGGTACAAAAAAGTGTCTGCATATTTATTCCAATTGGCTTTGCTGAACGCTTATGTGCTATACAAAGCGTCAGGACGGACTGGATCCTTCCATAAGTTCCAGGAAGGGATCGTCACAGCCCTTCTATTTCCAGACTGTGCTGTTCCCCAACTTCACAGCTTAAATGCAGTGAGCCAGTTCCGTGGTACCCAGGCTAGAGAACACCCCAAAAAAGATCTCAAGTGACACCCGCACTTATTGTCCCTCCTGTCCTGACCAGCCTGGTCTTTGCATCGGTGAATGTTTCCAACGCTACCATACACTAGTTGAGAATTAGCGCAGGGTACAGCACTGCATAGTCATAGGGCACACTGTCACAGGGACTCCAAAGATGCCTACTCACACATGGGGTATCCTCGTACTCAGGAGAAGCAGCAGAATGTATTTTGGGGTGTAATTCTACATATACCCATGGCATCTGTGAGCAATATATAATTTCAGTGACAACTTTGTGTAATTTTTTTTTGTCATATTTCAATCACTTGGACAAAAAAATAAAATATTCAATGGGCTCAACATGCCTCTCAGCTAATTCCTTGGGGTGTCTACTTTCCAAAATGGGGTCATTTGGGGGGGGGGGTGTATTCCCCTTCCATTATAGCACCTCAGGAAATGAGATAGGCAGTCATAAAATCAAAGCTGCGTAAATTCCGGAAAATGTACCCTAGTTTGTAGACGTTATAACCAAAATTTAGTTTATTGTATTTTCCTAATAACAAAAAGTAGAAAATATATTTTTTTCAAAAATGACGGTCTCTTTTCATTTATATTGCAAAAAATAAAAACCGCAGAGGCGATCAAATACCACCAAAAGAAAGCTCTATTTGTGGGGAAAAAAAGACGCTAATTTTGTTTGGGTACAGCATTGCATGACTGCGCAATTACCAGTTAAAGCAGCGCAGTGCCAAATTGTAAAAAGTGCTCTGGTCATAAAGGGGGAAATCCTTCCGGGCTGAAGTGGTTAAGCTTTGAATCACATCTACAGCTGGACTTCGCAGACTTTCACTTATTCATTGTTTTTTTACTGCTTCAGGCACATTCCAATCTTTTACTGGTTGAATAGCCTGATCCATCCAGCTTTCAAATTCTTCCTCACCTTCAGGAGTAAGTGTACGGCCGGAGGAGAACTGCAATTTTCTGTAACCCTGATGGGCCATAATATTATTGCTCTTAATCAAGCTTTCTACTAACCCAGTCATGTCCATGTAAAATGAGCCAGGTGGCAATCCCTTGATAGTGGCCTCAGCTCCCCTTTCTTCTATGTCAGGTTCCATTGATGCACATTGAAATTCCTCCTGTTCTTCCATCTGTAAAGGTATGATCTTAGCCTCCAACCCTTCCACTGGTCTCATGGTTTCTTCCCGGAGGCCAGCTGGAACACTGTCTCGCCATTCCACTAGAGCATAGGTTTGATCCTCGTCATACTCTGTTTTCAGATCCACAACATAGAATCCCTGACTTGGAAAGGCCCCCCTCAGCATCAATCGGACATCCTTTTCAGTCCACCCCACTCCCGGTAGCTCCAATACACTGACCAACTCTCGCCGACTCCCCTCTTCCTGTGCCCCACCAACAGTTTACTTTTAAATCACATGGTTATAATGGCCTAACACATCAACTTGCCTTAGAAACCTTAATGAATAAGAAGGAGACAGCAAAAGCAAGTGTGAATCACTGCTCCCTGCTATTCGCCAGGAATTGAACTAGGTACCTCAACAGGCTATGTACAGTACATTACAGTTTAAGGTGTCTCATCCATGAACAAGGATAATTTACAGAGAAAGGGTAGCGGTTCCCCAATCCGTACCCTGGATGTGGACAGGAGAATTTTTGGACTATTGTGACACCATACGGTAATTAATGCATACAGCGTGATTAGTTAAAAAAGATCAAGATTTTTTATTTATAAATGTATTAAAAGGTAAATCTGTAAACAACAGGACAGGGTACATGATTCACAGACATATAAAATTTACAACAACATTAAAGACATCATTCTGCCTTTCACCCCCCTTGTATGGAGAGGGGGGAGCAGAGAAAGGACGGTGATGGATTCAGATGGTATCAGGATGTAGATACTGTATTACCTCTACACGTTTCGCGGATGACCGCTTCGTCAGGAGGATTATCCACATGCCCAGTACCGTCAAAGGTGGCACAGGTGCACTAAAGATCCCTCGTCGGCAGAGATGGGGTATTGTGCATGGAGGATTACCTAGGTAGTAAATCCTGAATGTATTAAAAAGTAAATCTGTAAACAACAGTTCAGGGTACATGATTCACAGACATATAAAATTTACAACAACATTAAAGACACCATTCTGCCTTTCAGGTGTGCTAAAGATCCCTTGTCGGCAGAGATGGGGTATTGTGCATGGAGGATTAGACATTAATGGCGGTGTGTTGAATTATTTTGAGGGGACAGCAAATTTACACTGTTATACAAGCTGTACACTCACTACTTTACATTGTAGCAAAGTGTAATTTCTTCAGTGTTGGCACATGAAAAGATATAATAAGATATTTACAAAAATGTAAGGGGTGTATTCACTTTTGTGAGATAGTGTATATATATATATATATATATATATATATATATATATATATATATATATATATTTATACACACACACACAGTTGTACATATATTATTTTAGGCCTATAATAGCAATTATACAAACACTTTTGACTAGTTTTAAAGTTTAGCACTTTTACATAACATCCATCATTGAGGAGCTATTATGAGTCTTTTACATATAAATGTATGTCATTAACCACTTGCCAACCGCGTATAGTATATATATGGTGGCAAAGTGGCATGTACCCGCAAATAGCCATTTATAAACATTGATAAGCACATACGTGAGCAGCGGGTGAGCGTGCACCACCAGCGGCGCGAGCGTGTCCACGCTGCGCGCTCTGTGAGCCAGGCTGCAGGTCGGGCGGACTCGATGTCCACAGACAACCCGCAATAGCCTGCAGAAGAGCTAGAACGGGGAACCGCCGATGTAAACACTGCGGTTCCCCGCTCTGTGAGGGGGGACATGACAGATCTACTGATCCCTGTACTCGGGATCAGTTAGAGCTGTTATGCGCCTGGCAGCCCAACTGCCATACAGTTAGAACACACACAGGAAACACAGTTAACTCTTAGATCGCCCCCTGCAGGTTAACCCCTTCCCTGCCAATGACACTTACAACAGTAATCAGTGGCTATTTTTAGCTATGATCACTGTATAAATGTCATTGGTCCCAAAAAAAGTGTAAAAAATGTCCGACATGTCCGTCATAATATTGCAGCTTCAATAAAAATCGCAGATCACCTCCATTACTAGTAAAAAGAAAAAAAATGGTAAAAACCATGTTTTTTTCATGGTTTGTAAACACTGCAAATTTTGCGCAAACCAATCAGTATATGCTGATTGCGATTTTTTTTTTTTTTTACCACAAATATGTAGAAAAATATATATTGGCCAAAACTGATGAATAAATTAGTTTTTGTATGTTTTTTTGGGCATGTATTATAGCAAAAACTAAAACATATTGGGTTTTTTTTCTTTTTTTAAAATTGTTGCCATTTTTTGGTCTATTTGTGGGGAAAAAAAGGATGTCGATTTCGTTTGGGTACAACATCGCACGACCGCGCAATTGTCAGTTAAAGTGACGCAGTGCCGAATCGCAAAAAGTGCTTTGGTCCTAAAGTGGGAAATCCTTCCGGGGCTGAAGTGGTTAAAACAATTTTGCATACCTGTAAAACGATGGGAAAATTAAAGCAGTTTTATTCTGCCATGCTGTGAATCTTTTTCTACTTTCTTTCCACTGTTGGCCAGAAGGTCACTTCCCCCTCATTAAAGTGTAAAGCGCCACCTACAGGTGGCTTCCAGAACATCTTTTACAGAACTTAACATAGTAATAAAAAATTAACCACTTCCCGACCGCCGTGTGCAGAATGACGGCCGGGAAGTGGTTTAGTTATCCTGACTGGACGTCATATGAGGGGGGGGGCGCATCGCAGCGATTGGTTATGTGGGAGGTCAGTCTGACCCCCCGCAATACCGATCTCGGTAAAGTGCTTCCATCCAAAGCACTTTACCATGTGATCAGCCGTGACCAATCACGGCTGGTCACAGTGTAATCGTGAAATGGCTCTAGCCATAACGCCCCCCAGTCTGACTGGAGGGTGTATTGGTTAGCGACGCTACGCGGGGGGGGGAGTATACTGCAGGTCAGTCCTATTGATTTGGTGAAGGGCCGGCAGTAAGACGTGTGCCGCCAGCCCTTCACCAATTAAAAAATAATGATACAATTCAAGACATTTTCTACAAGACCTTCGGTGGACATCCACCGCGAAATGTGAAATTACTCCCCCTTCACTGGAAGACCGGTTGTCACCTTTCTTTCATCTTTTTCTAAGTGTCGTACCGTCTTATTTTGACGAAAT
>BLSH010190650.1:1123328-1147392 GCA_018402905.1 Glandirana rugosa
TAAAATCATCTTCAAATTGTATGGAAAAAGCCTATCTCAACCGGAGAGAAGCCATATTAGTGTTCTAAAACACACAATTTGAAGATGATTTTAAAACACTAATATGGCTTCCCTGCAGCTGAGGGGTTTTCACACACACTTTGATGATGATTTTAGAACACTAATCTTTCCCTTAAAGCAACAGCTGGAACCTTTCCCTGTACAACTTGATGATGATTTTAGAACAGTAATCTTTCTCTTAAAGCAACAGCTGGAACCTTTCCCTGTACAACTTGATGATGATTTTAAAAGAATAATCTTTCCCTTAAAGCAACAGACTCTACCTAGTCCAGTCAGATCGTTCTGTGCAGCAGGATGAGGTGTGCAATCTGTCTCAAAGCACCAGTACTAGTATCTCTCCCTCCCTCAAAGCACCAGTACTAGTATCTCTCCCTCCCTCAAAGCACCAGTACTAGTATCTCTCCCTAGTCCACAATCAGATCATTCAGTAATGCAGGATGAGATGTTCTATAATATCTGCAATCTGTCCCTAACAGAGCCAGCAGCATCCTCTGCCTAAACTATCCTGAGAGCATATGACATGCAGCACGGTGACTCCAGCCCCATATAGAGGCTGGGTCACATGGTGCACTGGCCAATCACAGCCATGCCATTAGTAGGCATGGGTGTGATGGCTTCTAGGGAAAACCAGTGAAACCCTTGTTGATTGGCTGCCCTTGGCAGCTTTTTAACACGTGTAGTAAAATACCAGAACCCCGGACCCGAACCCGGACTTTTTTTGAAAAGTTTGGGTTCGGGTCCGGGTCCCGGACACCCAAAAGTGCGGTACGGACCCGAACTTTACAGTTTGGGTTCACTCAACTCTTGAGAAAGGCAACATCTGACATTGGCGCCAAAGAGCCAGGTAAACTGTAGTCACTATGTAGTTTACTGATCTCTATGAAGACCCTAGGTAATGTTACATACTGACCTATTTCACTGCTCAGAGCACAGATGAATGTCCTTGTCAGCTCACTACAAGCAAACAGAAGTACTTGATCATTTATGGTCATCCCTGAGTGATATCTGTTTATTATTCCACACTGTGGCAGAAAGTATTCAATCTGGTCATTTGTCATTCTTCCATTATTATGCATGTAGAGAGGGATAAAGAGGGATGGGGAATAGGCAGAGTTTTATAGTCTAACGGGCAAGGCTGACCATGCAGTTGGGATTTCAGTGCAGAGAAAGCACTGCGTTGTCAGCTCAAACAGGAACTTAGGAGAAAACTGGATTTATGGCAAATCAATTGTATACTTGCAGAATTTTTAAGTAATAAAACATGGGTAGATGTGCATCAAAATTTGGCAACCCTGAACTTAGAGATAAATCTCACTGAAGTTTATACGGGGGTAAATCTTGTTAAATCCTGGCCATTTTAGAGTTAACAGACAAGTACTGTAAAAAAAAAAAGGCCTGGGAAGCTGAGCACTACAAGGGAGGCCTATGCCAATGCCAACTTTTTTTTTATAGTTACATAGTTGGTAAGGTTGAATACGCCAGTCCATCTAGTTTAGGCTGAGTGTGTGTGTGTGTTTATATGATTTTGTTTTTTAAATACATTTATTACATTTTTGTACTAAAGTATACACTTTTTTGAATCAGGAGTAGTATGCCTGCAAGGGCAACAAAGTAAAAGACAGTCTTCACAGAGTGGAACAGTACAGCATAGTAAGCAAGATAAAACCACGTGGCTTAGAGCCTGCAAACATTCGTATTATAGCTAGTAACATAGTACCTGATCTAACAAGAGTAACTAACCAATGATTCTACCAAAGAGGTGACCTAAGGAGTGGAAGCAGGTAAACATTCCACCCAGAAATGGGTAGAAAGATTAATAAAGTTATGAAGAAATAATGAACATTTCACATCAAATAAGGTACTAGTGGATCACATAGAGTAGGTGGAATGCCTAGGGGAGGGGATATGGGGGGTCAAGGAGTTGAAGGTGTCTTGGATGCTGAGTTTGCCCAGTGTATTGGCAAGGTCTGTATGCAGGTACCAGTCCGTATAGAGGAAGGGAGTCATGTGAAAGGAGATTTCTTCTGGAGAGAAAGAATGTTCCATGAAGCAACGCCATCTGGCAATAAAGCATTTTCGTGATTTAGAATGTTGAGTTATATGAATTTAATACAGTACACTGGGCGGAGGGTCTTTTCATGCTTTGCAGTAGCTTCAATGGCGACACATGTTTTGTTCATCAAACAGTAATAACCCACTTTGAATAGAGTATACCAAAAATTCAACCGCTTTTACATACTGCGTTTATGTGCGTTTAGCAGCGTTTATATGGGTGTTTGCGTCTAGAAGCGTTTTTTAAAGATAACCTCAGGCAATCCTCCCAAATGCCCACAAAAGCATGAAAAACAAGTATTATTAACTATTTCAGCCATTCTGTTAGAGAAGAGAGAGCAGTGTGCTTTAACTATGGATCCCATCTCTCTCTCTCCCTCCCTTCACCCCTTCTCTCTCCCTCCCCCCCCCTTTCGCTCCCTCTCTCTCCCTCCTTCTTTCTCCCCCCCCTCGCTCTCCCTCTCTTTCCTGCCGCCCTCCCTCCCCCCCTGTCTCCTTCTCTAGCTACCCCCTCATCCTCTCCCCCCTCTCGCTCTCTCTTCCTCTCTCGCCCTCCTGCTCTCTCTCTCTTTCTCTCTCCTCATCTCTCTCTCTCTCCCTCCCCCCTCCCAGCAACAGCATGTGGTGAAAATTGTGTTTTTTCCACATTTTACATGATCCTCTTTAGAAACGCTTAGAAACGCAAATGTGCATTACCACGTTTACAAGCATTTGAGGTTTGAAATGCTGGTAAACTACAGTCCTAAACATGATTTTTCTGCTTTCAAAATGGCAGTAAACTCAACTGCTTCTAAACTACTATAAATGACTGAGTGTACATGTACACATAAGATAACAATGAGGAAAGTTCAGGGGCTGTTGAGAAAAAAGCCCAACTGCTCCTAAACGTGAGTGTAGCAGCTGCTGTGTACACAAGGCCTTAGGGAGTATGCAGGTGGAATCATACACTGGCTGTTTTGTTCTCAGAGGTGAAGAGCACCTTGACGACCCTTATGATCCATGAAAAGATGACAAGTATCCTCCACGACACCCATGCTAAATGTGTGGGCCCCATGGTGGTCTTACGCATTTCCAAACTTACACTTGATCAGCCTAGGCCTTTCAAATTAACCTACCCCTATCCCCAGCCTAGGGGAACCTCCCTCCCCCACCCCTCCTTCCCTTCTTTTCCTACCCTTTCTCTATTCCTTAGCCCTCTGCCTGTCATTCTGTTCTCCCCCTTTTTTTATTCACGCTCTCTTCTTCCACTAATACCCCCCTTTTTTAATTATTGCTTTTCGTTTGTCCCGTGTCCGGTTTGGTTTTGTTGACCCCATTTTAGCAGAAAGGTCCACTCTCCTTAGCCACCCTAGCCCCTGAATCCGCAGGATCAGGCATTAAGCGTTGACCCCTGGCTTCGTTCGGAGGGTCATTGTTTGTTCATAGTTTATACTCTATGGCACATTTCATTCAGGTATTCACGTGGCACATGTTCTTACGTGGAATTCTGCATTGTGTCTAATGTTCATATCCCCCTGCATGAGAATTTGGCACCTGTACTCCCTTTGTATTTCAATAAAAATCATTGTACTAGAAGAAAAACAGACATTTTTTTTAAATCAATCATCCAAATATAAAAAATAATCTACAAATGGTGTAATTTTTAAAGGCTAACCAGTCCAGAACTTGCTGACCCAGCAAATTTCACCCATGAGCTGACTGTTTTATACTAAAAGAAGTCTCCAAGAACCCCAAAATTCAATTAAAGGATCTGCAGGTATCACTTACAACAGTTGGTCCCATTGATGCAATTGGAAAGCGACTGCACCAATTTAACCTGCTTGGAATGTGTGCCAGGAAAAAGCCTTTCCTTTCCAAAAATAGCATCTGAACAAAACTACAGCTTGCCTTTGAACAATGTAAAGTAGTGAGTGTACAGCTTGTATAACAGTGTAAATTTGCTGTCCCCTCAAAATAACTCAACACACAGCCATTAATGTCTAAACCGCGGGCAACAAAAGGGAGTCCAACCCTAAGTGAAAATGTCTGTATTGGGGTCAAAGTGTCAATATTTTGTGTGGTCACCATTATTTTCAGCACTGTCATAACCCTTTTGGGCATGGAGTTCACCAGAGCTTCACAGGTTGCCACTGGAGTCCTCTTCCACTCCTCAATGAGGACATCACGGAGCTGGTGGATGTTAGAGACCTTGCGCTCCTCCACCTTCCATTTGAGGATGTCCCACAGATGCTCAATAGGATTTAGGTCTGGAGACATGCTTGGCCAGTCCGTCGCCTTTACCCTCAGCTTCATTAGCAAGGCAGTGGTTGTCTTGGAGGTGTGTTTGGGGTTGTTATCATGTTGGAATGCTGCCCTGCGACCCAGTCTCCGAAGGGAGGGGATCATGCTTTGCTTCAGTATGTCACAGTACATGTTGGTATTCATGGTTCCCTCAATGCACTGTAGCTCCTCACTGCCGGCAGCACTCATGCAGCCCCACACCATGACACTCCCACCACCATGCTTGACTGTAGGCAAGACACACTTGTCTTTATACTCCTCACCTGGTATCCGCCACACACGCTTGACACTATCTGAACCAAATAAGTTTATCTTGGTCTCATCAGACCACAGGACATGGTTCCAATAATCCATGTCCTTATTCTGCCTGTCTTCAGCAAACTGTTTGTGGGCTTTCTTGTGCATCATCTTTAGAAGAGGCTTCCTTCCAGGACGACAGCCATGCAGACCAGTTTGATGCGGTGTGCGGCGTATGGTCTGAGCACTTACAGGCTGACCCCCCCCACCCCTTCAACCTCTGCAGCAATGCTGGCAGCACTCATACGTCTATCTTCCAAAGACAACCTATGGATATGACGCTGAGTAGGTGCACTCAACTTCTTTGGACGACCATGGCGAGGCCTGTTCTGAGTGGAACCTGTCCTGTAAAACCACTGTATGGTCTTGGCCACTGTGCTGCAACTCAGTTTCAGGGTCTTGGCAATCTTCTTATAGTCTAGACCATATTTATGTAGAGCAACTATTCTTTTTTTTCAGTTTTTTTGAATTCCAGTGATCAGTATGAGACAGTGAGAGCGATAACATCAGATTTAACACACCTGCTCCCCATTCACACCTGCGACCTTGTAACACTAATGAGTCACATGACATCGGGGAGGGAAAATGGCTAATTGGGCCCAATTTGCACATTTTCACTTAGGGGTGTACTTACTTTTGTTGCCAGCGGTTTAGACATTAGAGACTGTGTGTTGAGTTATTTTGAGGGGAGAGCAAATTTACACTGTTATACAAGCTGCACACTCACTACTTTACATTGTAGCAAAGTGTAATTTCTTCAGTACTGTCACATGAAAAGATACAATAAAATATTTACAAAAATGTGAGGGGTGTACTGACTTTTGTGAGATACTGTATAATTGATATCAAGTTGATAGTGTTGTTTGGCAAGTAAACATGTTTGGGCGTAAACCAAAGACAGTATTTCGGGGGAAGAACCTCATGCCGACTGTGAAGCATGATGGTGGAATGTTATGGTTTGGTGCTGATTTGCTGCTTCATTCTGCTAAAGTGTGCTTAATGAGCATGTGAAGCTCTCTGTAAAAAAAAGTTTCAATTGAAACAGAAATGGATAACAACATGCTAGTGACCCAAAGCACACCAGTAAATCCACAAAAGAATGGCTCAAAAAGAACAAATGGATTGATATACAGTATATAACAATGTCCATGGGGTGTACTTTTTCCCATGACTGCATAGCAGAGATATACTTAATGTTTTTCTTGTTTTTTTGATATGACATACGCTTTAGAGTACAGCTGTGCCTTTACCTAAACTATCACCAAACCCCCCCCAAGCTAATGTGCACCACATTAACTGCCTTCTTACCTCTATAGTGCAGCTGTGGTCTTCTCCAGTGTTTACAGATGCACAAATGAAAATTCTGTGTACATTGCATTCCAGCATGTTTTGTTTTAGTTTTTTTTTTTTTCTTAGTTTTTTTTTTGATGCATTAGGGTGCAAGGGCTGCCTAATGCAAGGTCCCTTAATGCACAAAAAAACCCCCCAAAAACAAAAAAAACAACGCATGAACTAAAGTGCGTCACCATGTAGTGTAAATGGGCCTCTTAAAAAAAAACTAAGGCAAAATATACCCCAAACCATTCCCTTAAAATTATGAAAACTAAAATAAATTGATTTATTTCATTTTAGATTAACTGCACTATGCTTTATGTCAGTAATATTATTTTGAGATAAGTTGCAGAATATAAGATATATGAGATAAGATACTGTATATGAGATAAGTTGCAGAATATAAGATATATGAGAAAAGATACTGTATATGAGATAAGTTGCAGAATATAATTTGTACTTTGTGCCTACAATAACACCAGTTGTTTTAAAGTCACCACTGGTCAAAACTGAACAATGATTTTTTTTATATGTGCTTTAGATGTGATCTAAAAATGTGTTTGCTGTTCCAAAAAGAATATACCTATGTTACTATAATCAAAAAATGATTTAGGCTGGTTTCTCACGGCGGGGTCCGTGTACGGGCTCTGTTTTGCTCAGCAGGGATCGATCCGTTGATCCCTGCTGAGTCGGCGTATGACAGATCCGTCTCCGCTCACTGTGCGGAGACAGATCTGTCAGAGCCCCGCTCTCCTCTATGGTAAATCCGATCCCCAGACGGATGGAAAAATAGGATTTCAATCTCTTGGGCTTTACGGTAGAGGAACGGATCGGAGAGTGGTGGGTGTCAGCGGACATGTGACCATAGAGGTGCATGGAGCGTCCGTTCAGGTCCACCTGAAAAACGGACAGGTGGACCTGAACGAAATGGCCGCGTGAAAGGGGCCTTACTGTAAGTCCAGCCAAAACTTTGTTTTCTGGTTTTGGAGTGGAGAAGAGTTACAACCTCTGTTGGCTTCTATTGTTTTCTCTGCCTTCAATTAGGAGATTCTCCTTATTTATTTGTCCTGGTGTCCATTGTTTCCAGGACAGTAAACGAGGGGAAATCTTCTAAGGACATCTGGTGAGAATCATCCAAGCTAGGATTTCACCTCACTTTGGAGACATTTCCACTGACTTCCCCTAGAATAAAAACATGGTAGATGCAATTTTGTATGTTGCATGATATTAGCGCAACTGTATATCAAATCCATATTTTTTTTTGTAAAAAAAATGAGTGCACAGAAACACAATAAAATCTCCAGGTTTTCTGAAAACAGAGTGGAATATATCGATACCATATAGGTATGTCCAGGTGCTCGTGTGTGCATGTGTGAGAGGTCAGAGCAGGGTTTCTCAACCAGGGTTCCGTGGAACCCTAGCGTTCCTCCAGAGGTTGCTAGGGGTTCATTGACCAATGATCAATTTCTAGCTCTCAGATAAATTCCTAATGATACCATTGATCTTTTTAGCTATCTGTAAGGGGGTAATTCTTCCCAATGACCACAAGTGTAAGGACCATTCTTACCATTGACCATCACACTAATGTATCATGAGTTGTAGATTTTTAATTTTTAGCATGGGTTCCCCGAGACTGGAGAATTTTTTCAAGGGTTCCTCTGTGTTATAAAGGTTGAGAAAGGCTGGGTCATTTTACAATACGATTTTTTATTTTACATTGTTTTGATTTTTTTTTTCATTTTACTTTAATGCTATCACAAGAGGGCTGTTAAACCCCCTATTTGATAGCACTCTCTGTGTGGAAAGTACTCTTAAATGGATATTAAAGGTTCATTTTTTTTAACAAACAAGTTATACTTTCCTGCTTTGTGCAATGGTTTTACACAGAGCAGCCCTGATCCTCCTGTTCTCGGGTCCACTGCTGGCACTCCAGGCCCCTCCCTCCTGCCTAGTGTCCCCATACTAAGCAGCTTGCTATGGGGGCACTCAAGCAGGCTTGCTCCCCAGCCACTGCTCTGGATGTGCATTCACACACGGAGCGCAGCTCAGCCCCTCCCCCGCTCTCTTCTCATCAGCTCACTGACTATGATTGACAGTAGCGGGAGCCATTGGCTACCGCTGCTATCTCAGCCAATAGGGAGTCGGGAGATCCGAGGCTCTCATGCACTTTGCTGGACCGAGATGGGGTTTAATTAAGTTTTGAGGGGGCTGCTGCACACAGAAAGCTTTTTACCTTCATGCATAGAATGCATAAAGATAAAAAACTTTGAGCCTTTACAACCACTTTAATGTAGACAACAGGGGGCTTTTAGATGCTTTCCTTGCACTCATTAGACTCTGAAGACCCAGCGTCCTCAGTCCTCAGCAAAGCAGTCTGGATGTTGTCCCAGCATATGATCTACCAAATTCACCATGCAGATGGGTAAAAAAAAATGACTCCCGAAGAAATGTGAACTAAAATCAAAATTTACAGTAGATCAAAGCAGCGTTATTCTCTGAGTGCTCTTCAAAGGACTATTTCAAGATTGTCAGCAAAAAGGATCAAGAGGAAAAGTAGTCTCTATGCATGCATACCCCAGAGTATATCCACAAATGAAAAGTTAACAGTTTTGGCTTTGACAGCTTCAAAGAAGTTTGATTTAAAAATTTGCATTCAAAAGTTTAAGAAGTGGCATGAGTCTAAATGCTTTTGAAATGTGTGAATACTTGTATTTTGTGATGTTAAAATTCATGTACTTTATAACACCATCAGTGGGATAATGTCAAGCTACAATGGTTTTCACGTTATGTCAGCAGTGGACATTCCTGTGAGGAGTTCCAACCATGAAGTCAAGTAGAATGAACTTTGTAGATCTTCATTTCCCAGTTAACCCAGCACTGAATTTCAATTATGTGCCACATGGGCCACTTTTATTGTGCAGTTCTCTTAGACTGTACAACTTTGTGGCTAAGCTCTGTGCATCGTGAAATATATACAGTGGTGCTCATAAGTTTACATACCCTGGCAGAATTTATGATTTCTTGGTTATTTTTCAGAGAATATGAATGATAACACAGAAGAAAAAAGGGGAAAGAAAATTAGTGGGGCTTTAGATGAGGTATGTCATTGCAATTAATAGTGCATGGACTGTATATATAAAGTGCATATAGCTCCAATAAAATTCCATGAATATGGTCACATTAAACATTTAATCATATAGAATTCATATAAATACAAACAAGATGATAACAGTACATAATGTATAATATTCAATGGACATGATGTTGTGTAAAAAAAGGGGAGAATAAAAATATACAGATCCATATATCAAGACATAGTCAAATGCAGAATCTATACAAGAACCCATACACCCTGTTTTAGGTAAATCCATAAATGATTCCATAATTGAATAAAACTTGCCCGGGCACCCTAGATATAAACTCTACGCGTTTCATAGCTGAATGCTACTCGTCAGGAGTTTGGTGCATAGTTATGTTAGAAAAGATGAATAGAATACATTTTAGTATACAGTACCTTCTAGGGAAGAAAATATGAAAAAAGAACTATGTAACTAAAACTTACATAGGTAGCTACCAAGCTGTGCTCAGTCTCAGAATGGGGGCCATGGTAGATAGCCTGACATGGGGTTGAGGCGGGAGTACCTTCCC
This sequence comes from Glandirana rugosa, assembly GCA_018402905.1. Classification (NCBI taxonomy): domain Eukaryota; kingdom Metazoa; phylum Chordata; class Amphibia; order Anura; family Ranidae; genus Glandirana; species Glandirana rugosa. Next base: position 1,132,998 of record BLSH010190650.1, read on the forward strand.
AAGATGGTAAATAGTGTGTGTGTGTATAAACGGTCAATGAATTTCTGGACTCTTAACAGACCCTTGCATCTTTCATCTAGTACTGCACTGACGTTTCTGGATTCTGAGTCATGGGGAAAGCAAACGAATTGTCAAAGGATCTGTGGGAAAAGGTAGTTGAATTGTATAAAACAGGAAAGGGATATAAAAAAATATCCAAGGAATTGAGAATGCCAATCAGCAGTGTTCAATGTCTAATCAAGAAGTGGAAAATGAGGGGTTCTGTTGAAACTAAACCACGGTCAGATAGACCAACTAATATTTCAGCCACAACTGCCAGGAAAATTGTTCGGGATGCAAAGAAAAACCCACAAATAACTTCAGGGCTCTCTGAAAACATGTGGCGTGGCTGTTTCAAGATGCACAATAAGGAGGCACTTGAAGAAACATGGGCTACATGGTCCAGTCGCCAGAAGAACGCCATTACTACGGAAATACCACAAAGTATCCTGCTTACAATACACCAAACAGCACAGAGACAAGCCTCAAACCTTCTGGCACAAAGTCATATGGAGTGATGAGACCAAAATTGAACTTAACCACTTCCTTACCAGCATATAGTAATAATACGCCGGCAAGGTGCACTCCCCATGCTGGGTGGACGTCATATGACGTCCTCCCATTTTCGCCGCTCTGCGGGCCCCCGAGGGGCCTGCATCGCGGCGATCGGGGATCAGGCGAGTCCCTCGGGACTCCGGCCTTCCATCATCGGGGTAAAGAGCCAATGAAATTGGCTCTTTACCATGTGATCGGTTGTGTTCTATCACAGCCGGTCACTTCCGACCATAACAAAGCTGCGGCGTGCACGCCGCTCATGCGCGCCCCGGGGGTGCGCAGCGCGGTGATCGGGGTTCAGTCTTGTCCCTCGGACAAAGCCCAACCCTGATCAGGGTAAAGAGCCAATGAAATTGGCTCTTTACCACGTGACCGGCTGTGTCCAATCACAGCCGGTCACAGAATGACAACAAACCGCGGTAACGAGCTGTTACTGGGTCCTCCTCTTCACACACCGATTGTGTGTGAGGAGGAGATATCGGTAACAGCTTGTTACCGCTTACTGTGTGCACCAATCACACTGATTACCCCCCAGTAGTAAAGAGTACCTGTCACCACCCCATCAAAGTACCTGTCACAACCCATCAGAGTACCTGTCACAGCCCATCAGAGTACCTGTCACCTGCCCATCAAAGTACCTGAGTACCTGTCACCAGCCCATCTGAGTACCCGAGTACCTGTCACCTGCCCATCAAAGTACCCAAGTACCTGTCATCAACCCATCTGAGTACCCGAGTACCTGTCACCAGCCCATCTGAGTACCTGAGTACCTGTCACCAACCCATCTGAGTACCCAAGTACCTGTCACCAGCCCATCACAGTACCCGAGTACCTGTCATCAACCCATCTGAGTACCCAAGTACCTGTCACCAGCCCATGAGAGTACCCGAGTACTTGTCATCAGCCCATCAGAGTACCCGAGTACCTGTCACCAGCCCATCAGAGCACCCGAGTACCTGTCACCAGCCCATCTGAGTACCCGAGTACCTGTCACCAGCCCATCACAGTATCCGAGTACCTGTCATCAACCCATCTGAGTACCCGAGTACCTGTCAGCAGCCCATGAGAGTACCCGAGTACTTGTCACCAGCCCATCAGAGTACCCGAGTACCTGCCACCAGCCCATCAGAGTACCCGAGTACTTGTCACCAGCCCATCTGAGTACCTGAGTACCTGCCACCAGCCCATCAGAGTACCCGAGTACCTGTCACCAGCCCATCAGAGTACCTGTCACCAATCCATCAGATTACCCGAGCATCTGTCACCAACCCATCAGAGTACCCGAGCACCTGTCACCATCTCATCAGAGTACCCGAGTACCTGTTACCAACCCATCAGAGTACCCAAATACCAACCTTTCTGAGTACACGAGTGCCTGTCCCCAGCCCATCAGAGTACCCAAAATACCTGTCACCAGCCCATCCGAGTACCCGAGTACCTGTCACCAGCCCATCAGAGTACCCGAGTACCTGTCACCAGCCCATCAGAGTACCTGAGTACCTTTCACCAGTCCATCTGAGTACCTGTCACTAGCCCATCTGAGTACCCTAGTACTTGTCACTAGCCCATCTGAATATCCTGGTACCTGTCACTAGCCCATCTGAGTATCCAAGTACCTGTCACTAAACCATCTGAGTACCTGAGTACCTGTTACCAGCCCATCTACAGTACAGTACATGAACACCAGTCACCAGACCATCAGAGTACTTGAGTACCTGTCACCAACCCATCAGATTACCCAAGTACTTGTCACCAACGCTTCTGAGTACACGAGTACTTGTCACCAGCCCATCAGAGTACCTGAGTACCTGTCACCAGCCCATCAGAGTACCCGAGTACCTGTCACCAGCCCATCAGAGTACCCGAGCACATGTCACCAACCCATCAGAGTACCCGAGTACTTGTCACCAGCTCATCAGAGTACCCGAGTACCTGTCACTAGCCCATCTGAGTAACCTAGTACCTGTCACTAGCCCATCTGAGTACCCGAGTACCTGTCACTAGCCCATCTGAGTACCCTAGTACCTGTCACTTGCCCATCTGAGTACCCGAGTGCCTACCACTAGCCCGTCTGAGTACCCGAGTACCTGTCACCAGCCCATCAGAGTACCTTAGAACTTTTTACCAGCCCATCAGAGTACCCAAGTACCTTTTACCAGCCTATCAGAGTACCCGAGTACCTTTTACTAATCCATCAGAGTACCCAAGTACCTATCTGCAGCCCATAAGAGTACCCGAGTACCTATCTGCAGCCCATGCCTCATAAAATATTGTTTGCTTTCCAAAATGGGGTAATTTTGTGGGTAATTCCATTGTCCTGGTGCTCCAGGACCTTCAAAAGTGTGATAGGTAGGAATGAAATTAGATGTGTAATTTATGCTCCCAGAATGCCTGAAGGTACTACTTCAATGCTGGACCTCTCTATGTGGCCGGGCTGTGTAAAAGTCTCACACATGTGGTGTAGCCATACTCAGGACGAGTAGCAGATTATATTTTGGGGGGTAATTTTTGCTATGTACATGCTATGTAAATATCTTATAAATCAACCACTTTGTGTAAAAATAAGTTTTTATTTTCTTTCCGCGTTTTTCAAAGACTTGTAGAAAAAAATTAACCGTACAAAAGACTCATAATGCCTCACTATACGTTGGGGTGTTGCTTTCCAAAATGGGGTAATTTTGTGGGAAATTACATTGTCCTGGTGCTCCAGGGCCTTCAAAAGTGTAATAGGTGGTTGAGAAATGAGATGTGTAATTTATGCTGGTAGAACACCTAAAGGTGCTACTTCAATGTTGGGCCTGTGTATGTGGCCAGGCTGTGTACAAGTCTCACACATGTGGTATCGCCATACTCGGGACGAACAGCAGAATGTGTTTTGGGTGTCATTTTTGCTATGTACATGCTATGTGTTGGAAATATCTTATAAATGTACAGCTTTGTGTAAAAAAAATGAGTTTTCATTTTTTTCCCACATTTTCCAAAAACGTCTGGAAAAAAATGACATGTTCAAAAGGCTCATTATGCCTCATAGATTATACATTGGGGTGTTTGCTTTCCAAAATGGGGTCATTTTGTGGTAAATTCCATTGTCCTGGTGCTCCAGGGCCTTCAAAAGTGTAATAGGTGGTTGAGAAATGAGATGTGTAATTTATGCTCGTAGAACGCCTAAAGGTGCTACTTCAATGTTGGGCCTGTGTATGTGGCCAGGCTGTGTAAAATTCTCACACATGTGGTATAGCCATACTCAGGAGGAGTAGCAAAATGTATTTTGGGGTGTCATTTTTGCTATGTACATGCTATGTGTTGGAAATATCTTATAACTTGACAACTTTGCATTAAAAAAATGCATTTTCATTTTTTTCCCACATTTTCCAAAAACTTCTGGAAAAAAATGAACCGTTCAAAAGACTCATTATGACTCGTGGATTATATGTTAGGGTGTTTGCTTTCCAAAATGGGGTCATTTTGTGGGCAATTCCATTGTCCTGGTGTTCCAGGGCCTTCAAAAATGTAATAGGTGGCTGAGAAATGAGATGTGTAATTTATGCTCGTAGAACGCCTGAAGGTGCTACTTCAATGTTAGGCCTTTGTATGTGGCCAGGCTGTGTAAAGGTCTCACGCATGGGGTATCACCATACTCAGGAGGAGTAGCAGAATGTACTTTGGGGTGTCATTGCAAATATGCATATAATGTGTGTGAGAAATAACTTGCTATAACAATTTTGTGTAAAAAAAAAAAGAAATTCTTAATTTTTGCAAAGAATTGTGGGAAAAAAATGACTACTTCAAAAAACTCACCATGCCTATTACTTAATACCTTGGAATGTCTACTTTCCAAAAAGGGGTCATTTGGGGGGTATTTGTACCTTCCTGGCTTGTTAGGGTCTCAAGAAATGAGATAGGTGGTCAGTACATCAGGTGTGATCAATTTTCAATGATTTGAACCATAGCTTGTAGACTCTATAACTTTCACAGATAATAAATAATATACACTAATTTGGGTTATTTTTTTACCAAAGATATGTAGCAGTATAAATTATGGCCCAAATTTATGAAGAAAAATTACTTTTTGCATAATTTTTCAATTTAAACTAAAAAAAGTATTTTTTTTTTTCAAAATTTCCCCTACTTTTTCGCTTGTATTGAAAAAAATAAAAAACCACCAGTGATTATATACCACCAAAAGAAAGCTCTATTTGTGAGAAAAAGTGATACAGTTTTTGTTTGGGTATAGTGTAGCATGACTGAGTAATTGTCTTTTAAAGTGTGAGAGCACTGAAAGCTGAAAATTGGTCTGGGAAGGAAGGGGGTGTAAGTGTCCTGTATTGAAGTGGTTAATACCGTGTATTGTCCCCTTTAACATCAATGACAGCTTGAATTCTTTTGGGGTAATTATGGATGAGGCTCTTTATCTTCTCAGATGGTAAAGCTACCCATTCCTCTTGGCAAAAAGCCCATTTGTGGCTTAAACACTAGTTGGTCTACCTGACCGTGGTTTGATTTCAACAGAACCCCTAGTTTTCCACATATTGATTAGAGTTTGAACACTGCTGATTGGCATTCTCAATTCCTTGGATATCTTTTTACATCCCTATCCTGTTTTATACAGTTCAACTACCTTTTTCCGCAGATCCTTTGACAATTCTTTTGCTTTCCCCATGACTCAGAATCCAGAAACATCAGTGCAGCACTGGATGAAAGATGCAAGGGTCTGTCAGGAGTCCAGAAATTCACTGAACTTTTATATACACACACACACACACTAATTACAAGCAAACAGATCACAGGTGAAGATGGTTACCTTTAATAGCTATTCAACCCCTTTTGTGTCAACTTGTGTGCATGTTATCAGGCCAAAATCACCAGGGTATGTAAACTTTTGATCAGGGTCATTTGGGTAGTTTCTGTTGTTATTATGATTTAAAAAGAGTAAACACAGTTGATTGATAATAAATGGCCTCAGCCAAACATTAACCACTAGTGAAAGAAAAGTTATTGTGCTATCATTCATATTCTCTGAAAAGTGGCCAAGAAATCATAAATTCTGCCAGGGTATGTAAACTTATGAGCACAACTGTGAGTACACCCCTCACATTTTTGTTTAAATATTTTATTATATCTTTTCATGTGACAACACTGAAGAAATGGCACTTTGCTTTAATCTAAAGTAGTGAGTGTACAGCTTGTATAACAGTGTAAATTTGCTGTCCCCTCAAAATAACTCAACACACAGCCATTAATGTCTAAACCACTGGCAATAAAAGTGAGTAGACCCCTAAGTGAAAATGTCCAAATTGGGCCCAATTAGCCATTTTCCCTCCCCGCTTCGTGATGTCATTATGGAGAAGTGGAAGAGGACTCCAGTGGCAACCTGTGAAGCTCTGGTGAACTCCATGCCCAAAAGGGTTAAGGCAGTGCTGGAAAATAATGGTGGCCACACAAAATATTGACACTTTGGGCTAAATTTGGACATTTTCATTTAGGGGTGTACTCATTTTTGTTTCCAGCAGTTTAGACATAAATGGCTGTGTGTTGAGTTATTTTGAGGGGTCAGCAAATTTACACTGTTATACAAGCTGTACACTCACTACTTTACATTGTAGCAAAGTGTCATTTCTTCAGTGTTGTCACATGAAAAGATATAATAAAATATTTACAAAAATGTGAGGGGTGTACTCACTTTTGTCAGATACTGTATACAGTCAGCTGCTTCTGTTGGCATTAAATAGATATGGGCCTAGATAAGGTGGGTTCAGCAGTAAGAACGGATGTGTCTTCGCCTAGTTAACCCATGTTTTCAACATGCTACTACTATAAACTCCCTCTTTATTCCATCTTTTCCACATTTGCAAAAGCTTTACAAAGACAAAATGGGTTAGGAGAAGCATGTGCCTGCCTGTTGAGAGAAAGGTATGTCACAATGGCACAGTTATTTCCTGACATTCATTATCCTGTACAGTGCATCCAGAAAGTATTTGCAAAGATTTGCTTTTTCCACATTTTGAGGATGGGGAGGTGGAATTCTCTGCACCATGTCCATGATAGCCATGGCTCTTTCTCGCTGACATCAGGAAAATCAACAATTAATCTTTTCTTTATTCAAATACTGTACATATACTGTATTGGGAACTAACAGCGGGAATTGGCTGTTAGTGATCAGTACACTATTCAAGATATACTCTCTCCATGTCTAACATCAGAAGCATCTGTGTGTTCTATATGCAGCCAACAAAAGGAGACATTTCCATACATCCTGCAGTGATTAAAATGAGGTTGACTTCTAAAATACAGTATTTCTAAGGTGCATGTGCACATCTTACTGTACAGGTGCAGACAGGCAGGTAAGTACATGTAGAAGAGAAATAGCATGTCTCTTCCACATTAATAATCTTGCCTGTTTGCCCATTTTTAATATTTTCCATTTCCCACTTTAAATTATACTTGGGCAAAAGACGAGCCCTCCATGTACAGTCTGGGCATGAGATCCAAGGATTTCTTTACAGGTTTATAGAGGTACAGTACACATTTTCAGATACCGCAAGGTAGGTACCTGCTCTTAAGCTCTGTTTTTTCTTAAGAAGTTTTTAGGAAACATCAGATTCACTTTAAATGAACTCAAAATAGGTTTTCTAAGTTTGAATTCATTAACTGAAAGTTCAGTGGTGGGTGAGGTATGGGTTAGCTGTGTAGTCCTTTCTTAGTGGTGTTAGTCCCTTGGTCATTCCTTGGTCTTGGTTCAACCTCCATGCTTGTATTTTGCCTTATTTTAATATGAAGGAGTACTTCTGTGCAAGGTCAGATGTCCAAAAACGAATTGTTAACATAAACAATTTTTTGTACCTGTACATTGTTTTCTATTAGTACAAACTTTATCACATTCAGGGCTGGATTTCTACATAGCCAACAAAGGCCTTGCCTAGGGTAGCATGACTGCCAAGCGTGGCACACAACCACAAAACTTATTTGTTTGCTTACTGAGTCTGTATAGTTAAGATTCATCCAAATTTCAGCCAATTTCAGTTTTGGTTGTCAGAATACAATACCCAGCACGGCTACCCAGCACTGCAGATTCTCAAATTACTACAATAAAATCAGTGAGCTACTCTGGTGTAAATATGTGATACCATATATACTCGAGTATAAGCAGAGTTTTTCAGCACATTTTAAGGCCCCCCTCGGCTTATACTCGAGTCAGTGTCCCGCAGCCTCTGTGTGTGGTCTGAAAAGATGAGTAGATTAACATTGCACAGAGCATGCTGCTTCTAAGAGCCGCATGAAACTGTGAGCTAATTACATTGGAATGCAGAGAATGCAGAGAGAGCTGTCAGATTTTCAACTTGATGTCGGGAGGTGGGCGGGACGCGTGGGTGTTAGCTGTTCAGTCCCGCCCACCTCCAATCTCAGTGAAGATCTGAGAGCTCTCTCTCTGCATTCTCTGCATTCTCTGCATTTCAGTGTAATTAGCTCACAGTTTCATGCACAGAGCGGCTCTTAGAAGCAGCGCGCTCTGTGCATTGTGAATCTACCGTACTCATCCCTTCTGCAAGTGCCAGCCAGTACCATCCAGTGCCAATCAGTGCCACCTGCCAGTACCATCCAGGGCAGGTGGTGGGCAGGTGGTAATGGCTACAATACCTGTGTTCTGGCTACAATCCCTGTGTAATGGCTACAATACCTGTGTTCTGGCTACAATACCTGTGTAGTGGCTGAGTCCCTGTGTAATGGCTACAATACCTGTGTAGTGGCTGAGTCCCTGTGTAATGGCTACAATACCTGTGTTCTGGCTACAATACCAGTGTAATGGCTCCCTGTCCCTGTGTTCTGGCTGAAGCACTTCCCACCCTAGGCTTATACTCGAGTCAATAACTTTTCCCAGTTTTTTGTGGTAAAATCAGGTGCCTCGGCTTATATTCGGGTCGGCTTATACTCGAGTATATATTTATAAAAATTACTTAGGTGTAAAAACTACATGTAAATATAAATAAAAATAAAGTGTTTGGTTGCCGGTGTATACTGTCATGCGTTCCCACAACCCAAAAAATAAAAAACACAACAAGTAAAGCGCAACATCACTATAATAAAAAAATTGTACTAAATATAGGGAAAAATAAAAGGGAAAATATCCTAAAAGGTGCCTCAAAATACCACTGTCATAATTCCCTTATAAATGCACACTGATAGTGCCAAAACCATAAATATATGAAAATATTCAATGTGCTAACCATACATAGTGCAAAAAATGAAAATGAAAAAAAAGTCAATTTTAGTAAAGCAACATCCTGCACTACTAAAGTATGGAAACATATAATGTTCAACATGCTCAAAATCCAGATCTCTTGTGTCCAATAAAACATGTATAAGTCCTCCACCTATCAACGCCAGTCTCCTCTGCCGCTTACATCCAAGGTCGACCTACACAGTAGTAAGGTGAATCAATGCTGTCCTGGGTGTATAAAATTACAGCAATCCTCCAATGAGCAGATGGGAGCAAGTCTCCAAGCAATGCCTCTAGGTGCTGGTCATTCCGCAGTATGAAAAAACAAAGGACTATCCATAGTGTAATACAGTTAATAAAACCAAACCATTTATTAACTAAAACGTTGAAAAGATACTCACAAACAAGATGCACAAGGTAGCATGCAGAAATTCATAGTAAAAACATTGTCCCCTTAAAGCGGAAGTAAAGTCCACTATAATTTTTTTAAGGCTCCCCCAGGTGGGTTATGCCATAATGTATTAGTATGCACAGCATATTAGTACATTATAGCAGACTTACCTGTCATAGGGTGTCCTCCAGCGCAACGCCGGGACCGATCCGACGGGCTCCTGGCGCTTCCATCTTTGCCCACTCTTCCTTCCAGGTCCCGTGCCTTCAGCCACTTGATAGACCATGCCGCGATGACGCCACTCCTGTGCATGCGCACGGGAGTCACATTACCGTGGCTCAGATCGAGGGCCGATCGGGGCCATAAATGTTCACTGAGCTTCGCATGCATGGCTTAGTGAATTCTACAGCTGACAGGCAGAACGATGCATTTATGGTAGAAGAGACCAATAGGGTATCTTCTGTCATAAATATCCTGCCTGTCAGCCATTTGAATAAAAACAAGTTTACTTCCACTTTAAGCATAGAGGATATATTAAAATGGCCTCTGACATGTTTCGTCACGTGATCTGTAACTTCCTTGTAGGATTCAGATTTGCTCTGAAGATTCTCCCATCAATGCTGTTAAGTGTGAATGTGGTAGAGGCACGTAAACGGATGTGAATGAGGAAGCAGCGTTCTCCTGGAGCTCCGCACCTAATCTTGCATTTTATCCGGTAATTGGGGCTTAATTCCTCAGACAAGTTACCCTACTACTTGGGATCTGTCTACAGAAGCTCCAGACATGACATTCATGTCTTCTAAACCGTCTAAAATGATGCCGCCAGAGCAGCGCCAGACCCGTTCATACCAAGGCCTGGGACAAGGCTCCGCCTCCGCCATCCTGTCCGCTGGGAAGCAGACTAGGCACACCAAACAACACGCGGTCGCCATGGAGAAGGATGTAGGTAAAGCGACTGGCAACCCCGGGGTCTCTCCTTCCCCACCAGCGTCACCAGGAGGAGAACCGGCATTGGAAGCCATCACCAAGCCAATCATGGAGGCCATAGAGCCAAGCTGGGCGGCGGTAATGTTACGCATTGACCTTTTGGCATCGGAATGCACACTGATCAGACATGACATGGACAAGAGGAGAGGCAGACTCACCACAGCGGAGGACATAATTTCTGAGATAGAGGACAGGGCTCCCACCTCACCGAACTTCAGGACATGGTAAGATCACTCCAAAGGAGAGCTGATGATGCAGAAGACAGACAAAGGAGGAATAATGTGAGGGTCGTGGGTCTGCCAGAGTAGGTCGAGGGGAACAAGCCGGTCATTTTTGCAGAACAATTCATTAAGCAAATCCTGTCATTGCAAGATTTGCCTCCCACTTATGTAGTGGAAAGGACCCATCGGGACCCCACAGGCGCTCGCCCTCCAGGAGCCTATCCAAGGCCTTTCCTGGTCAGATTTCTAAATTATAGAGATCGGGACATGATCCTTGCTGAATCCAGGAAAACACAAAGCCTTAAACATGAGAATGCCAACATCATGCTTTTCCCTGATTTCTCAGCTGAAACACAAAGGAAGCGCTGTTCCTTTAATGACATCAGGAAATGCTTGAGAGCCAAAGAAATCCAGTATAGCATGCTTTACCCCAGCAGGCTCCATGTACAGTATAAGGGCACTGTAAAGTTCTTTGATACTCCCCAGGAAGCATGCGACTGGCTGGACAGGGAGCCCTGATCTATCTCCTGGATGCATGCAATGAATGAGCGTCATTAATGGATAATTATTATCTTTGCACCTGTTGTGCCTTGTTACAAAAGTTCTTCGCCAAAAGTCCTTAGCAATAAGCATGGATCAAACTATACTTTTTCTTTGGAACAATCCGAAGATTACTTTTTACATGTTAGCCTGGGCCGCCTCATTATAACTGATATTTCTCCTCTCTGAACACTAGATGGCGCAGTTCCCCAGCAGTATATACTGTTCCATTCTACCAAGAGTAGTGACTGAACTCCTTGTTACAGCTCCACCAACCCTGAGGTAAGGAGCTACCAGCAAGTACCCAGAATGACTACAACGACAGTGGAATTTTTTATTCGGGAATTTTTGTTTGGATGAAGCCGCATACCAGACTCTATGTTTTTTGTTTTTTAAAAAGGTATCTGGTATAATTACAGGGATGGACAATGTTACCTCAGCTCAACAAAAAGCATTCCACTCCACATATTCTATGTTTGCCAGAGGAGTTTCAATCCTCATCAGTAAGACCATTCCCTGCACAGTTCATCAGGTGGTTTTAGACCGGGGGGGGGGGGTAGATATGCTGCTCTGGTGCTAGATATTAGCCATAAAAGATTTTTATTGATTAATATGTATATACCGCCACCCTTTCAATTACCTTATGATTTATCTGTTAAGTTGGAACCATATGCCCATCTCCCCCTGTTAATGCTGGGCGATTTTAACGCCACAGTGTATGCGATAGACTCATCTAATCTAGCTGGGGGGGGGTTCGGCTGAATTGGGCATCTGGGCACTGACAACCAGATTGACTGAACTGTGGAGATGGAAGCATCCAACTGATAAACAATATTTCCATCTCTCTGCAGTTCACCATTCCTCAGCCATGATTGAAGTGGCATTTGGCAGCTGCTCTCCCTTATGTATGGAATAGTGACTCTTTGGCTGGGGGTATTTCTGACCATGTACCCCTCTCTCCCTGACACTCGGGGCTGGGGGGGGATGGAGAATGGCACTGGGTTGGTTCCAAAATGAACAGGTACAGACACATCTACAGAAGTCCATATCTGCATATTGGGAGACCAAGGTGGACTCCACAGAACCTCCTGTGGTTTGGGATGCCTTCAAGGCAGTGACTAGGGGGGAGGGTATTTAGCCATCAAGGCAGCCCGTAAAGATCATTCTGCCAAGGTTACTCAACTACAACAAAAAGAGAAGGGGTATGCAGAGGAATACCCTAGCTCCCCATCAGAGGCTAACTATAAAGCGCTGGCAGAAGCAAGGAGACTAATGTCTCTACACTATATCGATCTGGCCCACACAGAGGCGAGACACAAAGCTAACACATTGTTTGCTGAGGGGGACAAGAATGGCAAATTACTCGCCATATTAGTAGCAGACTATCACCAAACAACCAATATACCAGCTATTAGCTGGGGGTGGGGGTGACCTAGTGACTAAACCATCCGAAATGATGTCTGAATTAATGAATTTCTACACTAATATGTACGCCCCTATACCCCCATATGACAAGTCGGCTCTAGATACCCTATTGCAGGGCCTCACAATCCCAATGTTATCTGAGGGGGACAGACAGGCTTTGGACACTAGGATCTCGTTTCAGGAAATCGAAAAAGCCATCTTTACTCTCCCGCACAAGGCTCCAGGTCTTGATGGCCTTCCTGCTGACTTCTATAAAATATATGCAGAGCTCCTGACCCCCAGACTTCATACATTATTAACGCATTGTTTTGAAACTTGCTGCCTCCCTGACCCCATGATAAAGGCCTATATGACTCTCTTATTAAAGCAAGGGAAGGACCCCCTCGAGTGCTCCTCTTACCGGCCAATTGCACTTCTGAACATGGACCTTAAAATTTTAACCAAAGTCTTAGCTACAAAATTGACAGGCGTTATATCTACATTAGTAAATATTGACCAGACGGGATTCATGTCGTCTGGTCAATATTTACTAATGTAGATATAACTCCTGCCAATTTTGTAGCTAAGACTTTGGTAATACATGAATAAGGTCTTAGAATGCATGGGTTTCAGACCTGTGTATAGGAAATGGATTAATATGTTATATAGTCACCCCCGGGCTGTGATTAGAATAGGGAACTTGGTCTCACCCTTTTTTGACATTGGTAGGGGCACTAAGCAAGGTTGCCCCCTCTCCCCCTTCCTTTTCGCCCTCATTATGAGGCCTGCGGCTAAAGCTCTTAGGGTTAAAGATAATTGGAGTAAATCATCCATACTTCTCTCCGGGTTAAAGATCTTAGGGTTAAAGATTAATTGGAGTAAATCATCCATACTTCCAATTGAGGGGCGCGAAGGAAGGGGCGGATCTCGACCTGCAGTTGCGATGGGTGTTCTCTTTAACATACCAAGGGGTCAAAATTACAGCTAATGTGGGCAATTACTTCTCACAAAACCTTACACCCCTTCTAACCATGTATAAACAAAAGGCACAGGCCTGTCAAAAACTGCCCTTTATCTTTGACAGGACGCATAAACCTGATCAAAATGAAAATCCTCCCTGTTATACTATACTTTCTTAGATGTGGATTCCCAAGTACTTTTTAAAAAAAAACTAGATGGAGTCAAAGGCTCCTTCCTCTGGGTGCCTAATCCAGCCAGAATAGGAATAAAGGTATTACAGGAGCCAACTGGACAAGGGGGCCTGGCGCTCCCGGACTGGAAGAAATATTATCTTGCAGGGCAGATGGTGTTTGCTCACAGGTGGTTGACAGAAGATGAGGGAGACTCAGCTTATGTCTTGAAGGCAGCCCACCTGGGCTCCTATGAGTCCTTGTGGTTAGCACTGTACAGAGGTTCCCAATCTGCACTTCCCCTTACACAAACCATGAAAGCTACAATTAGGGCTTGGGATGAAGCCCTAAAACTAGCCTGTCCAAGCTATCAGGGTTTTTCCCCATTGACTATCCTGTGGATGAACCTTAAGTTGCCCCATTTTCTTTCCTTCGCAGAACCTATGATATGGGCAGTCAGGGGGATAAAGACACTCAAAGACGTGACCATGAATGGAGACCTGATGACTAGAGTTGAGCGAACACCTGGAAGTTCGGGTTCTGCTGGTCCGTCCGAACTTCGGGACAAAGTCCGGGTCCGGGTCCGGACGGAACCCGAACGATCGCACGTACCAGTGCAGAAACTCACAGAAATAGGGGGACTGACGGGTATAGTATCCAAGACGCTTCCTTTCTTTTACCCCGTTGAATTCCAAGTAGGTGTCCTATCAGTTACCCCTTTTTGGGACTATCGAACCTGTCCGATCAAAATCCCGAAGTAGGGTTCGGGATTAACATCGAAAGTACCAAACACATTCCCCTTCACGTCTAACCCTTGGAGACATGTCACGATTGGTGTTCCTGAGTATCCTCGGGTCCACCCGACGGAAGTTCTGTATTCGACTCAGAGGGAGTAGAAGACAGTTGGTGGACA
>BLSH010190650.1:1150812-1164699 GCA_018402905.1 Glandirana rugosa
TGGTATCAGGACGACATCGAGACATGCTCTTCAATGTTTATAGTGAAAATTTTATTAAACAGTAAATGTCAAAGAAAAATCGACATCTTCGTCAAGCGTCACATGCGTACAACAAGTAATAATTCGTCTCCGTGAATATTCACGTTGGTAACCTTTGTGAAGTACAATCTACTCGACCTTTTGTCAATGAACTGGTAAATTTGATCGACATTTAAGGTGAAGTAAACTAATGTTACAAATCGAAAAAAAGATACGTTGAAAGAGATACCGATCGAAAGAGATTGACTTATAGTTTGCGGTACGTTATATAGATTAAAGGGTCAAGGACCCCAGATAAATAATAAAGAAACCGAGTCGATTACTGTCAGTTGAACAAGGTGTTTTACTCAAACGTCCTGTCATGCGTACACTGCGAACTGCTTCTACAGCTAAAAAGAAACTGTAAATGACAAATTATTTTAAAAGTGATATTTGTAACTTCTCGTACAGAGCTACAGCAGGACTATGGTATGTATTATAAGCAGTTTGGGTAATTTTGGAGATTAGAGGTTAAAAGGTTGCAAGGAAATATTTTTTTATAGGGTATGTATAGGCAAAGGCGAAGGGTTAGAGGCCCTGTCACAATTTTATCATTGCTGGGAGGATCCATGCTCTCTGTGTCCTGTTAGTGTTGCCAACAAAACATAAAATGATTGGAAATCCAGAATGTTACAGTTGTCTCCGGAACAGGAACATAGGGGAAATCTTCCAGTGGGGACACTTGTTTTGGGGCAACTGTGTTAAGAGAATTCCTCTCACTCTGTAGAGTTTTATTTTCACTGTCTGTTCCTTTTCCACCAATCTCCACAATGGGGCATAGACCGCAAAAACATAAACAGGAAGGGTTTTCAGCCCTTCCATACTCTAACCAAAACTGAAAAATAAAATGTTTGGGGGATACATCCACTTTAAAGCCGCCAGCACAACAAAGGTTAAATGTTCATTAACTCTAGGGGATGAGGAATAAGGTGTAATACTTACCTTAATCTTTACTCAGGATGGCAAATGCCTGCCCACAAATTGGAGCAGATGAGAGCACCACAGTCTGCTGGGGCGAGGAGTAAGTTCACAATTACAACATTTTGGACAATTTAGTAGGAAATTTGAGACTTGTAGGGCAGGCTCTAGTCTTTAAATTGATATTTTATTCCTGTGGACCCTACTTGGATTGGAGAACCAGGCTGTCCAAGGAGATATGTCTGAATTCAAGGGGGCTGCATAGGAACACAGTGATTGAATAGAGGACTAGCAGAGATATTTGCAGGCACCATTAGGAGACTGTACAAAATCAAACTTTTTAATCCAGTATATATTTAAAGAATATGTATACGTACTGTAAATAGTATTGCAATATGTCTTTGTACTGGCATACTGTATGTAACTCTCTATACAGTTGCATTCGGACTGGGAGAGGCAGAAAAATCATCGTTGACTAATCAAGCTTTACTGCTTTGCACAGTGTCATAAACTTAAAGATTAATTACAGGTTTGATATATTTGTACATTGTTACATTGATCCAGTTTGGACTAATGTAACTATGTGCTGTATATACTATACCTGGCCGATGCCCCTGGAAGCTGGAAATCACGGAAGTAGACATCGCTACTCAAGTGATCTTCACCAAAAAATATTCCCCAAGAAGGGGAGCAAACGGAGGTTTATGTGTGGCAAAATATCAAGTAAACTAGATTCATGCAAAATTGGATAATTTATTGATAATCAACTTGTCATAACATTAAAATTCATAGTCCAGAAATGTGGAGGAGCCCCTCCATAGGGGACAACCTCTGGACGTGAAAAAGAGTGGACAGGGAACATGGGTACACCGACAATGACAGTAGACAAACAAATATGACAAGTAACAATACAGAGCGTCATGCCAGGTCAATTCTAACAACCATGCCACATAGGAAAATCCCAGTTGTGTTACCAATATCAGAATCAAGGTGGCACGGTATGTTTAATCATCCCTGGAGGCTTGAGCGGTAAGAGGGGATGAATAGGTGGGGCGGGAAGCATTGCTGTGTGCCAATGGACCTATTCTATGCTGGAGGAGCACAGCTGCTAGAGGAGTGAGTGGATGTGCAGACCCGGTGGCCCAACAATGGTAAAATATATGCAAAATGTCACTGGCCGTGTATGGCACTAATGGATGGGGGGGCTATGCCCCTTGCTGATCACTGGCTGTAGTGGGGATACCAGAGTATGACCTCAAGTAGGTGCTGGGATGAGCGTGTCATACAGGATGGCAAATTGAATGGTGAGACACCGGCAGAAACCACTAGGTAGACAGCTAGGGGATAAGTCCTGCATGGAAGGGTGTGTGCACAGTGGCACCAGGCTTACCACCTGTGGCATTCACAGTGGCATCCTGGGCCTCCCTAGTGAGGCAGTTTCTGGTAGGTGGTGTACTACAAGCATCATCCAGGAGAGATTGCAGCTGCCCATTGATCTCCAGCCTCCGTACTCTCCACTCCGTCAAAGCTTCCAGAGTGATTGCTGGCATCATGGGCGGAAGTGACGTCAACACGTTTCGTAAATGGAATGGGTAGCTTCATCTGGACCACTTCACTTCACTTGCTTCCAGGTCATGGCCTGATGCATTGTGAACACAGGAAGTCAGCGGCACCAGAGAGTGCTTTTCATTTTCTGAATGAATGCAAAGTGTTCTCTGACTGGATGAAGTAGAGAGCAGGACATCACTGCCCTGCCCCACCTCTCCACCTTATCCAATCAAAAAATGCTTTGCATCTATTCAGAAAATTCAAAGCATTCTCTGAATGGCATCTGGGTTGAGTGGGCGACGTCCTCTGTTCAGAGTACAGCAGACCAACCACTCAGCACAGGACCTGGAAGCAAGTGGAGATCATTGGAGTAGCGGTGTCTACTTCAGCGATTTTCCAGCTTCCAGGAGCATCAGCCAGGAATGGTATATTCATAGTTACATTGGGCCAAGCTAGACTAATGTAACCATATAAAATATCTATACCTGGAATTCCTGTTTAACAAGTAGATTTAGCTGAGTCTGGGAGAGAACAGAGAGGTGACCTATTCAGTGGGCTACAGTTTCCTAACTATTGATGGAGGGGACATACCCCGAAAGCTTGTACTGAAAAATTATATGTTAGTGCAAATAAAAAAAGTATCATGGACAGTACTCTGTCGCAAGTGCACTAATACAGCTACAATCACCTAAAAGTGGTTGGAAACCCTCACATATTCCCAGTGAAGTGAATAGCCTCAGATGATACACAGAGATGAAACACATCTCCCTACATAAGTTTTACTTCTATTTCTGCTGTCTTCCCCCTTTCTACACCCTTTGAAAAGTGCAGATCATGTTAAATCTTTCTTCATCTTTCAGCAGTACATAAGAGTGGGAGCGGATTCTGCACTTACACTGTGTGAGAGCTGATTGGAGGAAAGGGACACACTCCCCCTCCACATAGTAACAAAGAAACATGCAGAGCTGTAGTCTGAATAGACAAGCTCCCTGCGTATCTCCCTCTAAGCTCCCTCCCCGACACACATTTTTAGTTCATTTTAGCTCGTGGAGCATCAGAGAGAAATGGCACTTAGAGCTTTGGAGAGAGACAAGTAGACAGATATATGTGCTTAGTTAAGATTTCATGTTTACAAACACTTTAACTATCCATTCAAATTTTAGCTAGCAACATATGAACTATTGTGTATTGATATTTAATACTTACATTTCTAGCCTGCAGGAAGTGCTGTAAGCTCTTTAAGAATAATCACCAGGCTATCCCTACCTGCTCTCTTGAAAAATGTCGGTGCTTTACAGAGCTCAATAGCTCAAACTCAGATTTACACCAAGAACTTCAAATTTAAACAGAACTGCAAAAATCAAGGGGATATACCGCACTATTGCTAAAAATATGAAGAGCAGCAACCCCAAACCCACAATATGGTCTAAAGTAACACATTTTAAACAAAGGCTGTGCTTGGAAATATAAAATCACATGCAAATTAATGGATGTGAGCATACAAAATAACCGCATTAACCAATGTACATATGGCTATGCCTCCAAACTATAGCACAGAGAATATAATACAATTAAGAGCACATGTGACAATTTGGTCCCAGCCGTTCATATAAATCGTTCTATCAGGAGATCATATGTTCTGTCAGCAGTTCATTTGAATCCCTCAATCGAAAAGGAGTAGAAGTATGAGTGACACCCAGTGCTCCTAAGAAGACATTATTGTATATCCGCCACCAGGGACATGCAAGCTGCTTACCAGAAATAAGCACTCAAAGCGCAGTGGCTATTCAACTAACCCACTCAGGGTGTGAAAGGCTCTTCGTGATAGATAACACCTACAATGGTCCAAGCGAGGTCCCACGCCAGTAATGGATGATCGGAACACACTAGGTTCATCTCAAGGCTAGATTCCCCCTGGGGGGTAATGGTAGGCTCTTCCCACTGGATAACTCACACAATGGACCACTCGGATCCAGGAGCATTCACCCAGCAAGAAAAGTAAACTCAAATAGTGTAATATTGCTAAGAAAGTTTAATATATAAATTGTAGTGCACTTACAGCATATAAAAAGGTTTGCACAGATAAAAGACCGGCCATTAAACATGTAAACATCCAAAGGCAGAGACGTAAGTGCGGCCTCCCAACGTATGTTTCGTCTCACTCCAGACGTTGTCACTGGGATGAGTCGCGCCACTGATACACTGACTATTATAGGGAAACACTCCCCTCGATCAATGTGTCACAATAGACAGTCGCCCACCATCTTGAAAGGGGGCAAACTGCCCTTACTATTCTTGAGTGTTAAACTAAAAATTGACAATAAATAGATGCAAAAAAATGATATCACGAAGATAGTGTAAGTACAGGTGGTCCCCTAGTTACAAACATCCGACTTACAAACGACTCCTACTTACAGTACAAACTGAGGGAGACAACAGGAAGTGAGAGGAAATCTACCCCTGGGAAGGGAAATTCACTCCTGGAACAGGTATTATGGGAAAAAGGTGTCTCCGCTGATGCTTTATCACCAAGGCTTGTTTCTACAACAATCCCAAATTTTCAAAATTCAATTATCACTGGGGCAGGAAGTGAGGTGAAATCTTCTGAACAGGGATATAGACAGCAAAACAAACAATACAGAGGTGTTAACCCTTCCCTGTGCTATCCAAAAAGCTTAACAATAGTTTTTTTTGGCTGGAGCTACACTTAAAAAATATACCTGTTCTGACTTACAAACAAATTCAACTTAAGAACAAACCTACAGACCCTATCTTGTTTGTAACCCGGGGACCACCTGTATCCCAGATGAAGTCATTGAACACAGGAATAAAGAAAAACAGAGTAGGTCAACACCTCTGATAGGGACAAATTCTGCAATAAAAGTAAAAAACCACTAGGGGGAAATCAAAGGGTCCCAATCCCTGAAAAATTATAATTAACAAACAAAAACTTCTTATATAGGGCCTATTGGCAGTCAAAAAATTTGATTTGGATCTAAAGAGGTAACCACATCAGAGGTCACTCAAAGACCCGGTCCATTGATATGAAACAAAGTGGCCTTCTAAAAATATAAAAATGATAACTGCCATGGGGATTATCCACTAGGGGCCAAACCAATCAGTCATCAGAGGCCACCCCAGAAAAATTAGTGAGTGGAATGTGATCCTAAATAGGTTCAACAGGATTTGTCTGATTACCAATCAGCAGCTGTCTTTGAGTGGCAGAAAAAAATAGCTGGAGAGGCTCAGGCCAATATCCCAGAGGCGATGGAGGTCTCTGGACCCATTAGGGGAAGTGCACAAACTAGGAACCCATCAGTGGGTAGGAACCCTCCACCTCCCCCTAAGAAACCCTTATATAGGGAGTCTCAGACAATGGAGAAACCTTACCCTTATCAGTCTCCCTCTGGGGGCAAGAGAAGCCGTCCAGGTGGACACCAAAATAGGGCCCCGAGAGGCAATATGCGTGGCTTTATTCCCAATGACAGGCATATTCCGACCTCTGGGCGCCCAAATCCCAGGCCCCTGAACTACCACACTGATCCCCCTTGGTACACTAATGGACAGGAGAAGGACCATCATGGACAGTACCCTGCACCTTATTATACCACCAGCCGTCCCATAAATAGAGGGAGAGGGTCCCATAGAAGAGGGGACTATGGGGACCATAGAAATTTTTCTCATTACCGGTATGACCATAACGATGATTGGGATTATAATATCTCTATTCAAAATAAGTTTTATCCCTTGATAGATTTAAGAGGCCCTGAGGGTGAGGAAGGGACTAATTATGATTGAAGGAGTCCATTGCCAGGTGGGACTCAACTTCACCCACAGAGGCCCCATGAACCCCACCTGATGGAACCAAAACCACAGAGGTCTGATAACACCAGGAACCAAAGTTGGGTTTTTTTTCGTCCCACTCAGGGTCTAAAAAGACCCGTAGAAGAGAAAGAGGAAGAAGAGGGGGGGGCACAAATGACTTAAATAGGCCAAAAGTACAGCAGGTGCTGATATCTTCAACCTCAGTTCCAAGACCCTAACACAATCAGAAAAACGTATTCTAGACCAGGGGTTGAAATTTGCTCCCCTAGGAACATGAATAAATTTGAGACTTACATGGACATCCATACGTCTGTCCGCAAGGCGAACATTAAAAGATACCTTATTACAAACCCCTATTATTTGCCTGGTGGACAAAGGTGGGGGGATTGTGGTTCTGGATCGGGAAAGTTATACGTCAGAAATGCAGAAGATTCTTAGTGACCAGACCACTTATAAAGTATTGGAATCAGACCTCAAACAGGTTTATCTTAAAATTTTTGATGCCACTATAAATAAATTATTAAACCGGGGCATTCTTACTATCAATGAGAGTTTATTCCTAATGCCAAAAGAACCTAAAACTCCTGTTATATACTAATTGCCAAAGTTACACAAAGATCTTATCTGCCCCCTATAGTTATTGGAATTGATTCCTTGACCTCCTGGGTGGGCAGATATATTGACTATTTCCTACAACCATGAGTACGCCAGATGCCTTCCTTTCTTAAGGATTCAAGAAACATTATAAATTTGTTGTCTCAATATACCCTACGAGAGAGCTGTGGATGGTAACAGTGGATGTCCCCTCACTGTACACCTAGAGTTGAGCGGACACCTGGATGTTCGGGTTCAGCGGGTTCGACCGAACTTCGCGAAAAAGTCCGGGTACGGTACCGAACTTGACCCGAACTTGACCCTGAACCCCGAACCCCATTGAAGTCAATGGGGACCCAAACTTTTTGGCACAAAAATGGCTGTAAAAAAGTCCTGGCAAGTGCTAGAGGGCTTAAAAAGCAGTAGGCGATGATTTTAGAACAATAATCTGTCCCTTGCAGCAATAGCAGGAACCTGACCCTATAGGAGTAGGTGATGATTTTTGAACAATAATCTGTCCCTTACAGAAACAGCAGGAACCTGACCCTATAGGAGTAGGCAATGATTTTAGAACAATAGTCTGTCCCTTAGAGCAACAGCAGGAACCTGACCCTATAGAACTAGGAGATGATTTTAGAACAATAATCTGTCCCTCAAAGCAGTAGACTCTACCTAGTCCAGTATCAGATCGTTCTGTAATGCAGGATGAGATGTTATTAGATCTGCAATCTGTCCCTAAAAGCAGGAGTAATAAACTCTACCTAGTCCAGAATCAGATTGTTATGCAATGCAGGATGAGATCTGCAATCTGTCCCTCAAAGCAGAAGTAGTAGTAATCTCTACCTAGTCCAGAATCAGATCGTTCTGTAATGCAGGTTGAGATGTTATTATATCTGCAATCTGTCCCTCACAGCGCCGGCAGCATCCTCTCCCTACACTAGCCTGAGAGCATGTGACATGCAGCACCATGGGACTCCAGCTTATACAGAGGCTGGGTCACATGATGCACTGGCCCATCACAGCCATGCCATTAGTAGGCATGGCTGTGATGGCTTCTAATGGTAAACCAGTGAAACGTTTGTTGATTGGCTGCATCCTACATCCTCCAATTATTTTTGGTTCAACCATAGGTTTTACAGCCAAGTGAGAGGTGTGGCCATGGGAGCTAAGTATGCCCCGAGTTTGGCCAACTTCTTCATGGCCCGGTAGGAGGAGGACGCCGTCTATGCCCACAGGATGCCTTAAGTGGTACTCTGGGCAAGATACATTGACGACGTCCTCCTCCTATGGGATGAAGACCAACCGAGTCTGATCAAGTTTTTTGAGTTATTGAACGACAACCATAAGGGCATTGAACTGAAATATGAGGCAAGCCAATCAGAAATGAACTTTCTGAATTTGACAATCTGAATTATAGGTGGTCAATTTGTCACATCAACTTTCTTCAAACCAACTGACAGGAACTCTTTTATACCTATCAATAGTTGTCACCATGACCCATGGTTAAGAGGGGTCCCAAAGAGTCAGTACATGAGACTCCAACAGAACTGTTTGGACCACAGTGAGGTCCTCATATAAGCGGAAGTTCTCACCCAGAGATTTCTGAACAAAGGGTACAACCCACAATTATTAAAGTCAACTGTTGAGCTTGTATCATCCATGAATAGGGATGACCTCACGAACGAAAGACCTGACAGTGAAAGGGGGTCTACAGCTCCAATATGACCTTTTATTACCACCTGTTCGTGTCAGGCAAAAATGGTTAAACGGATTCTATCCTGACTATGGCATATTTTAAAAAATGACAATGTTTTGGGGAAGGCCCTTCTGGATAACCCATCTGTTGTGTTCAAGGGAGCCTCTCCCTTAAGAACCAGGATTGCCCCCAATGTTATTAGCCCTCTGGGTCAAAAAATTTGTTTTTTCCAGGAACTAACCGGCTTTTACAAATGCAACAAATGCAGGGTGTGTGCTCACAATAGCCTCACAAGGAGAAAAACTGATAGATTCCTTTCCACCACCACCTCACAGGAATTTCATATCAAGCCATTCGTGACCTATGGCATGAAGGGAGTAGTTTATTTATTATAATGCCCTTGTGGGCTCCAATATATAGGGAGGCCCAAACATCCTCTAAAGGTGAGACTAAATGAGCATATCACCAACATCCTCACAGGGTTTAAAATCATTCAGCATCCAGACACTACCGTGATTTCCATCACAGGGACCCTTCCAACACTCTCTTCATCAGGATCGATAAGTATGAGCCTCACTGGAGAGGGAGTTCCCTAGTTAGGGAAATCTCTAGGTTGGAAATGGCATGGATACACAGGAATAGGTGTTATGCCCCGTTTGGTCTTAACGGTGATGTAGACGTCAACGCGTTTATAGACAACTCCTAATCCCATTCTTATTTATATTTTTATATACTTTTATATTTTTATATAGTTTGTTTATTTTTCATTCCCTATTCTCCATTCTGTGTGAACTTGATCTGTGTGCCAGAGTGGATGGACGCTTGGTACATTCCATATATGCTACCCATTACTTCAATTGTTTCAATCTTTTTTTAGTTCCACTTCACACTTATTGTCAGGATTCAACAGCTAGGCAGACCAGACACGTAGCTACACCAGGAAACTGAGACCAAACAAGTATACTAAGTATACTACACTGCAGACTAAAGCTAGCTCTGGACAAGGGTACAGGGTATACAGGGAATCAAAGTGGATACAAGGCAGGGAGACAGCACAAGGCGTGGGACAAAAGCAAGGCAGAGAGAAACAGGCAAAAGCAGGATCTATAGCAGCAGTAAGGCGAACTGAATAGTGACGCACTGAGGGAAGAGGGAAGTGGCCTTAAATAGCCACTTCCCAGCTGATCCCGGGTGTGGCTGACTCACACAGCCTGCTGGCTCTTGGGAGGCCCCTGCTGGTGGACACTGGAACTGCTCAGCCTCTGACTGCTAAGGGACACCTGCTGGTGGACACCGGAACTGCGGCCCATAGGTCTGGGAGCTACAGTGCCACCAACAGGTGAAACCGTTCCTGACACTTATGTACACACCTAATCAATGTATCACACCATTCTAAATTACACCGGTATTTAGGATTACATTCCACTCATTAATTTTTCTGGGGTAGCCTCTGCTGGCTGGTTGGTTTGGCTCCTATCGGGTATTCCCCATGGCAGTTATCCTTTTTATATTTTTTGGCCACTTTTTTCATATCAATGGTCCAACTCTTTGAGTGACCTCTGATTTGGTTACCTCTTTAGATCCAAATCAAATTTTTGGGCTGCCAAGATTGCATGGTTTAACTTAGCCCTTGTTTTGGATCTATATTTTTTAGGTTCTAAATGTGGTGGCCTCATCCCTATGGGTGATTTCATTTGTTCCTGTATTATGGGGACACTTGGGATTTACCTATGGGGCAATACAATTTTGGCCACAGTTCCAATATGAGCCGTAGTCTTGTTTTTTATATATATTTTTATTTCTACTGACTAAAATTTATATGTGTGTTTTTTTCTCACTTTATTGTTATAATGCCGTCTAAAGGTTTTCTAGACACTATATTAGAAGTTTTTGTTAATTATCATTTTTCAGGGATTGGGATCCTTTGGTTATCCCCTAGTGCTTTTTTACTCTTATGACTTCATCTGAGATTCTTACACTGTCTTCGTGATATCACTTTTTTGCATCTATTTATTTCAATTTTTAGTTTAATACTCAAGAATAGTAAGGGCAGTTTGCCCCTTTCCAAGATGGCGGGTGACCGTCTATTGTGACACAGATCGAGGGGAGTGTTTCCCTATAATAGGCAGTGTATCAGTGGCGCGTCTCATTCCCATGACGACGCCTGGAGTGAGACGAAACGTACGTCGGGAGATTGCACTGACGTCTCTGCCTTTGGAGGTTTACATGTTTGATGGCCGGTCTTTTACCTGCGCAAACCTTTTTATATGCTGTAAGTGCACTACGATTTATATATTAAACTTTCTTAGCAATATTACACTAT
Source organism: Glandirana rugosa (assembly GCA_018402905.1). Taxonomy (NCBI): domain Eukaryota; kingdom Metazoa; phylum Chordata; class Amphibia; order Anura; family Ranidae; genus Glandirana; species Glandirana rugosa. The sequence continues at coordinate 1,161,795 of BLSH010190650.1, forward strand.
TTGAGTTTCCTTTTCTTGCTGGGTGAATGCTCCTGGACCCGAGTGGACCATTGTGTGAGTTATCCAGTGGGAAGAGCCTACCATTACTCCCAAGGGGAATCCAGCCTGGAGATTAATCTAGTGTGTTCCGATCATCCATTACTGGCGTGGGACCTCGGTTGGACCATTGTGGGTGTTATCTATCACAAAGAGCCTATCCCACCCTGAGTGGGACCCGGGCTTGCCACTTCGCTTTGAGAGCTTATTTCTGGTAAGCGGCTTGCATGTCCCTGGTGACGGATATACACTAATGTCTTCTTAGGAGCACTGGATGTCACTTATACTTCTACTCTTTTTCGATTGAGGGATTCATATGAACTGCTGCGATTCATTGTTACATGAGTCATCCTCACTTCCTTTCTCTTCTGATAGAACGATTTATATGAACTGCTGGGACCCATTGTCACATGTGCTCTTAATTGTATTGTATTCTCTGTGCTATAGTTTGGAGGCATAGCCATATGCACATTGATTAATTTGGTTATTTTATATGCTCACATCCATTAATTTGCATGTAATTTTATATTTCCAAACCCAGGCTTTTTTTTTTTCAGCCTTTTTTTTTAAATTTTAAACTGAGAACTAATTTAGACACTCCTAATATCATCCCCCTTTCTTCCCCAGAGGAGATCAGAACCTGAATGCTGTAAACATTGGCACCACTTGTAACATTTTCTTTCAGGTCTCTATAATTAATTTTTTCTCTTTCATATTTGATCAGCATTTCTTTTTCCAAAATAAGCTCTAGCAACCAAGCTATAGCAATCACACTCATCTATCTCTTATAGGGGTTTCTTAAATAAGATTTGTCTAAAATAAGCATCTGATTTAAGAAGTGTCTGGATTTATACTGTCTGAATCCATCCAGGAAAACAAAGGAAAACATAGCAACAAGAAATACATACTAACCATATTAATCATCTAACTTTATTACATTAACCCTTCCCTACTTCTCTCGGAATGCAATTAAACCTCCCTGTGGCTGATAATGTCAATTGGTAGCTTGCTGTGGATTCCGGGATGCTTCTTGATCATCTTAGAGATTGGATATGTTTTCTAACCAGCTGACACTGTTCATTATGGGTTACATGCAGGATACACATTACTGAATTTTACACAGGCCTCTTAATTGAATATCCTTGTCTGGCTCCACAAGTTCAGCTCTGCTGGTACAACTGAAGAAGCTAAATGGCCTCATTTCTCATTACTGAGCTAATCCATTAGCCTGACAGTTCTTCTGATTGGGATTGAAATTCAATTCCTACTCACAATTTCAGGTGCTTAGGACAAGGGGATAGAGTTTTATTTTTCTTTCCCAGCAGTCTAACGAAGTCGTGTCTTTACTGACTTTGTAAAGAGGATATAAAAGAAACTGGTCTCATACTATATTATTTTATACTTTAACATTCCTTTAACATTTTAAAAGTATTCTAAGTATGAACGATATGAACTAATGGAAAACAAAAGGAGTAAAGAAAATACATTTTGCAGTGATAAAGTAACCACTTGTGTACCAGCCTGTAATACCCCTTTTATTACTAAGTAATTTTCCAGTTTCCAAGGCTGTGATAATTTGACTGACAATTACTCCATCATGCAATATCTGTACCCAAACAATTTTTATATTGAGTTTTTAGACAGGTAGAGCTATTTGTTGGGGGTATTTAATACCAGTTTGATTTTAGATTTTTTAACACAGAAAGAAAAGAAGACCAAAAGATTGTAAAAAATTGTCACACTTAATTTCTGTTAAGATAAAAATGCCAGGACAGTATGGCCATCATTCTTTGGAAATTAAAAAACATGCTGATATTGAGTGAGGTAAAGCATTGGTAATGGTGCACTTGATGCATTGCATACAGGTCATATAGAGAGAAGTTAATGTGCACATGTGTCAGATAAGTGATCTAAAGTATTAATGTACAGGTCACTGAAAAGACAGACTGGAGATCATATATAGGAGAGAAGGGGCGGTGAAAGGGTTAAACTTTACCTACATCTGCAGCTGCTGCTGAGCTCTACTGTGTTCAGAAACTAATAAATTACCCATTTACTCATTTGTTTTACCTTCTCAACTTCCTTTGTTGGAGAATGCGAGCCAGGCCTTCTCGTCCAACATCAGTGCCTGACCTCACAAATGCGCTTCTGGATTAATGGTTAAACATTCCCATAGACCCACTCCTAAGCCTTGTGGACAGCCTTCCCAGAAAACTTGAAGCTGGTATAGCTGCAAAGGGTTGGCCAACATAATATTGAACCCTACAGAACCCTACGGACTAAGACTGGGATACCATTAAAGTTCATGTGCTTGTAAAGGCAGGCGTCCCAATACTCTTGGCAATATAGTGTGTATATAAAGTATATATATATTTATATATATATACAGTTGTGTTCAAAATTATTCAACCCCCACTGAAATTGATTGTCTTGGTTGGTTTGACATTGATTATGATCATTCAGTCATCCTGCTTACAATTAAATCAAAGAGGCACGTGTAGGTCAGACAAATATAACATAACATTTATAATGAAATAACCATAAAGTCACCCCCAACTTATTAAAACTTGTGTTGACATATATATATATTTATATATATATGAAATATATGTGTGATATAACGGTTCTCATAACCCTGCGGACGGAAATGTTCGTGTACTTGAAATTACCATAGGGTCAGAATCAGGCATCCCAAGACATCCCAAGTTATAATACAACCGGTTGGGAAACGTCGATATGGTCGAAGTTCAAAAGACCCTTCCGACAGGTGTTCCGAATCCTCACCCAGATACCCTTACAAATTGGTAATTAGGTCTTCGCGTAAACACTCCAGTCCGTGACTACAACCTGCTCTTCCGGACCGAGCGTA
>BLSH010190650.1:1165055-1206644 GCA_018402905.1 Glandirana rugosa
CTCTACGCTTCAGGTAGCGCACAGCAGTCGAAGTCAGCATCTTCTTTCTGCCACGACCAGGTAGCGTTTCAACAGTGCCCTTTGCCTTGAATTTGCGAATGATGCTTCCTATGGTGTCTCTTGGTATGTTTAACATCTTTGCAATCTTCTTATAGCCATTGCCCTTCCTGTGAAGAGTAATCACCTGTTCTCTTGTCTTCCTGGACCATTCTCTTGACCTCACCATGTTTGTAACCACACCAGTAAATGTCTAGGAGGAGCTGAGTATCACAGTCATTTTAAAGCTGCCTAATTGGTGCTTATTAGGCTTTATTGCTGCTCCCTGATATCCACAGGTGTTTTCAATGCCTGATTGAAAACACTTCATTGAACCTCTGTTCTTCAGAGTGGTAGTCTTTAAGGGGTTGAATAATTATGTCAATGAAGAATTCACAAAGGAACATTTACTACTGTATTACAAAACTAATTGATGTCATTTTAGTTGCATATGGTTCTTTAAGAAGTCCTTGTAGGATTTCATTCAGAATACAATTACAAATGTACACTAAATTCCCTAAAACCATTTACAGCATTGGGGGTTGAATAATTTTGAACACAACTGTATGTATATATATACACACACACACATAGACTAAAACAGATATTTTAAAACAAAATGTCTTGGCTGAAGTTAAATGGAAAAAAACAAAGAGATTTCCGAGCTCAACTTACCAACCAGCCTGTGACCAACCAAATGAACCTGTCCAACAGTAAGCGTTAAAAAACAAGGGTTTAGTTGCACACCTTTGCAAATAAATGCGTAAGCCATAGAGCCCCGGCAAGGCACCCCATTTTCTGTGGTCTAAACTCTAATTTCTATGCGTTTCCAACAATGGAAGCACGTGCATTTAGATGGACAGATGTAGGGCAGATAAACCTGAAGGGAGTCTACCTCTTCTTAAAGGCGCAGAGGCACAATGATCACATAACCCTCTTACATACAAAACTCACATTGCCCCTACCAGTCCATGCCAGATGTTTACTATGTTAGAAAGACAAAAGATGGAAGTGTCATTTCATCTCAAGGTGCACACTTTTCCAACACTGCATTTATATTTATAAAAACTCATCTCTCTCCAGCATCCATGTGGTACATAACTCAGAACAAAAGGCCAAAAGAAAACCACCTTAATAGACTTAACCCTATATATATTTGATGCAAAAAAATCCTAAGACTGTGAAATGTATATTACAAAGTGCACAAAATTTTATTAAACATGTAAGATCAAAAACCCATTAAAATAATTTTATATTTAAAAAATTCTTCTAATATGGATATAAAAGTCACATAGATAAACATCACTTGTAAAGGATGGTTTTGTGAACAGAAGTTATCTGAAAACTATTGTCATGTAATTTACGCATTTACAACTGGCCTCCCTCCAGTCATGGGTGCATACATCAATTAAACCAAGATTATTACAAATACATTATTATCTATGAACACTAGACAGTAGAGTAGAGATATGGAAATGCGGGATGCTGTTCATGTTCAGGTGATGTTACTTTCGGTTATGTAACATCCCTTCCAGTGGTTTTCAGAAGCTATTGTGGTTTATGTTTTATATTTAATGTCTATCAGTTTTTTAACTTATTTTTGTATACTGTAATTCACTATTTCATTATTTTATTTTACAAACAAATATTTAATACAGAGTGCCTCCATTACAAGTTTTTATTTACAGAATGTACTTGTCAGGTCACCTGGGGTCAGGTGACAGATGCGCACCACTGGGGTGCGAATTGCACCGCTGAAGTGCGAAGCGCACCGCTAAGGTTGCGAAGCACACCGCTAAGGTTGTGGACCTATAGCTGACTGCTGCTAATGTGCTACGGCTGGTATGGGAAAACGGGCTCCTGGAGCACTGACACAGAAACACAGGGGGCTAGTGCATCGGTTTCCCCAGGGCGCAGATTCTAAGAGCCAGTAGATGTTTGCCAGAGCCTCTGGTGGGGAGGATAGATTTGGCTGCAACTGGATCCAGGTCACGGCCCCCAGGGTCCCCTAGCTCACGCTCGGCTGGCTACTGGTGGAAGAGAGGAAGCAGGAGCAACAAGGGATAGTCAGCAGAATAGCCAAGGGTCAGGGCCACAAGCAGACAGTGACAGACAGGAGAGCACGCCAAGGTCGGGGTATCGAGCAGACAGGAGAAACAAAGAACAAGCCGAAGGTCGGGGTATCAGGCAGGCAGGGATAGTCAGAACAAGCCGAAGGTTGATAAAAGGAAATAGACTCAGAGCACATGACAGGAACAACCACACACGAAGACAAACAATATTGATCTGCGTCAGAGGCTAGGCCAGGTGTTATATGATGTTCCTAATTAGGACCAGGGGTGGGGCTCTACTAAGGAAAACCTATAAAGGTACACAGGTGCGAGGTGCACGATCCCTAAGCTGAACATATGCAGAGAGGTAAGCAAACAGACAAGACATGAAAGTTACTGTGGTTTCATGACAGTACTAGACTTTCTAATAAGAAATCCTAGCATTGCCAGCTAATGCTTTGACTGTCTTTGTCTAATCTATAAGCCTCCAAAAAGAACTAAGAAAAACAGTAAGACATTTTTTTTAACCAGAATAAAAAAAAGAAAGAAAATATATATAAAAGTACTATGCAAAACCTTTATGATTTACTGGCATAGCCATCTGTTGTAGAATGTTGCATTTGGAGGCTTGGCTATATTTAAGTCTTTTGTTATATAATACTGTATGTTGTATATTAAGTGAGTAGTTTCCAATTACTTATACAACTGCTGGCATTACCATAGAGGCAGAGATGGGTGATTTATAGCAGTTAGAGTGACTCATGAAGGAACCCTCATATATGAATGGTTATATGATTTACCGGAAATTGATGCTTTCAAATTATGGTCATGATGAATAGATATAGGTTGCATTACTGTAATATAGGTTCTATCCTACTGATCTAGGACAAGTTCTTTTTATGAACTGTGACAATTGCTATATTTCTAAATATGGAAATGAGTGCAATTCTAAAAGGAATAATGAATATAAAAATGTTAACCTTGCAGTAGGATTGTAGTTGATTTATTATGCAGTACCATTATAGATACATATATATAATAATAATGGTATAAATTTTTTAAAATGTAATGGCATTGTAAGGGATTTAATACAATATAATTAATAAGCAGCATTGGCACCACTGGAAGAGCTTGTGTAGATTCTAGCATTTATTTTAGATGTGAGATATCAGACCATGTATTGCTAGAATAATATCTAATCTTCATATCAAGTTATTATCTTGGATTGCACTAACGCCAGGAATAGAATTCACAGAGCAAATAGCCTGGCCTATTCCAGAGAAATGAAATTAGCAGTAGCTGCTCTGACAAATTAGTTTAGGACACAAAAATAGGGTGCAGTGCTCCCTAATCAAAATCCCTACCTTGAGTTAATAACACAACAAATCAAAATATGGTGTATAAACAGTGTAACATAAAATGATAATGTGTAAACACAACATATTCACACAGTGCCTAACATCATATTATATCATAAATACAGTATATGTTTTCACAAACTGTTCCAAAATGAAACAATGCTAATGTATGTTCTATCAGCCCATATGCAATTTGCACATTTGTGTAGATCTCTGTGCTCTTGATGAAGTCAATTGGATGTAAAGTGCTGGTATACAACATCAGTTTATAGACATATACATTAAAACGTCATGTCAAATTAAACCAAAACAGTAGCAGTTCCCCTTTAATGATCTCAAGGGAAGTCCTTCCATTCCTGATGTGTAGTGCTTGGTGCTTAATCTCAGGACCTGAAATAAAAAATCCCACCAGTCTCACCATTGTAGTGTTTAGGCTTGATCTCTTGACATGGAGATCTCTGTGCTCCTGACCAAGTCCAGTGGATGTAAAGCTCTGGCATACAACATCAGTTTAAAGACATACACATTAAGAAGCAATGTAAAATGAATCCCACCACTGTAGTGTTTAGGCTTCATCTCTTGACATGAATTAAAGAAATCCATTGCTGCCACCATTATAGTGCTTGGTGCTTACAGTCCTAATTTGATTATCAGACTTTGAAGACACATTCACTTGTCTGGCACAGTTCATTTTAAATTAATTTGCAGAAACCCCAAGGAAATGGAATATATATATGCAATTTAAGTCTCTTGACATGGTACTAGAAAATAACACAATTAATAAGAAATATGATTTACTTAACCGATAACAGATGGTAGGTTACATAAACAGCAGTCTTTGCCCCTTGTCCATGTCAACTGGGGCTGACTTACAATCATTGCTAAGTTTTGATGCCATTTTGGCATTTCTCCAATCACAAAGACCCCTGACAGTAAGCTTTTGAGTCTTAAAGTGGTAAAAGCAATAACTCAGCAGCTTTCTATCAGTCTTTAAACATTTGAAAGGCAGTCCAGAAGCTTAATATATCATTGAACTAATTAAGTGAATAACTTCCATGCTCACAAAATCCTACAAACTAATACATTTATTAGCTGTCAGCAGTATAAGCATATATCATCCAAATCAATAAAAGACTGAACAAACATTTAATACATGTCAGGTTAGAGACAGCACAATAAACAGTGCCTGCTTGGAGGCCTCCTTTGTTTCACTGAAGCTTCGGACAGGGATAACAGATGAGTCATTCAGTTTTGTTTGTAAATTTCAGCTTGAGATATTTATTTTTGTAAACCAAAAGCAATTTTTTACTAGGCTGTGTAAATAGATATGTAAATGCTAGTGTTAAAAAGAATTTGAGAGCTCTTTATCTCTTGTTTTAAACCAAAAAGTTCTGTTGGTTGGTATTTAAAGTGACATTAAAGCTTCATTTTTTAAAATAAAAAAACAAACATGGCATACTTGTTTTGTGCAATGGTTTTGCACAGAGCAGCCCTAATCCTCTCCTTCTGGGGCCCCCCGCCAGAGCTCCAGGCTCCTCTTTGCCAAGTGCCCCCATGGAAAGCTGCGTTTTGCAGCACAGAAGGTTTTTCACCTTACTGCATAGAGGTGAAAAACCATAACCATTTTAACCACTTGCCGACCAACCAGTTATGCTGTGGCAGGTTGGCTCTCCTGCACGAACTAACATACCTGTATGTCGGTCTGTGCATGTGAGATTGCAGGCACCCCATGGGTCTGGCGGACTCGATGTCTGCCGGCCACCCGCAATCGCTGTATACAGAGGCAGAACGGGGATCTGCCTATGTAAATAAGGTGGATCCCCGCTCTGACAGGGGACATCCCAGTGATCAGGAACAGCGATCTCTGTCATATCCTAGGCAGCCCACCCCCCCTACAGTTAGAACACACCCACACAGTTAACCCCTTGATTGCCCCCTAGTGTTAACCCTTCCCTGTCAATGTAATTTATACATTGATCAGTGCATTTTTATAGCACTGATCAATGTAATAATGTCACTGGTCCCCAAAAAGTGTCATTTGGGGTCAGATTTGTCCGCCGCAATGTAGCAGTCCCGCTAAAAATTGCAGATCGCCGCCATTACCAGTAAAAACAATAAAAAAAATAAAAGTCCCTAAATCTATCCCATAGTTTGTAGACGGGATAACTTTTGCGCAAATCAATCAATATACGCCTATTGCGAATTTTTAACCAAAAATATGCAGAAGAATATATATAGACCTAAACTGATGAATACATTTGTTTTTTTATAATTTTAGGATATGTATTATAGCAGAAAGAAAAAAAAAGTGTTTTTTTTTTTAAACTGTTGACCTTTTTTTGCTTATAGCGCAAATAATAAAAACCATAGGTGATCAAATACCACCAAAAGAAAGCTCTATTTTTGGGAAAAAAGGGATGTCAATTTTGCTTGGGTACAGCGTTGCATGACTGGGTAATTGTCAGTTAAAGCGGTGCAGTGCCGTATCGCAAAAAATGGCCTGGTCATAAAGAAGTAAATCCTTTCGGGGCTGAAGTGGTTAAGTGGGAAACCAACAATGGTTCCATGGGACATGTAAGTTCCTCTTTGCCAGATCCCTCAGTTAAGCTGAGGCTCTGGCCCAGTACCTCAGAAGTGGACAAAAGTGCCAATGGGAGGGGGGGTGTCATTGCTTTATATAGAGGGACTACATAGAAGTCCTATTGAAGCACCAGTGTAACTATATGGAAGGTGTCAGGACATGTGGTGACCCACAATAGATCTTAAACCTCCTCTGAAAGGGAAAAAATTCCACAGTGCGATGCAATGAAACTTTGCGGTGAATGCCTGCCACCAGTATACAGTGCACTCACCAGAAACTGGATGTAAGCAAGCCTTGCATGGGTATCCTGTGTGCAAACGATGGTACCAATAGATGTGAGTATCCTCAGTTAGCATCCAGGTGGACATGGAATCAGGAGGCTAATCCATCCTCAATACCCCTAAAGGGGTGAATACTGCGTGAAACAAACTTACAAGGATTAGCTGATATGGTGTATTATTTATTGGATACCAATAGTACATGTACAAAAATGGCCAGTAAAAACAAGTATAAAAACAAGTCCAAAAAACACCTCCCCAACCACGCGGATGCAGCAATGGAAACGTGTACTTTTTTTATATTGGACAACGTGTAAGGTCCCCTGCACTACTAAGGGATGAAGATGAAAAAATGTATGAGGTTGCTATATTAATAAATCATACCACTCTAAAAAATATGTATATATAAATAAATAAAAAATGAATAAATGTGTTGACAATGTGTCGACTGCAGCAATATCTAATATATTTCACAGCTAATATATATAATGGTTGTAGGGATGTTGATATTGCACAATCCGTGAGCTACAGTGCCAAAAAAATTATTATTATGTTCCCAGATTTCATATAGTGTTCAAACATTCAATTTTAAAATGAGGAAGTCACGTGACATGACGTAACGCGCAGGACGTGGCCGCAATACCGGAAGTAGAGTGAGAGGCAGAAAACGCCATTGTTTATACCCTGAATGCACGTTTTTTTACCTTTGTGATGTAAGCAGCCACTTGTAAGTCAATAAATGTGTTTTTTAAGTGATTGGAATTCCATATCGTTTTTAAACTACTGTTTTCATGTAAGTGCAATTCTTTTAAATAAATCGTCACTGGTTTACAGTATTACACTATGTGGCTATTTATATATTTCCACTGAGGTATACTGTGACTACATCTGGAGTTTACGTTTTGGGGTTGGAGGCCCTTCTTCGGTGATTCAAAAAGAGTTTGAATATACAAGCATCCGTGGAAGTACTATCCTTGAGGGATTGATGTCCATCTTGGCTCCCCTGATCCTGTCATCATTAAGTGGTTTCAAGTGTGCAATATCATGTATTCTGGTAAGAGTACCCTATCATAAGAGGTGGAGGTGTAGAGTGCACGTTGGCATTGAATGAAGATTTGAAAAGCCAACCATACTTGCTTATTTACACGTGGTGGAAGATTTGCTTCATTTTCATATATTTATTTATGGACTAATTCACTGATGATATTTTGTTGGATTCACAATTGGTTTTGTGGACTTACTCATTATTATAAGCGCTACACAATTTTGTTTACTGTAATAAATGTGTTTTTACTTGATGATGCTTCACTATGGGAGCCCTTTTGTTTATCTACTTATATGAGGGGGATATCTGAGCGCCAAGTGTCAGCAGAGTCCAGTGGAGGTTCGGCAGATGAGAGTGGAGAGAGCATAGGGACGTTCTTAAAGGAGAAGGCAGTCCAGTTTATGCGATTGACGATTATTTAAACGCACATTTTAACGGTATCAAGGTGAGAGTTCTGGGAGCATGAGTGGGGATAGCACCAACACAGAAGCCCCTTTGGCGGTATGCAAAGAGACCCACCAGTTCAGCTCCAGCTGCACGATTTGAGCACTTTATTGATCTGTTAAAGCAGGGGGGGGGGTGGTGTCCATTTCCTCTGGTGGCATGCATTGTGGCAGTGTCCACCGTTGAGGTTCTGTTGTGTTCTGGGACATTGCATTCCCATGTAGAGGGTGTGGTGCTAGCGCTATCATCATTTCCTGAGGTTGTCCCAACACCCCACTGGTTTGCATGCTGGGCGCCAAATTGTGTCCTTGCCTGAACCATGCTCCAATGATGTTTCCAGGGATGGCACTGTGGGCACCAATTAGTCAGCGCCATTTTTAACAGGCCAGTTTGATGGATTTCAGTCTCTCCAGCCAGTAAGGCGATATAAGCGCTGAGGAGGTAATCTGGACTTTATATTGATGATGGGGAGTCGCCATATACCCTGGGGCTTATTATTTTGTTTTATGATTATTTTCTAGGATTTGACCTATCCATCTTGGGATGTTAAGGGAATGTTTTTACCTGTGGAATACTAGTGATCTCTACATTTATATTTTCCTCCACTTGTTTATATGGTAGGCTTAGTGTATATCATACATTAATATTTTTTTTCTGTCTTAGGTATTTTATTAAGTTTGATGTTTTATTCTTAGGTAAGGACAAACAGATTTAAGGAAAGTTTCTTTCCAAGAGCTATCAGAGCCCTAAATGGTAATTTTTGAAAAATAGTATTCAACCTTAGGTAACTTGGCTTGCTCCTTTAGTGGGGGACGGGGGGGGGGGTCTTTTTATGTCTTTTTTATATGGGGGGTAGATTTGTCTGTATGTGTGTATGTTGAGGTTGTTTATATATGTGTGGAGCTTTTATAGAATTTCACTGTAATTTGCTTTGCAATGAGAATAAAGTATTTGTTATTATTATTTATTTTGTTTGATAGTTCAGCTGTATTGTATTGGTGTTGTGCCTCCATATATGAAAAAGTAAAAGGAAAAAAATAATATGAAAAATAAGCTGTGTGTTGTTAGTCCACAATAAGGCTTAAGAGATGAGAGCTTTTATGGCAGAAACAGTAAACAGGTCGTTTTCTGTACCTGCAGGGTCTTCAAAGAGATGTATTGCAGATTGCACTGCAATTTTTTTTTTCATATTTTGACTTGACATGCACTTTAAATTTATCTGGAACAAGGAAAGATCTAGAATCGATACTAAAATGCATTCCTTAAGATTACTTTTGATTTCCTAGAACTCCATATCCCATATTACTTTTTTGCCTGCACGTTGTGATTCCTCTTTCCTCTACTGACTCCACTAGCTGAAACTCCTCCTCTCAGCATCTCTGTAGTTCAGGAGGCAAGCTCTATAAAGCATGTGACTCAGAAGTGACTACTTATAGGGCATAGTGAATATGTGTCACAAGATTCAAGGAAGTAAGTTTACAAACTTCAAGACCATTTAGATCTACCCCAAAGAAGGCTACAAATAATTAAAATACAATGAAAAAATTGATATATGATCTTACACTTTGACCATAGATGCGCTTTTACAAAATCTATTTTATAAAAATTTGGCTTTCTTCGTTTAAGTTGCATTTAAGAACAACCTACTGTATTTCTTTTAAAATTAAAAAAGGAGGGGCATTATAATGCAAATGTTAAGGAAAATACTGAAACAATGTCATTTTAATTTAAGTTTAATTTAAGTTATATTGCTTTATTTTCTATGAAAACTGTTTAGAACACAGTTTAGCACAGCCAAACGTTTACATTGCTATACATTCTTTTTGTATGCTAGTTTTATTTAAAATCTAAAGTAACACCCCCCCCCCCCAAAAAAAAACAAGCTTCCTACTAAAATAATGTTCTCTTTTATTTAACTGAATTATTCAAATTAAATATGGACATATTAGAATCCATGTCCAGCAAAACTGATTACTCTACTTAAAGCACTCCACCAATGCAACTACTTATGTATGAGGCTCTTAATCTTCTCAGATGGTAAAGCTGCCCATTCCTCTTGACAAAAAGCCCAATTGTGGCTGAAATTTTGAGTAGGTCTACTTGACCATGGTTTGGTTTCAATCGAACCCCCTAATTTTCCACTTCTTGATTAGAGTTTGAACACTGCTTATTGGCATTCTCAATTCCTCGGACATCTTTTTATACTCCTTTCCTGTTTTATACAGTTTAACTACTTTTTCCTGCAGATCCTTTGACAACCCTCTCGCTTTCCCCATGACTCAGAATTTGTGCATATTATCAGACCGAAATTACCAGGGTATGTAAACTTGTGATCGGGGTCATTTGGGTCGTTTCTGTTGTCATTATGTTTTAAAAAGAGTAAACACAGTTGATTGATAATAAATGGCTTCAGCCAAACACTAACCATGAGTGAAAGAAATGTTTTTGTGTTCTCATTCATATTCTTTGAAAAATAGCCAAGAAATCATAAATTCTACCAGGGTATGTAAACTTATGAGCACAACTGTATGTAATGCAGGTACAACATTTAGCAACTCGCGTGGTTGATGATTAAAAGAGGAACATCTAAGTATGCAGGCATCCGGGGTAAAGCTGTCCACATAGACCATCCTCTGTACCGCCGGCTCTCACCGCTGTCAATCTACAATCGTGACCGGGAAGACTGCCCTGCAGTAGAGCGATCTGAAAGAAAGGCTTGAGGTGCTTATGGAGCGCAAGTGTTCTATGGTAAAGTAATCAGAGGAAGTACCTTCCTTATGTAAGTGTATGTACTTGTATCCTCCTAGTTCTTGTTTTTCCTGTTTCATGATAAAGATATCCTTCATGAAAATAAAGCTATCCTCTGCATACAACAATCTCCCAGTGCATAATTCAAAACTCTAACAGCACCTTCCATATCACCCCATAATAACTGACAACAGTATAATTATATATAATTATGAAAAATTCACAAATGTGCACATTTCTTCAACCTCCATTTTATCAGGAGATACGGAGGTGTTTATGTAACTTGTGGGTGAACAGACAAAGGAAGTAATAGGATAGGAACCAAACCTCAATTCATAATACACATGTGTCCACATCCTATATAATAAACATGAAATATAAGGATAGTGATGCCGCTAGGGCAGGCAGCCTTACAAGGCATTTTAAAGGACACTCAAGGTGATAAGCAATTGCTGAACTACAAAGTAGTTAAAAATATGATTTATTGATTGAACAATTAAAGAGGAGCTGACACCGATGTTTCGCAGGTAAGTGCTTCTTCATAGGTAACTCCTCATTAAAAGTTCTGTGATACAGACAAAATTTAAAGTTACATACAATGTGATATATATTCAAAGTACAGCATATCCACTTTGATAGAGAAAACGTTGCTCACCCATTTCAAACTTTATGTACACTGACATATGATGCTATCGACCCACCCAGGTGATGGCGCCAGCTAGGGAAGAGAGGTGGTGGTGCCAGAACCACTTACCAAGTCCGGTGGAAACTGGACTGACCAGAAACACAGGGGCTGATGGTAAAGGAAGCCTACCATCCAAAAGGGGAGGCTGTGGCTTCAAGGGCCTTTGGCCAACAAACCCCCCACACACAGACAGCAACCTCTGCAGTGGCAACCAGTGACCTATGGTCATAAAGAAGAAGAGAATGCACACATTAATATCCAATAGTTTGGAGCAACTACATGGCTCCAGTCTGCTTATGGCAGTGTCAATGCTGCAAAGCCTCATCACATGTTCCTTCTCCACACTCACCTCCGGCCGCCAATGTCAAGCCCGTGCTGTCAGTGGGACGCCACAGGGGAATGCCTCACAGGAAGCTCAGCTCACCGTGCTCATATGACGGTCCCACCGGAAGTGACAGGGTCGGCGCGACCCCCTGACGGCACCTCCGATGCGGGCGCCATCTTTAGAACTGGAAACAGGCCATCCAGGTGAAGGGTGGAAGACGGCTCTGCATACCAGTCCCTCCCATCCAGAACCAGATGGGGAGCATCACCAGACAGATGTGCCAGTTCTGCTGTAGCTGGGCGCCCGAATGGTCACCGAGGAACCCATCCACACGCCCACACCACGCCCGGCGAGGTGGAGAGAGCACAATACGTCAGATACTCAAAAAAATGCCATTGATAAAAAAAGAAAACATGTATATAATTAAAATACAGGTAACAAATAGTACTCCATAATAATCCTATCATGAAAACACTACATTCTCAGCATTCACGGGATAAGTCCATATGAAGTGAGGAAAAAAATTATGGTTCCGAATGGGACAGTTTTTTGGGCTCCATTCAACAAAAATGTACACTCCCTACTGGATCTACAGTTAATTTGCGTGTGCACTTTATCAAATTAAAGAAACTTCTAATTTAAAAATCTAATTTAGGCTGGCACATACGCTTTTTTGACAGATACCTTAGATATGATGTCAATCCACTAGGCCTCCGTATACAAGTATTTCCCTCATTTGAGGTACTTGATCAGGAATTCCGTGATAGATGGGAAAAAAATTTGACACTGTGCACATCCAAGATGATGGTGATGATCAAAGATAAATACCTTAAAGACTTATCGACCCTTGAAAAAGAGATAGAAACATTAAGAGTGGAGGAGACTAAGTTACCCCGTAACACTGAATTTATTAATAAGCAACAGGGTTTGGTCACTTTCCTTGAAAACCATAATAAAGATTTGATACACAAAATGAGGCCAAATTCTATAAAGACCAAATGGCCTTTTTAGGTGGGTACGCATATAGGTGGCAAAAAAACACAGAAAGGAGATCTAGGGGAAATTTTCAACAGGCACTGTCTCATTAATCATGTACAGCACAATCTGACCCAGATATGTAATTTACCTCTTCTGTTTCTTCCCTTAGATCCAATTCTTCCGGATTACGTGGCAAGAATCCTAGAGGGAGAGCACAACGACGGGGTAATTGTGGTGGGCCTCATTTTAAAACTAACACTCACAGTAAACAAGGACTATCCCCTCAGAAATCATCTCCAGCTGTAAGGTTTAAGCCCCTACCCACTATATATAACACTGTAGGTAGTGATCAGGTGGTGGGAGACACACAGCCATCAATGTTTGGAGCCAGTGGAGGCTCAGTTACTGATGGATCAAGAGATTTGGGTGCAAGGTCCAAACATAATGGGACTAATGGGGGCCACCTCCCTTTAGGACCACCTCAGACACCATCTACCCCAATGGTACAGTTATGAACAGCTAAATTGGACCCATTTGTGACCAGGCAGAAATGAGTGTATCCAATCTTAACATAATCAATTTATCTTCCCATCAACTCACTGATAGCGAAAAGGAGGTGCTACAATTGGCCCTTAATTTCTGTCCATCAGCTAGAACAGACCAGTTTGAACTGGTAAAGGACCTCTACCTGTTTGCCAGGAATCTTACCTACAAATATATTTTTCACAAGGAAGGTTGTTCTGACAATGCTACTCGAGACGAAGAGAGATATAAAGGTTTTAAGGTCCAGGACTTTTGAGCCCTTAAGACCTTAATTCAGTTATTCGATGAGAATGAGGGGGTGGGTGCTGCTCTCCAGTCTGGGTCATCCTCCTCTGATGAGGATGATCCTGATGGGGGACCACCACCCATCCACTTCAAAGCTAAATCCAGACAGTTTCCCAAACTTCAAACATCCCCAGCCATCTGGGCGTTTTTGAAACAGTCAGAAAAGGAGATTGAGCGGCTTCCGCTGGATTTTCAACCTGACCCAGTCCCAATTGCAAGCATATCGTGATCTGGCCCAGAACAAACATAATTATCAAGCCCTCCGACAAGGGGGGCCAGGGCCGCTGTTAGAAATCATGGGGCCCCGTACAGCCAACCTAACGGGGCCCCCCCGACCCCACCCACCTCGAAAAATACAGCTTTGTCTTCAAGTGATATTTGTTTTTCTACTGCCTGCTATACATTTGATTAGACTAAGCTTCAAACACACCTGAGCCTTAAGGTACATCTATGATGTCTTTTAAATCAGCTGAAGCACACGCTCCAATAACTATTTAAAATATGTATGGGTTATTTCCCACTAGCATTGCTCTTTGAAGAGTGATCTGCATCCAGATTGCTTTTCTGAGAGCACTTGGCTGGTGGTGAGGAGGCATTGTATCACCTCTTTGCCACCTGTTTTAACCGCTTAAAACAGTTGAATGGGATCATGATCAGCAGGCAACCTGGTAACATGGTGGGTGGTGCCAGTGGGGATAATTTTTGCTGTGCAAATAGCTTTGCAGTTGTTTCTATGCCGCTGCCTTTCAGCATAAGGGCTCCGCTTAGTAGGGGATCCATGAGTGGATTCCCTGCTGAACTGAAGCTTATTGGGATAGATGACGGTGTTTAGACATCTGCACCAGTTCAGTCTGTGCCTGCATGCATCACACATGGGTGGCCAGATGTAAATGGAAATATGTCCATTTACATCAGGCTCTGTTTGATCTGTGATGTTTAGGCATGGAAAAATAGAAAAGGATGCAGCCCTTTTCAGTTTTTTTTTCTGGAACAGAACAGACCAGCAGACCTAAGTGGACTGGAAAGCTTGGGCAAATAATTCCTAAAGGGGAGTGGTTGGGGGCCTTAAAAACACAGCTCAGCCATTTACTGCCCCTCAAACACAAATGTAACCAAGAATCTCAGGCTTATGATTATTATCATTCTGATCAGAGCACAGGGCTCCATGGTTCTATCACAGTGCCACATGCTGTTGAATGCTGACTTTGTTATGGTTTACTGTGTTATAATCTGTAACACACAGTAAAGCCATAAAGTTTACAAAATCAGCACCCAACAGCATGTGGCACTGTGATAGAACCATGGAGCACCTGCTGTGCTCTGATCAGAATGATGATAATCATAGGCAAATGCAGTGGGAGGTCGGAGAGTGTACATTCCAGGGTACTCAGTGTCAGTGTGTGCTGCCACTTGCCTGAAACTATGCATTGCCGCCCGCCATTGGATTAAGCCTGCTGCGACGTCTCAGCCCCTCGAGTTCCCACCTACATCAGTCTCTTCCTCGGTCCCTCCATCCACAGAACTTACTGCGGGGGGAGCAGTGTAGAGAAGAATCACTCCGCCAGGGAAAGCAGAGGCAGTGGGTGGCCGCGGCCAGAACTATGATATAGGCAGCACATGGACTTGTCTGCCTGCACCCCGATAAAGAAAAAAAAGTCCCTCCTCCGCTGCCACCTCCTGGGCCCCTATGTCGACCTGATGGGGACCAGGAAATTGTAATTAGCCTTTGATAAGCAAGTCAAGCAGGTTATGGTTTAAAAAAAAATCTTTTTATTTATCTAGGCAAAAACAACTTTAAAGCTGCCCAGGCCCCCCTGCCAGACTGATAGAACCCAGGCCCAGTACAACGGGGCTGGTTGTACTGCCTTATCAGCGGCCCTGAGGGGGGCAATGTTATCATGATGGACCGGTCTTGTTATGAGGCTATGTGCATTAAACTTCTTTCCAACCATGAATGGTATAGGATGATTTCAGAGGACCAACTTGGCCAATTTCAAGCTCAGTACCAGTCCCTCATCTGACAGGCATACCATCTTGGCCTCATTGACATGGATCTCTACTTTTTCCTCCAGGTCAAGTGGCCACGTTTTATGCACTTCCCAAAGTGCATAAGAACATCTATGATCCCCCAGGCCTCCCCATAGTGTCAGGTATAGGGAGCCATACTGAGATGGCAAGTAAATATGTTGACCAAATACTTAGGCCTCATGTAGCTAGACTCCCTTCATACCTTAAGGGCACCCCTAATCTCTTGAGAGTCATTGAGGGTATTGTTGTTCCTGACGGATCTGTCCTGGTGGCGATTGACATTGAGGCTCTTTATTCAAGCATCCCACATGAAAAGGGTATTGAAGTAGTGCCCATGTTCCTTATGGAGCAAGATCAGGACAGTTGGCCCATATATGAATTTGTGCTACAGCTGCTTGAACACATTTTATCTTCTAATGTGTTGCTTTTCAATAGCTCGACCTACCTCCAGGTGCAGGGGGTTGCGATGGGGACTTTTTGTGCCCCATCGTATGCCAACCTGTACCTGGGGGGTTGGGAGAGATCTCTGTTTGGAAATGAGGCCGTGTCACGGTACCTCTGTCATATTCTGTTATGGCGGAGGTACATTAATGACATTTTGCTGATCTGGACTGGTGTGGTTAATGAGCTCGAAGCAGTTTTTACCTTTATATCTCATAATGACTTCAATCTTCAATTCACTATGACCCATAGCCTCTCCAGCATCTCCTATCTTGACTTGAAACTTAATTTGGATTCTGATGGTGTGCTGTACTCTGCCCTTCATAGGAAGGAAACTGCTCGGAACACTATTTTGTATTTCAATAGTTCGCATCCTCGCCCCTTGCTTTGGAGTATCCCATTTAGTCAATACTTGTGGATACGCGGCAATTGTGCAAGGGACAAGGATTACGAACGGGAGGCACATGCCCTATTTGATCGTCTCAAGCATCGGGGATACAGTAGAAGGGTTCTGAAACAAGCATACCAAAAGGTTAAGGCCCAGACCAGAGGTGAACTTATATTTAATACTTGGCGACCCGCTAAATCTGTGACAATTACGTTTATTGCATCTTTTAGTAATCAGCACAACCAAGTGAGGGATATATTGTCCCGAAACTGGCATTTTTTGGCTGAGGATTCCACAATGGGACAATATGTCGCCAATTGTCCAGAAATGGTATTTAGAAGGGCCACCATCTGGGGGCACTGAGGGGGGTGTGGGCACCTTTGCTTGTGGTGGCTGTGAGTTCTGTCCTTGGATTAGGGAGAGCTCGCAGTACCCTTTGCCTAGAGGAGGCACCCACAGGCCGCGTATGTACTCCACCTGTCTCACTGAGGGGGTAGTATACATGGCTACGTGTATCTGTGGGGCCTTCTACATAGGCAAAACCACATGTGCCCTAGCTAAGCGTATATAGGATTACCTGTATTATATTGCTGCAGGCCTCCTGTATACACCTATTTGCAAACACGTGGGTCTTCATCACAGCTATGACCCACGTACCATTTCGTTCTTTGATCTGGCCCACGTCCCCCCTAACCCATGTGGGGGGATGTTGATCAGCAGATCTTGAGGTTGGAGGCCAGATAAATATTTACCCAGAGGGCTACCCAACATCACAAACGAGCCATGAAATAAAGTATATCAAGCATTTGTGGAGTCCTTCCAATCCATAACCGTATAATGTGCGGCTAGTATCTCACACAAAGATGGCTAGCCAGCTGCTTTATTTCATGGCTCGTTTGTGAGTATATTTTTAATTTTTAATAAAATCATTTTATCTGAAGATAATGCGCAAGGCCAGTGCGCCATTGTTCCTTTGTTTTTGCTACAGTGTTCCTGGACTACCCCTAGTTCACCAGTGAAGGACTTTTTGTTGTGACTTGGCTACCCAACCACCAGGGCTGAATAATACCATATCATACAAGCCCTTTTTGTACTGGGCTTTTTTTTTTTATCACTTCAAATGGACTTATTCCGTGAATGCTGAGAATGTAGTGGTTTTCATGATAGGATTATTATGGAGTACTATTTGTTCCCTGCACTGTAATTGTATACATGTTTTCTTTTTATCAATGGCATTTTTTTGAGTATCTGATGTATTGTGCTCTCTTCACCTGGTCGGGTGTGGTGTGGGCGTATAGATGGGTTCCTCGGTGACCATTTGGGAGTCCAGCTACAGCAGAACCAGCACATCTGGCCGGTGATGCTTGCCATCCGGTTCTGGATGGGAGGGACTGGTATGCAGAGCCGTCTTCCACCCTTCACCTGGATTTCCAGCCTGCTTCCAGTCTTAAAGATGGTGCCCGCATCGGAGGTGACGTCAGGAGGTCGCGCCGACCCCGTCACATCTGGTGGAACCGTCCGGGGTCGAGCTTCCGGTGCGGCACTCCCCTGTGGCGTCCCACCGACAGCACGGGCTTGGCATTGGCGGCTGGAGGTGAGTGTGGAGAAGGAACATGTGATGAGGTATTGCAGCATTGACGCTGCCATAAGGAGACTGGAGCCATGTAGTTGCTCCGAACTATCGAATATTAATTTGTGCATTCTCTTCTTCTTTAGGACCATACGTCACTGGTAGCCACTGCCGAGGTTGCTGTCTGTGTGTGGGGGGTTTGTTGGCCAAGGGCCCTTGAAGAACAACAGAAAAAACAGCGCCAATCCTGCTCATATGAAAAACTGTCAGCGCATCACTATAAAGTGTTTCTCAAAAATCCATACCATAGTCCATAAAGTGCTGAGAGTATGCACATAAAACAAATAATAAATAATACACTTATGGCTGCATTAAAGTGTCCTGGTGCTTTAAAAGGGAAGTAGTGCTGTAAGGTGCTCCAAACAAAACACGATGCAGAATGCCAGAAGCCCTCATGTGACCCCACTCACCAGAAATCGTAGACACCCTGCTTTTCAGTCAGGGGGTCAGATGGGCTAGATACTGGTGGGGACAGATGTAACCCGGAGCTTAATGGCACAACGGATATCCAATCAGTGTCCAGTGAGGCAAGGTTCGTTCCAGACAGCTCAGGAGAACAAAAGAGAGCTCATCGTTAGTGTTGAGTGAACCCGGACTGTAACGTTCGGGTCCGTACCGAACTTTGGGGTGTCCGGGAACCGGACCCGAACACGGACATTTCAAAAACGTTTGGGTTCGGGTTCTGGGTTCTGGTAGTTTATCACACATGTTGAATAGCTGCAGGGCAGCCAATCAACAAGCATTTCACTGGTTTGCCCTTAGAAGCCATCACAGCCATGCCTACTAATGGCATGGCTGTGATTGGCCAGTGCATCATGTGACCCAGCCTCTATATAAGCTGGAGTCACTTGATGCTGCAGTCACATGCTCTCTGAGACTCTGACTAGTATAGGGAGAGGAAGCTGCCAGCGTTTTTGTGAGGGACAGATTGCAGACATTTTAACATCTGATCCTGCATCCTGAGATTACTACTACTGTTGCTCTGAGGGACAGATTGCAGAAATTTAAGATTTCACATACTGCTGCTTTGAGTGACAGATTGCAGATCAAATCCTGCATAACACAACAATTGCTACGATCGTACACAACGATCAGATTGTGGGAGTAATTTGAGATTTCACATACTGCTGCTTTGAGTGACAGATTGCAGATCAAACCCTGCCTAACACAACGATCGTTACGATCGTACACAACAATCAGATTGTGGGATCGTACACAACGATCAGATTGTGGGAGTAATTTGTGATTACACATACTGCTGCTTTGAGTGACAGATTGCAGATCAAACCTTACATTACACAACGATCTGACTGCACTAGGTAGAGGCTTCTGCTTTGAGGGACAGATTATTGTTCAAAAATCATCTCCTAGTTCTAAAGGGAGAGCTTCCAGCTGTTGCTTAGAGGGACAGATTGTTGTTCAAAAATCATTGCCTACTCCTATAGGGCCAGGTTTCAGCTGTTGCTGTAAGTGACAGATTATTTATTGTTCAAAAGTCATCTCCTAGTTCTAAAGGGAGAGGTTCTAGCTGTTGCTGTAAGTGACACATTATTGTTCAAAAATCATCTAGTTCTAAAGGGAGAGCTTCCAGCTGTTGGTGTGAGCGGTGCATTTCTTGCACCAAAATAAATAAAATAAAATAAAGTCCGTCTACGTTGGTGTTTTCAAAAAAAAAAAAGGTATTAATTGGTATTAATAAATACTTACATAGGGATACATAGTACATTTGCGGGCACAATGAGGAGAGCAAATAAGGGACGTGGTCATGGTGCTGCTGGTGATGCTGGTGCTGCTGATGTTGGTGGTGTTGGTGAACCTCCTGTTGGAAGGAGAGGACGTGGTCGAGGTGTGCCAGCTACATGCACAAGGGAAACACCTTCCTCAGGTAGCCAACAGAACCTTCACCAGTATATGGTAGGCCCGAATGCCCCTCAATGATTGGTGAGGCCAGAACAAGTACAGGCGATAGTAGATTGGGTGGCTGACAATGCCTCCAGTTCCTTCACATTGTCTCCCTCCCGATCCCTTGATGAAAGCTCAGAGTTGGCACCTGAACCCCATGGCCATCTGTCTTTCACCTCAGCCCCTTGTAAATTAGCCAAGCATTCTGAGCCCCAAGTCCTGCAAGAGACTCTTATGCTTTTTGATGACTCTCCTGGTGTGCTTTCCATGGGCCATCCATATAGCGCTGCCCCAGAAGTGGAAGACATTGAGTGCACCGATGCCCAACCACTTCTGCTGCAGGATGAGGACATGGAAACACCAGCGCAGCACATCTCTGATGATGACGAAACACAGGTGTCAACTGCTGCAGCTTGCCTCAGTGTGCAGACTGACAAGGAGGGCAGTGGTTAAGGGTGGGTGGAAGATGATGTGGAGGATGATAAGGTCCTAGACCCCACATGGAAGGAGGGTCATGCGAGTGACGTGTGCAGTTTGGAGGAAGAGGTGGTGGTTGAACAGAGGCACCAGCACAGCAAAAGAGGAAGCAGGTTGCAAAAGCGGAGCGAGCGTCCCCTAGACAGTATGCCTGCTACTACCCACCGCACCCAGGGACCTAGTACACCAAAGGCAGCTCAAAGGCATTCCCCCGTGTGGCAGTTCTTCAGACAATGTGCTGACGACAAGACAAGAGAAGTTTGCAAGCTGTGCAATGATAGCCTGAGCCGGGGCATAAATGTTCTCAACCTGAGCACAACCCCCATGACCAGGCATCTAAATTCAAAGTACAAGCTACATTGGAATAATTACCTCAAAATCCAAGGAAGGTCTCAGCCTCCTCCTACTTCCTCTTCTGCTACTGCCTCGGCCTCTTCCTCCACCTCTACAGTGACAGTGTCACCTGCCACCCAGCAAACAGAGCATGTGACAGCAACGCCACCATGTCCGCCACCGTCCCCAAGCATTTCCACATGGTCCCATGGAAGCTTACAGCTGTCCATCTCCCAAACACTGGAGAGAAAGAGGAAGTACCCCCCTACCCACCCGCGATCCCTGGCCCTGAATGCCAGCATTTCAAAACTCCTGGCCTTTGAAATGCTGTCATTCCGTCTGGTGGACACGGACAGTTTCATAAACCTGATGACGGTGGCTGTCCCACAGTACGTGGTTCCCAGCCGCCACTACTTTTGCAGGCGAGCCATCCCTTCCCTGCACAAACAAGTCGAGGACAAGATCAAGTGTGCACTGCGCAACGCCATCTGTGGCAAGGTCCACATAGTCACTGATACGTGGACCAGTAAGCACGGGCAGGGACGCTATATCTCGCTAACTGCACACTGGGCAAATGTAGTGGCGGGTGGGCCTGAGCCGGCTAGCCATTTGGCACATGTCCTTCCGCCACCAAGGATTGCAGGGCATTTCTCTTTGCCTCCTGTTGCCTCCTCCTCCTACTGCACTTCCTCCTCCTCTACCACCTCCTCATCCGCTCAGCGTAACACCTTCACCATCAACTTCAGCACATCCAGGGGGAAACGACAGTAGGCTGTTTTAAAACTGATATGTTTGGGGGATAAACCCCACACTGCGCAGGAGCTGTGGACGGGCATTGAACAACAGACCAATGAGTGGTTGTTGCCACTGAGTCTCAAGCCCGGCCTGGTGGTGTGCGACAATGGCTGAAATCTTGTAGCGGCTCTGGGCCGAGCCGTTTTGACGCACATCCCTTGACTGGCACATGTGCTGAATTTGGTGGTACAGAATGTTCTAAAAAACTACCCAGATATGTCAGAGCTGCTGCATAAAGTGCGGGCCGTCTGTGCGCACTTTCGGCGTTCTCACCCTGCTGCTGCTTGCCTGTCTGCGCTGCAGCGGAACTTCGGCCTTCCCGCTCACCACCTCATATGCGACGTGCCCACAAGGTGGAACTCCACCTTGCACATGCTGGAGAGACTGTGCGAGCAGCAGCAGGCAATAGTGGAGTTTCAGCTGCAGCACGCACGGCTCAATCGCTCTGTGGAACAGCACCACTTCATCACCAATGAGTGGGCCTCCATGCGAGACCTGTGTAGCGTATTGCGGTGTTTTGAGTACTCCACCAATATGGCCAGTGCTGATGACACTGTTCTCAGCGCTACTATCTCACTTCTATGTCTCCTTGAAAAAACACTTCAGGCCATGATGGAAGAGGACGTGGCACAGGAGGAGGAGGAGAAGGAAGAGGGGTCATTTCCACGGTTATCAGGCCAGTCATTCGCAAGTGGCTCGGAGGGTGGGTTCCTGCACCAGCATAGGCCAGGTCAAAAATATTCAAGCCAGGGCACAGTTCTGGAGGACGAGGAGGACGAGGAAGATGAGGAGGAGGAATCACAGCAGGGTGGCACCCAACACAGCTCGTGGGCATCACTGGAGCGTGGCTGGCTGGATACAGAGGACACAGATGATATACCTCCCATAAAGGACAGCTTGTCTTTGCCTCTGGGCAGCCTGGCACACATGGCCGACTACATGCTGCAGTGCCTGTGCAATGACAGCCGAGTTGCCCACATTGTAACTTCTTCTGATTACTGGGTGGCCACCCTGCTGGATCCCCGTTACAAGGACAACGTGCCGTCCTTAATTCCCTCATTGGAGCGTGAGAGGAAGATGCGCGACTACAAGCACACACTGGTAGAGGCGATGCTGAGGGCATTCCCAAATGACACCGGGGGCTCAGTGGAAGCACAAGGCGAAGGCAGAGGAGGAGGAAGAGGCCACCAATGCAGCTGTGCCACCGCCAGCACCTCAGAAGGCAGGGTTAACATGGCCGAAATGTGGCAAAGCTTTGTCAGCAGCCCGCCACAACAAACAGCACCACCAGCTGATAGACAATGTCTTAGCAGGAGGCAGCATTTCAGCAACATGGTGCAAGAGTATGTGTGCACACGCCTACACGTACTGACTGATGGGTCTGCCCCATTCAACTTCTGGGTCTCCAAATTGGCCACATGGCCTGAGCTTGCCCTTTATGCCTTGGAGGTGCTGGCCTGCCCTGCAGCCAGTGTATTTTCTGAACGTGTGTTTAGCACGGCGGGGGGCGTTATCACAGACAAGCGCAGCCGCCTGTCCACAGCCAACGTGGACAAGCTAACCTTTATTAAAATGAACCCAGCATGAATCCCACAAGACTTGTCTGTACCTTGTGCAGAATAAACATTTAGACCGGACTCACACAGCCATTCGTATACTTGTTTTTTTGAATAGGCCTCAATATTTTGGGGGCTACCCCAATTATAAACAAACAAAAAAAAGACAGTGATGGCTACCTCCTCGACCACCGCCACTTCCACCTACACTGCCACGGTCACGGCCTAGTCAACCTCTAGGCTCCTACTCCACATCCACCCCCCCTTCCCATTTTTTTTTTTTTGATTTTAATTTATTTTCCCTATCCCCATTTTTTTGTAGGGCACTTGCCCTACTCTTACCCCCATTTTACTTCCTTTTGCAGTCCTCTAGCACTTGCCAGGACTTTGTTACAGCCATTTTTGTGCCTAAAAGTTTGAGTCCCCTTTGACTTCAACGGTGTTTGGGGGACCGGGATAAAGTTCGGGCAACGTTCGGTGCCGAACCCAGACTTTTTCCCAAAGTTCGTTCGGGCCCTCCGAACCCGAACGTCCAGGTGTTCGCTCAACTCTACTCATAGTGTATACCATAAACACTAGCTTTATTGCGCAAATATAAAATGTACTTACAAACTCGATAAATATACAGCGTGAATGGTGGTAACAAGGGATGGTAGCGTGCGTTCCACAAGCCCAAAATGGAACCCAGTGGATCCACAAGTTAGGTACACATAGATCTAGACATCAACTGTTTTTTGTCTAACTGGTGAGGTATGGTTGGATGTCTCTTGTTTTTTCCCCTGTAGAGGTATTTTAATGACCGTTCACCATGTTCCATCCCCTGGCACTATACACAATAACATTTTTAGACATGGAGACAGGTTAAATACTCTTACCTTTTTCAAAGAAGTGGATCATAATGGCTATATTCCTCTGGGGAGTTGTCACCATACTAGGTGGCTAGAGGGTATCCCCAGAGGACAAATGCTAAGAATTAGATGGAATTGTGATCGATTAGAGGATTATGATCGGCAGGCAGATATTATTTTGGATCGATTAATTGAGAAAGGGTATGATAGGAGAATACTAGAGGCTACCAGGAATTCTGTTAGAAATATTGATAGGGATTCATTGTTTCAAAATAAAAATAAGAGAGATACTGACCATAGCATATCTTTTATGACTGGTTTCTTTAGGGAATATATACAATTTGAGAAGATCATTAAGACTCACTGGCCCTTACTCTTGAGAGATAAAGAACTTCAAAAATTATGCCCAAGAGACCTCTTTTTATTTATAAAAAACCCCCTTCTTTGCGTCTTAAACTAGCGCATAATGTAGTAGATCCACCAACTAAAACTTGCACATTTCTCAACCAAGTAGGGTTTTTAAGTTGTGGGAGATGTACAATGTGTAGGACCTCTTCTTTTAAAAAAACGTAAGACTACTCGATTTGAGTCAATGACACAGATAAGAACATATGAGATTAGAAAATTTATAACATGTGACACCACTCATGTCACCTATCTACTCACCTGCACTTGTGGTCTCCAATATATTGGACGAACCACACGTAAATTAAGAGGGAGATTGAGAGAACATGTTTATAACATATGAAAAGGTTATAAACATCATAGCCTCTCCCATCATTTCAGGCTTGTTCACAATAGGGGTCCTAACCAACTATCCTTTTGTGGGATTGATCGTGTTGAGAGCCATTGGAGAGGCTCCAACCTCACCAGAGCTATTTCCCAAAATGAAACCCAGTGGATCCACAAGTTATGTACTTTGGATCCCCTAGGGTTAAACATAGATCTAGACATCAACTGTTTTTTGTCTAACTGGTGAGGTATGGTTGGATGTCTCTTGTTCTTTACCCTGTAGAGGTATTTTAATGGCAGTTCACCATGTTCCATCCCCTGGCACTATACAAGTTTTTCCTCCATATATTTGTCTAAACAATACTTCACTATTATGAGCTTTTGTTTGTCTATGACTATGAACCCTGATGATCTGTGATCAACCTCACAACCATCTAATCGGACTGGTGGAGACAATCGTTCCTTTGTTTTCCCCTGGTGGGCCCTGGTGGGGTTAAGCCATATGCTCTGACCCTGCTTACTTCTGGTAAGCATTCAATTATATTGGTGGAGTTACTTATACCGTCATCTGAAGTATTAGAAGAATACCCATTTGACATTTACAAGAACTACCTAGGTGGCTGGTCTATGGCTACATTAAATTTGCATCACCCCCTACATAACCTATTGGGACTGTGATATACACAATTTTTATTTTCATTTAGCGTGGCCATTTCTCCTACTATGTATGATTTTAAGCTATACATTTCTAGAATGTAATACATTTCTGGGGACTGGTGATAAAATCCTAAATAAGGGTTTTAATTCCTGCTTACTCCCTCCACATCTAAAAGCAAACTTTGACTGGAGTCAGACCTACAAAATACATTCCGTCTGCCTTCTTTCTACATGTTGTAAAAAGCCTGTTTAATGAGTTCAAATTCTATTCCAAAAATTCATACCCCTAATTCAATGATACAAAGGAGTGACTCATCCCTTATTGGACAGTTCTATCTGAGGTTTCAATCAGAAAAGGCTAGCCCGGAGGCAGGCTGCCCCTTCTGTGCTAGCCCATTGTATTCTGGGAAACCTTTGTCATGCTATAAATATTTACATTGTAAACATTGTAAAAAAAGATCCAAAACATCAGTTTAAAATCTTATAAACTTTAAAAATAATAACATGAACCATAAAGTTTCTTTTTAAAGAGAACGTTTAAAAAATAAGACATACAAGCATTTGGTGTAAAAATGATGAATCATTACAGCATAGAGAATACATATAAATGTGAAATGCCAACGTGTTTTATTCTGTATATAGAAAAAAGCATAAACAAGCTTGAATGTGTGGGAAACTTTTTGAATGAAAGCATTGAAGTGAGAACAATTCTATGCTGAAGATAAGTGATATATTCATGCATTAGTGGACAGCTGCAATCACTGATAATAGAAACCGTCCATTTTCAAAGAATATTCTTTTAGTAGGCAGTTAGAATATAACAGACCATATTTCTTGATAAACAAAAATTGAAAATGCTGTTTATATGTAGTGTGTCAATGCTATATACACACACCTGATGCCAAATGTAGTATCAACAGGATTATCTGTGCAACTCAAAATTTCTACATATCCCCTGATTGCTTTCGTAACATATATTTCTATAAAACAAATATTTTGTATACAAGATGGCCACTGTAAAGGAGAAAAATATAACGCATCCATTGATCAGCAACACAGTAATATTGATCCTGAAATGGGAAGTAATCTGGGCTATACTTCTTTCATATAATTGTAAAAATCATGTGAATTTGATTATTATAAAATAAACTTTAGGACCATCTGGGCTGGAGAAAGGAAGGATAGAGCTAATCTCAGTAATAATGTTAACACAATAAGTATGACTAAAGATATCAAGTATTTTACCTGATTTTCTTGACACCACATAAATGTTTCTAGTACAGAAGCATGGTAAAGTCATTTACTAGTGCAAATATGTTTTTTTTAACCTGTTTCCGACTGGCTCGTGTACATTTACTGCTGCAGAGTGGCAGCGTCCCGCGAATCGCCATCTATAAATGGCGGCTCGCGCATGCGCGGCTAGCGGGCAGGATCGCACCGCCGGCGGCGCGCTCTCGTGCCCGCCGCATTCTGCAGGAGTGTGCCCATGGCTCGGACGGACCCAATGTCTGCCGGTGAGCCGCGATTGTTGAAGGAGAGGAGAAACACGGGAAACCGCCGATGTAAACACATCGGTTCCCCGCACTGTCAGGCAGCATGAGATCTACTGATCCCTGTCACTGGGATCAGTTAGATATCTGGTGCCCCTGACAGCCCAGCCCCCTCACAGTTAGAACACACCCAGGGAACACTTTAACCACTAGATCGCCCCCCCAGGTTAACCCCTTCACTGCCAATGACACTTATATAGTAATCAGTGGACATTTAAATTTCTGATTGCTGTATAAATGTCATTGGTCCCAAAAAAGTGTCAAAAATATCCGACATGTCCCCCCCAATATTGCAGTCCCGATAAAAATTGAAGCAGATCGTCGACATTACCAGTAAAAAAAAAAATAGTAAAAACTGTAAATTGTAAAATTATTTCTCATGGTTTGTAAACGCGGCAACTTTTGCGCAAACCAGTCAATAAACACCGAAAAAAAGAAAAAAAAGATGAGGAAGAACATGAATCGGCCCGATGAATGTATTTTTTTCTTTATATTTTTTTTTTGCATCTGTATCTTAGCAAAAAGTAAGAAATATTGTTTTTTTATTTGCAAAATTGTCGCTATTTTTCTCTTTATAGCGGTGATCAGAAATGACACCGAGGGGATCAAATACTATCAAAAGAAAGCTCTATTTGTGGGGAAAAAAAGGACACAAATTTTGTTTGGGTACAATGTCGCACGACCACGCAATTATCAGTTAAAGCAATGCAGTGCCGAATCGCAAAAAGTGCTCTGGTCCTAACATGGGAAATCCTTCCGGGGGTGAAGTGGTTAAACTCCTTTCCACCCAGCCCCAACGTCCTATTGACTGGGCTATTACACTCAAGAGCAGGAAGGTCTGTACAAATCATTGGTAAGATCTCATCGGGAACATGCAGTTCAGTTTTGGGCTCCAGTTCACATAAAGGATATCGGGGAACTGGAGAAAGTGCAGAGAGGGGCAACCAAACTGATAAGAAGCATGGAGAAGCTCAGCTTTGAGGAAAGATTAGAGGAACTGATTTTATTCTCTCTTGAGAAGAGAAGATTAAGGGGGGATATGATCAACATGTATAAATATATAAGGGGTCATATAGTGAGCTTGGTGTTGAGTTATTCACTTTAAGGTCACAACAGAGGACAGGGGGGCACTCTTTGCGTTTGGAGGAAAATAGATTTCATCTCCAAATACAGAAAGGTTTCTTCACAGTAATAGCTGTGAAAATGTGGAATAGACTTCCTCCAGAGGTGGTTCTGTCCAGCTCAGTAGTAAGAAAGGCCTAGATTATTTCCCAAATGTACATAATATAACTGGGTACTAACATTTGTAGGTAAAGTAGATCTAGGGAATGTCCGATCGCCTCATGGGGAATCAGGAAGGATTCTTTTCCCCTGCTGTAGCAAATTGGATCATGTTTTGCTGGGGTTTTCCGCCCTCCTCTGGATCAGCTGTGGATATAGAATTGTGTATATGGGATTGTAGTATATATATATATATATATATATACATACACACTGAGCAAAATTATAAACGCAACACTTTTGTGTTTGCCCCTATTTATCAAGAGCTAAATGCCAAGATCTATGACTTTTTCTATGTACACAAAAGGCCTATTTCTCTCAAATATTGTTCACAAATCTGTCTAAATCTGTGTTAGTGAGCACTTCTCCTTTGCCGAGATAATAGATCTACCTCACAGGTGTGGCATATCAAGATGCTGATTAGACAGCATGATTATTGCAAAGATGTGCCTTAGGCTGGCCACAATAAAATATAATGTTCTAGGTGTTATACTGGTTAAAACAAGTGAAACATAAAAGTTAAGCTACATAATGTAAAGAGGAAACTTAACCATGAGCATGCTTTTATACATTGGTTGAAACATTCAATGAAAAGAAATCGGACACAAAGGTACATACTAATTTTTTTTGTCCCTTATAAATAAATATATTTTTTATTGCCCATAGTATTATTTGGGTATTACTAGAGACTTCGCATATGAACTGCCTATATATATGTATATTATATATATTTCATAAGTTCTCGTACACTGTAGACTCTTGTGGCCTTTGCTGTGGTCATTTTTACAATACATAATTGCTATGTCTCTGCAACCGATTTCTCTGGACAGCCTGCGGTCTTACTATGATCAGTGTATGTTTGTTGGCAGGTGTCTGGGCAGACAATTCTATTGTATATATATATATACATATATATATATATATATATATATATATATATATATATATATTTATACACTGTACATACATACATACTATATTACCAAAAGTATTGGGGCGCCTGCCTTTACACGCATATAAACTTTAATGGCATCCCAGTCTTAGTCTGTAAGGTTCAATGTTGAGTCATGTTGGAACAGGAAGGGGCCATCCCCAAACTGTTCCCACAAAGTTGGGAGCATAAAATTATCCAAAATGTCTTGGTATGCTGACACCTTAAGAGTTTCCTACACTGGAACTAAGGGGCTAAACCCAACCCCTGAAAAACAACTCCACACCATAATCCCCCCTTCACCAAATGATTTGGCCCAGTGCACAAAGCAAGGTCCAGAAATACATGGATGAGCAGGTTTGAGGTGGAGGAACTTGACTGGACTGCACAGAATCCTGATCTCAACCTGATAGAACACCTTTGGGATGAATTAGAGTGGCGATTTCGAGCCAGGCCTTCTCTTCCAACAATCAGTGCTTGACCTCACAAATGTGCTTCTGGTAGAATGGTCAAACATTCCCATAGATACACTCCTAAACCTTGTGGGCAGCCTTCTCAGAAGAGTTGAAGCTGTTATAGCTGCGAAGGGTTGGCCAACTCAATATTGAACCCTACGGACTAAGACTGGGATGCCATTAAAATTCATGTGCTTGTAAAGGCAAGTGTCCCAATACTTTGACAATATAGCATGTATATATACACATATATATATATATATATATATATATATATATATATGTAGTGACGCTATACGAGGTGCGATAATGGACGGGCATTATTTGTCGCCTCCCATGCGTTCACTTGGAGTGGACTGGTGAGAGTCCGAGTTGTGTTTTGCCAGCCACCATGGCAGAGTTGGTTCAGGCCTGGAGTTTCCACCCAAATCCCGCTCCATCTGCATATAATGACCAGGAAGAGATCTCACAGGAGCTCACCCTGGGACGCAGTATGCTAGACTGAGGGAGCTAAGAGCATGAGTTTGGTTGCTCTAAAGACTGCAAAAGGTAAAGATTTGTATTTGTTTGTTTGAAGGTGTCAGGGACAAGCCCGACATCATATAGAGAGGTATCCTGTCTGTATTAGTTTACCGCCGGATGGCAAGGTTTTGTTTTTGCTAGTTTTGTTTGTTTTAAAACCTGCAACCTTTTATCAAAATAAACCTGGCAACCAGCCAGATTTTAGGAAAGTTTGCCTACAACCTGCCTTCTTCCCAGGAAAGGTGATCCACACAAACTAATCTCCCACATATGGTGGAGTTCAGCGAGGCAACTTTCCAAGATGGAGGAAATGTTGAAGGTCTGGCTGCAAGCCAATGCAGCCTGGCGGGAAACCAACCATCAGGTCGCAGAGGCCGCTGCAGCACAAAAGGCAACTCAGCGGGAAACCAACCACGAGGTCGCAGAGGCCGCTGCAGCATAGCATGCAGCTCTGCAGGAAAGCAACTTCCAGGTCACAGAGGCCGCTGCAGTTCCGTGAGAGGAGTGTAGCCAGGCTATCGAAGCACAAGTAGTTCAACAGGAGATGAACCGACAGTTTGCGGAGGGCCTGCTGGAGTTAAAAAAGGGGACCACACATCGCATCACAGTGGAACCAAAGTCGGTATGCGCTTCGTACCACATGCAGAAGATGACACCTGCAGATGACATGGAGGCGTACCTCACAACTTTTGAAAGAGTCACTCTTCGGGAAGGATGGCCAAAAGAAAAGTGGGCAGGACCGTTAGCACCATTCTTGACCGGTGAACTCCAAAAAGCCTATTTTGATCCGGAACCAGATAAGGCCCAGGACTATGAGATTCTAAAAGCAGAGATACTCGCACGCCTGGGGGTCACCATGGCAGTCCGGGACCAACGTGCGCATCAGTGGACCTACCGCACCGATAAGCCACCCCACTCACAGATGTTTGACCTGGTCCACCTCACCAGGAAGTGGCTACAGCCAGAGCCTTTGCCAGGTCCCAAGATTGTGGAGCATGTGGTCATGGGCCGCTATCTATGGGTGCTCCCTGCGGCTTTGAAGAAATGGGTCAGTCATGGGGACCCCAAAACCGCCAACCAACTCGTGGACCTCATAGAGAGATACATGGCGGCTGTGGACTTGTTGAACCAATCTGCACCCCACTTCAGTGTGCCTAGGGTCGAAAGGGCCCCCAGTGGATCCAGTAAGACTGTCCCAACGCTCAAGGGTATTGGAAATATTAATAAAACTGCTGTAATGACTAAAGAGACTATGGGCTCTAGACCTGGAGACTGGCCAAACAAGCCAGGAAGGTCTTGGGGACTCTTGAGAGGACTGGGTATAGGGCATATACAGTGTTACCAATGCCATGCATTGGGCCATATTGCTTCCAATTGTCCCCTGAATGATGAACCCACGCAATGAGATTATACTTATGTGAATAGACGCCTTTCTCTTTTTGCACAGGTTGCATGTACAGCATTATGTTCAGGTCGCATGGAGAAGCAGATGTGTGTGATTTCTATTGATGGTAGACCAGTCATTGCACTGCTGGACTCTGGTAGTGTGGTACCGTTGGTCAAAAGCAGTTGTGTAAATCCTGCAAGGTTACACCCTAGCACTGCCGGGGTCATCTGCATCCATGGGGACACTCGTGACTACCTGACGGCGGTCGTGTGACCCATTCAGTGGGGGTGGTACCTTCACTACTTCATGAAGCCCTAGTGGGGAGGGATTTTTCCCATTTTTGGAGTTTATGGGAAGGCACAGAGAGTCTGGAGGAAAGAGCTCCCCCTGCTGAGGAAGCACAGGAACTCTCACTAGACCCTTTTTGTCAAATGGAGAGGGAAACTGGTGGCAGGACATGAGACCCTCTTCCTATTCCTGTAATGGCTAGAGAGGCGGAGGAGCCGGAAGATAGCTCCCAGCTGGTGGCTAATGACCCAGAAAATGTCTTTGACCCTGACCGTGAGAGTGAACAGAATGTAGTACCTGACTTAGTGGCCTGGAGAGAGGACTTCTTTACAGAGCAACTATGGGATGTCACTCTCCTTAGAGCCAGAGAAAATGTGAAGGTGATGGATGGGGAACCGGTGGACC
This sequence comes from Glandirana rugosa, assembly GCA_018402905.1. NCBI lineage: Eukaryota > Metazoa > Chordata > Amphibia > Anura > Ranidae > Glandirana > Glandirana rugosa. Next base: position 1,197,019 of record BLSH010190650.1, read on the forward strand.
CTAATTGGGGGGTGTATTTTCCCTACATGGCTCTTAAAAATAATTAGTTGTATCAGGAGGTAAAATGCAGGGTAACGAAGTAGAACAGTTAGTGGTCCCCAAACCCTTTCCCAGGATGGTGCTAGATCTGGCCCATGGACATGTAATGGGGGGGACATCTGCGTGTGGAGAAGACCAGGGAGAGAATAGCCCAGAGATTCTTCTGGCCCAGGTTGCATGCCAATGTCAGAGAGTATTGTGAATCCTGCCCTGAGTGTCAACTCTCTGCGCCCTCGCCCCATTTTCGTAGTCCACTTGTTCCACTGTCCATAATTGAAGTGCCATTACAAAGAATTGGCATGGATCTCGTGGGACCCATAGTAAAGCCGGCCCAGAGACACCAGCACATCCTAGTAATACTAGACTATGCGACCCGCTATCCTGAAGCCATACCCTTGCGGAACACCTCCGCAAAGACTATCGCCAAGGAGTTGGTCCAGGTATTTAGTCGTGGGTATCCCTAAAGAAGTCTTAACAGATCAGGGCACCCTGTTTATGTCCCATGTAACCAAGGAATTGTACATGTTGTATAAAATCTCCCATCTCCGTACCTCGGTCTACCACCCCCAAACGGATTGGCTTGTGGATAGGTTTTTAATAAAACACTCAAAAGCATATTGAAAAAGGTAGTGGAAAAAGCTGGGAGACATTGGGATATGTTGCTCATGTTTGCCATATGAGAGGTTCCACAGGCGTCTATGGGGTATTCCCCCTTTGAACTCTTGTGTGGTAGACATCTCCGGGTATTGTTAGATGTCGTCAAAGAGATGTGGGAAGCAATGGTCACCCATCATTGGAGCATCATCAAGCATATTTCCTTGATGCAGGATCAAATCTCAGCAGTCATGCCCTTGGTACGAAAGCATGTGGAACAAGCCCAGGAGGCTCAGAGAAAGGTTTATAATTGGGGTGCTAAGACCCGAACTTTCAACCCTGGGGATAGAGTACTGGTGCTGGTCCCCACCGCTGAAAGTAAATTCCTCGCAAAGTGACAGGGCCCCTTTGAGATTAAGGAAAGAATAGGGTAAGTAAACTACAAAGTTTACCAGCCGGGGACACTATCTGGTTCTGTGATGACTTTAGAAGACTGAATTGCTTGTCCAAGTTTGATGCCTACCCCATGCCTCGGGTCGACAAACTTGTGGATTGCTTGCGAGGGGTCCGGGACATTACAAACCTGGACCTAACCAAGGGCTACTGGCAGATACCCCTAACAGAGTCAGCCAAGGAGAAAACAGCCTTTTCTACTCCCAAGGGCTCCTTCCAGTACAAGTGAATGCTGTTTGGTCTGCATGGGGCTCCTGCATCATTCCAGAGGATGATTTACAAGACATTGAGGCCACATCGCCCCTATGCAGCCACCTACTTGGATGATGTGGTCATCCACAGTCCTGATTGGGAATCTCATCTGCTCCAATTGCAAGCGCTTCTGGATTCCCTCAGGAAAGCAGGGCTTACAGCCAACCCCAAAATGTGTGCCATCGGTCTCGAGGAGGCTATTATTGGGTGGAGACTCGTCAAACCACAGGCCGACAAACTAGAGGTGATCCAGAAGTGGCCGCAATCCAAACTAAAAAGCAGGTGCGTGAATTCCTGAGGATCACGGAGTACTATAGGCGCTTCATAGTGGACTTTGCCATCATCACCGTTCCCCTGACGGACCTGACAAGGGACAGAGGGTCGGTTATGGTGAAGTGGAGCCCGGAAGTCGAGAAGGCATTCCAGAAGCTAAAGCAAGCCCCGTGTGTACAACCGGTGCTTGTGACCCCGGACTTCACTAAAGAATTTGTGATGCAGACAGACGCCTCTGATGTGGGTCTAGGGGTGGTACTGTCCGGGATCAGAGACGGGGAGGAGCACCCAGTTGTATACCTAAGCCGGAAGCTGAATCGGCACGAGAAAAATAATGCTATATTCGAGAAGGAGTGTCTCGCGATTAAATAGGCCTTGGAAAGCCTGAAGTCTTATCTATTGGGCAGGCCGTTTAGACTGGTCACCGACTATGCCCCCCTGAAGTGGATGTGCGATAACAGGTAGAAGAATAAATGGGTGACAAGGTGGTTTTTGGACCTACAGCCCTACAAGTTCACAGTGGAACATAGGGCGGGAAAGCTGCAGAACAATGCAGATGGCCTTTCCTGGGTCCACTGTATGAGTGTAGCAGTTGCTCAGCCGCAGGGGCTTGAGCAGACAGGGAGATATGTGACGTTATGCGAGGTGCGATAGTGGACGGGCATTATTTTTCGCCTCGCATGCGTTCACTTTGCGTGGATTGGTGAGAGTACGAGTTGGGTTTTGCCAACCACCGTAGCAGAGTTGGTTCCGGCCTGGAGTTTCTGGTCTACCAAAATCCCTCTCCATCTATATATATTGACCAGGAAGAGATCTCACAGGAGCTCACCCTGGGACTCAGTATGCTAGACTAAGGGAGCTAAGAGCATGAGTTTATTTGCTCTAAAGACTGCAAAAGGTAAAGGTTTGCATTTGTTTGATTGAAGGTATCAGAGACAAGCCCGACATCATATAGAGAGGTATCCTGTCTGTATTAGTTTAGCGCTGGATGGCAAGGTTTTGTTTTTGCTATTTTTGTTTGATTTAAAACCTGCAACCTAAATAAACCTGGCAACCAGACAGATTTTAAGAAAGTTTGCCTACAAGCTGCGTTCTTCCCAGGAAAGGTGATCCACACAAGCTAATCTCCCACAATATATATATTATCTCACAAAAGTGAGTACACCCCTCACATTTTTGTAAATATTTTATTATATCTTTTCATGTGACAACACTGAAGAAATTACACTTTGCTACAATGTAGTGAGTGCACAGCCATTGATGTCTAAACCACTGGCAACAAAAGTGGGTACACCCCCTAAGTGAAAATGTCCAAATTGGGCCCAAACTGTCAATATTTTGTGTGGCAACCATAATTTTCCAGCACTGCCCTAACCCTCTTGGGCATGGAGTTCACCAGAGCTTCACAGGTTGCCACTGGAGTCCTCTTCCACTCCTCCATGATGACATCATGGAGCTGGTGGATGTTAGAAACCTTGTGCTCCTCCACCTACCGTTTGAGGATGCCCCACAGATGCTCAATAGGGTTTAGGTCTGGAGACATGCTAGACCAGTCCATCACCTTTACCCTCAGCTTCTTTAGCAAGGCAGTGGTTGTCTTGAAGGTGTGTTTGAGGTCGTTATCATGTTGGAATACTGCCCTGTAGCCCAATCTCTGAAGGGAGGGGATCATGCTCTGCTTCAGTATGTCACAGTACATGTTGGCATTCATGGTTCCCTCAATGAACTGTAGCTCCTCAAGTGCCGGCAGCACTCATGTAGCCCCAAACCATGACACTCCCACAGCCATGCTTGACTGTAGGCAAGACACACTCGTCTTTGTACTCCACATCTGGTTGCCGCCACACATGCTTGACACCATCTGAACCAAATAAGTTTATCTTGGTCTCGCCAGACCACAGGACATGGTTCCAGTAATCCATGCCCTTAGTCTGATTGTTTTCAGCAAGGTGTTTGCGGGCTTTCTTGTGCATTAACTTTAGAAGAGATTTCCTTCTGGGATGACAGCCATGCATACCAATACGATGCAGTGTGCGGCATATGGTCTGAGCACTGACAGGCTGGCCCCCACCCCTTCAACCTCTGCAGCAATGCTGGCAGCACTCATATGTCTATTTCCCAAAGACAACCTCTGGATATGATGCTGAGCATGTGCACTCAACCTCTTTGGTCGACCATGGCGTGGTCTGTTCTGAGTGGAACCTGTCCTGTTAAACCACTGTATGGTCTTGGCCACTGTGCTACAGCTCAGTTTCAGGGTCTTGGCAATCTTCTTATAGCTTAGACCATCTGTATGTAGAGCAACAATTCTTTTTGTTAAGATCCTCAGAAAGGTCTTTGCCATGAGGTGCCATGTTGAACTTCCAGTGACCAGTATGAGAGACTGAGGGTGATAACACCAAATTTAATGCACCTGCTCTTTATTCACACCTGACACTGATGAGTCACGTGACACCGGGGAGGGAAAATGGCTAATTTGGCCCAATTAGGACATTTTCACTTAGGGGTGTACTCACTTTTTTGCCAGTGGTTTAGACATTAATGGCTGTGTGTTGAGTTATTTTAAGGGGCAAGCAAATTTACACTGTTATACAAGATGTACACTCACTACTTTACATTGTAGCAAAGTGTCATTTCTTCAGTGTTGTCACATGAAAAGATAGAATAAAATATTTACAAAACTGTGAGGGGGTGTACTCACTTTTGTGAGATGCTCTGTGTGTGTGTGTGTATATATATATATATATATATATATATTAGGTTGTGGACACTATTACTTTCACGCAAACCAATCAATATACACATAATTTTATTTTATAAGACATATAGCAGAATACATTCTGGCCAATATTTATGAAGGAATTTGTTTTTATTTTTGTATTAGATATGTTTTATAGCAGAAAGTAAAAAATATTGTTTTAGATCTTCGATCTTTAGGAACTGCCAAGAAATGTGGAGCTAGTGCTTGGCTTTCTTCTTGGAACATGTAGAGCATTACATTGAAGTTTTAAAAATAAAGATTTTATACATGATATTAAACTGTTGTGTAAAATATCACTTAATGTAAATAAAATGGACCAAAAAAAACCCTGTAATTTCCCTATAAACAGCAATGTTTAGTTTTGAGATTGAATACTAATTATACTTTATAGCTTCACTTTTGCAATTTTTTTTATTTCTTTTTAACTGCAATAGAAATAAAAGTTATATTTTACTAACAAAAATACAAAGTGACTGCGGTTCCCTCATTTAGTGATTTTCAGGAACCAATTTTACCATGTGGAGAGATGCAGGGAATTAATCTATAAGCGACATAAAAAGCACTGACTCAAGAAAACCATTTTTATTTTCAAAAGGCAAAGAAAAATGCTTTGAAATGGGGAACAACAAAAATAATAGCTTACAGCTTAATCAGATAAGGATTGTGAAATCCCTCTAGATAGTAAGCTGTTCCTGCACAATGCCAATAAGAAGGGATCACATTTTATTACAGGAAATTGAGAACCTTAGTGATGCTTTGCTCTTGCTTCTACATCCAGTAGTGTGGCAAATGCTGGAAAAGTTTTGGTCATTTTCAGGATTTCATAGTAATAATTTACAAAGTAAATCCAAAGGCCTTTTACAAGTATTAAAGGGAATGTGTTTTGTGTATATTACGCCTATATATTTATTTGTCCAGTTAAATATAAAATAATAATATATGGTGAGGCGCAATCATAAATAAAATACAGATAAGCAAAAAGTAAATACGTGCTAGAATAAAATACTGAAAGTTATTTAAAACAATATAAACAAAATTATATAAAGTGAATACAATACCACCCAGTGACTAAATGTATTATTACAACAACCTAAACATAAATACATAAATAGCCATCAGTGAATAAAGTGCAATTATATCAGTCCATAAATACTTAAAGTGCTTAATATTGCAGTGCTTGGCAAGTGATATTCTCTGCTTGATCTCGCAGCAGATCCAACAATAAAGTGCTAGTGCCACTCAATACAAAGTGCTTCAGAGTGCGTCCACACACCGTCACCACCACTCCTATGCTCTCACCTCCTATCTTGACCCACTGGGTCAAGCAGCACAGTCCCCTTAGGGGTAACTCCTTCTGGCAATAGGCTGGCGTATGTGCTGATGTACAGTATATCCACCGGGCATGAAAAATGAAAAAAACTCACATATCACTAAACTGTACAGTTAACACAATTTATTGAAGATAAAAGTGACACTCACATTTTATAGTGTACTAACACCAGTACACTCGGGCTATACACGAGGTAAACAAATGATCCCCAAATGCACGGCAGGTATACACGGCTGCTGGCTGCTTGAGGGATAGGTGGACAGAGTAGGACGTCAGATAGGCTCCTCCCGACGCGTTTCGTCACTAACCATGTGACTTTATCATGGGGTTATGCATAAAATATTGCATAATAATTTCCGCCTTTCTTTTTAAAAAGCTTTTCCTGAGCTCAATAGCTCATGCTGAAATTTACAGGTTAATACATCAGATAAATAATTCCTACATTTCTTTCCCCCTATTCAGGATTTTGCTGAGACAGCATACCAGAAAGGCGACAACTACTGCTCCATTTTCATTTCTATTAAATGTCTATTAAATGTTTATTTGTAAAAAAAATATTGTATTTATAATCAAAAAAAAAAAATGAACTCAAAAAATGAATGACCCAAAAACCTTTCTAAAGCCAAAACTTTCTTCCCCATTTTGCATAGTATAGAGAAGGGTTAAATCTAGGGGTGAGGTTGTGTTAATTCCTGGTCCATGTGACATCATTGATCTAATATGGCCACATGTTATAGCCATATTAGGTCAAGGACAATTACATATTTGCCCATCTCTGGTTAAAACCCATCAGTTTGTTTTAAATTCTGTTATCCATTCAGGAGATTTCCCTACACTTCCTGTACTATAGACCCAAGAAGAAGAAGAAAGGGGAAATCTCTCCTAGGTGAGGGAAATAGCATCTTAGACAGTTATCACAGGAGCAAGTGCCCCTTTGGAAGACTCGACGTCTATTTTGGTTCTGATCACAACTCAAAAGTTTGGATTTGCCCCCTCTTTCAACCCTAGTGACAATGGTCACCATGACAAAAAGGGCCACTCTTCCTAACAGGTTACATGGACAGCAATAAAAACATCTGCCATGTCTGCCTAACCCCTTTACCCCTTTATCCAAAACTAAAAAGAAAATACTATGCAGGTTGCTCAAGTAAAGTGAGTGGCTCTACACAAGCTCCACTTCGAAATTACTTTGTGCTGGTCCAGCTCTTTTGCACTCCGACACTCATTCTGTGTAGTGTAGGGTCACCTCTGCCATTTTTCACGGTGAAAAGGGATTTTTAAAATAATTTTCATTCATTCAATTTCAGTAAATAAGAAAAATTGCAGCACCCCAGAGTGGGGTGATTTATTACCCTTTCTGACAAAAAATGTTTTGGTTTAAATACATTTTAAAGTGTTACTAAACCCACAACAGTAAAATCAATCTATAATTGCAGTAAAACGTGCTTGTTATACTCTCTGTGGAACCTAAGGGGTTAATCCTGTGCATTGTGTAAAGCTGTTTGAGCCTGTCTTCTCTGATCCTCCCTTTCTTTCACCCTCCCCAATCCATCTCCTTATAAGGCAGAGCTTTTGGAGTCACTCTGCACATGCTGAGTTTGGTGTGTATTGCTAGAGAGTTTTTGTTTTCCTTGGGAGGGTGCATGAGATCAGCACAGGGCCAATCAGCACTGTACAGACAGATGGTTAGGGATCATGCAGCCTCATAGGACAGTCAAGGTAGAATGAAAACTCCTCCTACAAGCTTTAACCAGACACTGATAGAAGTCACAAGACTGCTATATACTGCTGATGAGAAAAGGTATTTAGCAGTTTATATTTACTAAAATAATTGCATTTCCGTGTACTGTGGGAGACCAGATATAGTGAATGCAGGGTCCTGGGTTAAGTAACACTTTAAGTTAAAAAAAACTTCTACTGTCACCCAAAACATTCTGTTCAGGCTATGGCAAAGACAGAGATTTAAACCTCATTGAGCATTTCTTAAATTCATAGGTTACTGTAACTTTTTATTCTGCCCACGGGTGGGATTTTCTTATAGAGGATATAATTAAACACTTCCTGTTAATGCCGGTGCAGGCATGGTTACGTTAGGCTCAATTTTGTTGCTGTTTTTTCTTGATACTGTGGCTTACATTGCTCATCTCTCTAAAGTCTTAATTCAGTGACCTAAATTAAATATTTTACCAATACTAGTGTTATAGTACTGTCAGTGTTATTTTAAAAGCTGTTATGATAAGTTCAATGTAAAACTCAATTTACAAAGACTGCCACAATGAGTGACTCCTTAAAATAACACTTGGAGCTACTGATAACTGCAAGTTTCAAAAGGTGTCTATTGGGGAGAAGCTATTTGTGGCGGTGATAAAATGATTATTTGGGAGATGACGATTTTTGAGGGAAAAAAGGCTTTTGCAGGTAAATGTCTATTGCATGAGAAAAACCTAATTCCACACTTGAGTGATATTTATGGTTGTGAACATTTTTATAATAAAATTATTATGGGATTTTAATATATTGACTGAAAGACATTGTTTCATCGCAAGGCTGAAAACTCACAGACCTTATCTAAGCTGGCAAAAAAGTTAGAGGGGTTTTTAAACTAGGCAAAGGCGGGGGGGTACAGACTTAGTAATAGCCAGAATGGAACAGAGTTCAAGGGGTAGTATCGGGGGTAGGAGTGATAGGCCGAATAAAGAGTTTAAATACGAGGCAAATAGTGTAGCAAGTCCTATATGCAAAAGAGGATCACCCAGCAAGGAAACAGTAGGTGTTCAGACAAAACTAGGTGGCTTGTTCACTAATGCCAGGAGTCTGGCAGAGAAGATGGGAGAACTGGAGTTGCTACTGTACGAGGAGGAATTAGACTTTGTGGGAATTTCGGAGACTTGGTTCAACAGCTCTCATGATTGGCTGGCTACCATCCAGGGGTATTCCCTATATTGCAGGGATAGGGTGGGCAAAAAAAGGGGGGGTATGCCTGTATATAAAAAATGACATACAAATCAATGTGAGAGATTACATTACTAGTGGATCTGGGGAGGAATTTGAAGCCTTATGGGTAGAGTTGATGGAACCTCTGGAAGTTCGGGTTCTGCAGGTTCGGCCAAACTTCCAGACAAAGTCCGGGTTCGGGACCGGACTTGACCCGAACTTTGTCCCGGACCCCGAACCCAATTGAAATCAATGGGGACCCGAACTTTTAGGCACAAAAATGGCTGTAACAAAGTCCTGGCAAGTCCTAGAGGTCTGCAAAAGGAAGGAAAATGGGGGTAAGAGTCGGACAAGTGCCCTACAAAGAAATGGGGATAGGGAAATAACTTAAAATAATTTTTAAGCTAAAATCACATAAAAAAATCAAAAATGGAGGTGGATATGGAGTTGGTGGTTGAGGAGGCGGTGAAAGTGGCGGTGGAGGAGGAGGAGGTAGCCAACGCTGTTTTTTTTTTATTTTTGTGCAAGAAATGATGATTTAAAATCATCTCCAAGTTCTATAGGGAAAGTTTTATCCAGCCGCATAGAGACTGGGAGCCATATTATTGTTCTAAAATCATCTCCAAGTTCTATAAGGAAAGTTTCTTCCAGCCGCATAGAGAGCCATATTATTGTTCTAAAATCATTGATTTTAGAACAATAATAAACAGTTTTTAACATTCACAGGTGAAGTGCAGTAAGCTTGTGCGGCCATGTGCTTTTAAAGGATGGCGGATGGCACTGAGCTTGATTACAGATTTAACATACACATCTACACAGCAAGAATTCTAGAACATGTTTGACTTTACATCTAAACAGCAGGCTGCAGGACTTCTAGCATGCTTTGACTATTCTGACTCAAACTGTTGTAATAGTGACCGTTCCGTATGCAGTGATAATGTTGTCAAACTCAGTCTTATCAGTTTCGTACGATCTTCAGGACGTCGGACG
>BLSH010190650.1:1210566-1241299 GCA_018402905.1 Glandirana rugosa
TTGGGCCTGACATTGTAAGCCCAGGCATGGCTTGAAAGCCCACAGGCACCGTGCCTGGGCCTGGGCCTGTAAAGTTTTTAGCAAGCCCAAGCCAGGCCCAAGACGATAAAATGAGGTGCACAACTCTTCGACGTCCCGTCGGTTAGTTGTTCACAAAGTGACCCAACGGGAATCTTCGGTAGTGTCGGTACGGATGATTACCAGAAGTAGTAAAGTAATCTATCTCAGGATGCAGGATCAGGTCTTAAAATGTCTCAAATCTCTCCCTCACGCAGTCAGCTACCTTTCCCTACACTAACCCAAGGAGCATGTGACTGCAGCACTGTGACTCCAGCTTATAAAGAGGCTGGGTCACATGATGCACTGGCCAATCACAGCCATGCCATTAGTAGGCATGGCTGTGATGGCTTCTAAGGGCAACCCAGTGAAACACTTGTTGATTGGCTGCCCTGCAGCTTCTCAACACGTGGAGTAAAATAGCAGAACCCGGACCGAACCCGAACGATTTTTGAAATGTCCGGGTCCGGGTCCGTGCCACGGACACCCGAAAGTTCGGTACGGACCCGAATGTTACAGTCCGGGTTCGCTCAACACTAATCATTAGCAGTAATCAACATGGGTTCATGAAGGATTGTTCTTGCCAAACCAATCTATTAACCTTCTATGAGGAGGTGAGCTGCCACCTAGATAAAGTAAGGCCTGTAGATGTGGTGTATCTGGATTTTGCTGCGAAAGCATTTGATACAGTTCCCCATAAATGTTTACTGTATAAACTAAGGTCCCTCAACATGGATCTAAGGGTGAGTACCTGGATTGAAAACTGCTTACAGGGGCGAGCCCAGAGGGTGGTGATAAATGGAGAGTATTCGGAATGGTCTGGTGTAGAAAGTGGAGTTCCCCGGGGTTCTGTCCTGGGACCAATCCTTTTTAATTTATTCATAAACTATTTGGAGGACGGGGTGAACAGCTCAATCTCAATATTTGCAGACGACACCAAGCTAAGCAGAGCAATAAATTCTCGACAGGATGTGGAAACTTTGCAAGAGGATCTGAATAAATTAGGAGTGGGCAGACAAGTGGCAAATGAGATTTATTGTTGAAAAATGTAAGATAATGCATTTTGGTGCCAAGAATATAAAAGCAAACTACTCACTAGGGGGTAAGCCTCTGGGGGAATCTAGGATGTAAAAAGACCTAGGGGTCCTAGGTGGAGAACGGGCTCAGTAGTAGCATGCAATGCCAAGCTGCGGCAAGCAAAGCTAGCAAAGTGTTGGCATGCATCAAGAAAGGGATCAACTCCAGGGATAAATCAATAATTCTCCCATTGTACAAGTCTCTGGTGAGGCCGCACCTGGAATATGCCGTCCAGTTCTGGGCACCAGTCCTTAGGAAGGATGTCCTGGTATTGGAAAGGGTACAGAGAAGGGCAACAAAGCTAATTAAAGGGTTGGAGAACCTCAGTTATGAGGAAAGATTACAGGCACTGAACTTATTCTCTCTGGCGAAGAGACGCTTGAGAGGGGATATGATTTCAATAAATACTGTACTGGTGACCCCACAATAGGTAAAAAAGGGAGCATACAAAGACACGCGGCCATTCATTAAAAATAGAGGAAAGGTGGTTTAACCTTAAAAAGCGTAGAGGTTTCTTTACGGTAAGAGCAGTGAGGATGTGGAATTCTCTCCCACAAGCAGTAGTCTCTGCTGGGAGTATAGATAATTTCAAGAAACTATTAGATGAACACCTAAGGGACCACAACATTGAGGGATATAAAATGTAATATTGACATTAAAAACACACACATAGGTTGGACTTGATGGACTTGTGTCTTTTTCCAGCCTCGCTGACTATGTAACTATGTAAGCTTCCCATAAAGCAGATTCTCTAGTGGGCCCTGACTATGTAACCCAAAAATGAAATGAAAACCACTTAGTTGGGACTATAAGTTTGCTTGCCTGCCTCTCTGCACTTGAGCATTCCACCTCCAGGGCCCCAGCCAAGTCATGGGATAGCACAAATGAGCCAAATTACAACAGAGATTAATGATAACACAAAATATTTTAGTTCAACACATTTTTTTGAATTATTTTATTGTCCATGGTGTCATTCAAGGGGTAACCTTAAATAAATACTAAATGATAAAGCCACCTGGCTAAAACCAAAACATCAAATATAAATAGCCATGTTGTCCATCCAAATATATGGGATGACTAAACCCCCACTAAGTGTAAGCGTCAGAAATGTAATCTACAATATGGTGTATACAGTGCAGGGGACAAGAGTATAATATTGTCACGTACCTGGTGGTTGAGTCTGACTTATGCGGGGGCAACCTCTCTTGTGGCCCTGGTTCGAGAACCCCTGGTAGTGCAGACAGGGAGCCCAGGAGCACAGGGGGGCACGAGGGCTGGACAAGTCTCCGATGGCCAGTAGGGGTCCGTTGAAGCTCGTGCAGGCTGAAGGTTAGTGGTGCGGTCTGGGTCGGCAACTGGCGGGCAGAGAGGTACAGAAGGAGCAGGCAAACGGGTCGTCGGGTACAGGCTGGGTCGGTAACGTGCAGGCGGCTGAAGTACAAGAGGGCACAGGCAGAAGAGTGGTCGTAAACAATCCGAGGTCAGGGCAGGCAGATAGCAACAAAGTCCACAGGATAGCCGGGTTCCCAGGAACAGGAAGTCTCTCAGAACAAACGCTGGGGGGATCACAGGTGCCAGAACGCTGTAGAATGGACAGCACCGAGTGCTGGGTGCTAGCTGCTTAAATGGCCATTGCCGGCGCATACGTGCGCGCACACACGCCACAGGTGCGTACCCGCGTGCATAGACGCTCACGGAAGTGCAGAAGCGCGCGCAGATGCACACATGCACGCGCACACACTAAGTGCGCCTGCACATAGGTCTGCCAATGGCCCCGGATGGTTCCTTACAAATATACAACATAGTGTATAAAGTGTAGCAGTCAATATAATGTACAATACAGTGTATACAGTGCAAGGGCCATTATATTGCACAACAGAGCGTATACATTAATTTCTGCATTTTATACACTGTGTTGTACATTACACTATGTCAAACATTATACGTCTGACCTCTGCACTGTACTGTTCAGCAGTGCAAGTGTAGGAGTATAATGTACAACATAATGTATACAGAGCATGGATTAGGAGCATAATGTACAACATAGTAAATACAATGCAAGAGTTAGGATTATGTACAGAAGACAGTTGCAATTATTTAACCCTACTGCTTGTCAGTGGAAGAAAATTTTCCCCAAAGTTAGTGTAACAATAGACCCCTCCTCACCACCTCTATATTAAAATGGCTAGCCTTCCCCCACAAAGGGCCCCCAGTGCCCAGGTGTCTCTGTGGGTACATAGTGTGGGTTGCCTGGGTGAGCTGTGTGGGTGGTCTGGATGCAGAGTATGGATGAGCAGCATCTCACCAGCATCTTCACTGCTTCCTCTTCTCTTGCATGAGATCAGGATGATCAGGGTGATGAGGGACAAAACATTATACACAGGACAGCAGGACTAAGGTTAAATGTGTGAAAATTCCACATTACCAAGCTTGGCCTTGCTTAAAGTTAGAAGCATGAAGCTGCTTATACTTTATGTAACCTACAGCTAAATCATAGTAATTTTCTTGAGTTTGGTGCACTTCTTATTCTTGTACTGTGCCCAGTGCTAAATAATTATTGAAATAAATATACAAAATCTAACATTTGATACCCATATCAAAAAACTAATATGTTGTGATTTTAGTAAAAAAAAAAGTTAATAATTAACGACTGGCTTCTGTCGAATAAGCATGTTGGAAAACCAGCATCCAATTATCCAGTGTGTTCTGGTGGGAGGAAGGCAGTCCCCCGTCAGAACACAATAACTCAGCAGGAAAAATTGCTGCACTAACAATCGCTTAGTTAGTATGGCGACCTCTCAGGCCTCTAGATTGAACGAAAAAAAAAATGTCTGTTCTGTTCCTCCATACAATACTCAAACACTATTGTGCACACATGCACCCCGGGCTTCTTCCTTGCAGCCACAGGGACTGCTGGGAAGGGTGGAGCCCTGAGCCGTAGTCACTCCAAAACCACGTAGCTGCACAATTAGTGGGAACTGGTTGCGCACAAAACCTGGACTTAGGGTTGGGGCCTTCATTTCCCCCAAGTCATTATGAAGCCTCCAAATCCAGGACCCAAACCAGGACTTACCCAGCCTTGAGAAAATCAATAAGCTTGTTTTCTCCTAAACAATACATATCCTTGGGTGAGAAGCCTAGGTGAAGCTCACACTTTTTAGGCTCTTACGATTGAGTCTAGCCTGCCAAACTACATTCTAACTGCCATTTCCCATCATGACGTGGCATCATACTGTCACACTACATATGATCAATGTAATATATGAAACCATGTAAACATAAAAGTCCACAAAGATTCAATGTGTGAAGTAAAGGTTCACTGTGTAATGGTGTGAAAATCCACTCCTAAAGTACTCAATCCATCTTCAAATGCACAATCTACTCTGTGCTGAATGTACTCTGCACAATTCTCTATCAAGATTCCAGTGACTATATATAGTATAGTATATATGTATATATATTGCTTAAAACAGAACAGTTGCAGACCAGTGTGTATTAGCTCCATCTTGTACTATCTTGTAATACCATATGAGAAGAAAAAATGTCCCTAGCATAAACCTGGTAATATACTTTAAAAAACAGATAACAGTAATGCTAGGAACGAGTTCACCTGCTGGTGGCACTGTGGTGCCCTGGGCAGAAAGCTGCAGTTTTAGTGTCCACCAGCAGGTGTCTCCCAGCAGCCAGCAGGTTCCAGCAATCAGCTCCACCTGGCCACACCTGCTGGGAGGTTACCTAAGTTCCACCTTTGCTACTGCTCCTTGCCTCCTGCTTGTACCCTGTTTGTTGTGCTGCTGCCTGACTCTGTAGCCATTTAATCTTGATTTTCCTCTTGCTCCTGCCCTACATTCAGTATCCTGCTGCCATGTTAGCATTACCAGTTTTGTTTTCCCCCTTCCCATCTGCTCTCTGCTCTCCCCTGCCTTATGTGTTTCTTGTATGTACATCTATATGTACAGTATCTCACAAAAGTGAGTATATCCCTCACATTTTTGTAAATATTTTATTATATATTTTCATGTGACAACAATGAACAAATTACACTTTGCTGCAATGTAAAGTAGCGAGTGTACAACTTGCATAACAGTTTAAATTAGTTCAAAATAACTCAAAAGTGAGTACACCCCTACGTGAAAGTGCCCAAATTGAGCCCAATTAGCCATCACCCCTCCCCGATGTCATGTGACTCGTTAGCGTTGCAAGGTCTCAGGAGTGAATGGGGAGCAGGTGTGTTAAATTTGGTGTTATCGCTCTCACTGTCTCATACTGGTCACTGGAAGTTCAACATAGCACCTCATGGCAAAGAACTCTCTGAGGATCTGAAAAAAAGAATTATTGCTCTACATAAAGATGGCCTAGGCTATAAGAAGATTGCCAAGACCCTGAACCTGATCTGCAGCACAGGGGCCAAGACGATACAGCAGTTTAACAGGACAGGTTCCACTCAGAACAGGCCTCACCATGGTCGACCAAAGAAGTTGAGCGCACATGGTCAGCATTATATCCAGAGGTTATCTTTGGGAAATAGACGTATGAGTGCTGCCAGCATTGCTGCAGAGGTTGGGGTGGGGGTCAGCCTGTAAGTGCTCAGAGCATACTGCATGAAACTGGTCTGCATGGCTGTCGTCCCGGAAAGAAGCCTCTTCTAAAGATGATGCACAAGAAATTCCACAAACAGTTTGCTGAAGACAAGAAAACTAAGGACATGAATTATTGGAACCATGTCCTGTGGTCTGATGAGACCAAGAAAAACATATTTATTTCAGATGGTATCGAGCATGTGTGGCAGCAACTAGGTGAGGAATGCAAAGACAAGTGTGTCTTGCCTACAGTCAAGCATGGTGGTGGGAGTGTCATGGTCTGGGGCTGTATGAGTGCTGCCGACACTGAGGAACTACAGTTCATTGAGGGGACTATGAATGCCAACATGTACTGTGACATACTGAAGCAGAGCATGATCATCTCCCTTTGGAGACTGGGCCGCAGGGCAGTATTCCAACATGGTAAGGACCCCAAACACACCTCCAAGACAACCACTGTCTTGCTAAAGAAGCTGAGGGTAAAGGTGATGTACTGACCAAGCATGTCTCCAGACCTAAACCCTATTAAGCATCTTTGGGACATCCTCAAACTGAAGGTGGAGGAGCACAAGTCCAAGTAACATCTACCAGTTCCGTGATGTCGTCATGGAGGAGCGGAAGAGGACTCCAGTAGCAACATGTGAAGCTCTGGTGAACTCCATGCCCAAGAGTGTTAAGACAGTGCTAGAAAATAATGGTGGCCATACAAAATATTGACACTTTGGGCCCAATTTGAACATTTTCACTTAGCGGTGGACTCACTTTTGTTGTGAGCGGTTTAGACATTAATGGCTGTGTGTTGAGTTATTTTGAGGGGATCGCAAATTTACACTGTTATACAAGCTGTACACTCACTACTTTATATTGTAGCAAAGTGTCATTTCTTCAGTGTTGTCACATGGAAGGATAGAATAAAATATTTACAAAAATGTGAGGGGTGTACTCACTCTTGTAAGATACTGTATATAGCTAGTTTGTTAGGTTGCTGGTTAGGCATTTTGTCATTTAGTTTTGAGTCTCATGCACGCTCATGTTTATTGTTGACTGGTGTGTGATTATCTTTCATTCACTGTAAATAAATCTCACTTTAAAGATATAAATATATGTTCTGTTCCCAGTTTCCTTGTGTAGCTACATATACTATATTACCAAAAGTATTGGGACACCTGCCTTTACACGCAGATGAACTTTAATGGCACCCCAGTCTTAGTCCGTAGGGTTCAATACTAAGTTGGCCCACCCTTTGCAGCTATAACAGCTTCAACTCTCAGCTTTATCCATTAAGACATGGATGAGCGAGTTTGGGGTTGAGGAACTTGATTGGCCTGCACAGAGTCCTGACCTCAACCCAATAGAACACCTTTGGGATGAATTAGAGCAGAGACTGTGAGCCAGGCCTTTTCATCCACATCTGTGCCTGACCTCATAAATGAACTTCTGGAAGAATGGTCAAACATTCCCATAGACCCACTACTAAACCTTGCAGACAGCCTTCCCAGAAGAGTTGAAGCTGTTATAGCTGCAAAGGGTGGGCCAACTCAATATTGAACCCTACGGACTAAGACTGGGATGCCATTAAAGTACATGTAAAGGCAGGCGCCCCAATATTTTTGGTAATATTGTGTATATCTAGTCTCCCAGTTGCTGACTTCTGACAAGCAATTACATTTGATAGTGCTCAGCACTTATGTGTTAGCTTAAGAAACTGCTCCACCTCTCCTGCAAGGGTAGCTGTGTCTGAACTTCCTGGTTGTGTCTGATGTCACAGAGCCCGCCGACTCAACATGTTTTGTTCAGTGGACTTCCTCAGGAGGAGCATGTATGGCATGTGCCACAACTACCAGGTAAAATCACTCCCTCACTTTTATTTCCCCTATATAATGCTGATTTAACCCTTACATCCCCACTCCAGCAGACTGTGATAATTCTGTATAAAAATAACAGGTCTCATCTAATGTTCTAACACATCCCTGAAACAAACTGATTTGACTTTACATACACTTTATTGTGTAAGCTTTCAAACACTCACTTAACTACTTCAGCCACAGAAGGTTTTACCCCCTTAATGACCAGCCCATTTTTTGCGATACGGCACTGCATTATTTTAATTGACAATTGCGTGGTCGTGCGATGATGTATCCAAACAAAGCTGATGTTCTTTTTTTCCCCCTTTCTTTTGGTGGTATTTGATCACCTCTGTGGTTTTTACTGTTTGCGCTATAAACAAAAAAAGCGACAATTTTGAAAAAAAGAACTAAATTTTTTACTTTCTGCTATAAAACATACCCAATATGTAAAAAATCTAATTTCTTCATCAATTTAGGCCAATAAGTATTCTGCTACATATTTTTGGTAAAAAAATCCCAATTAGCGTATATTGATTGGTTTACAAATTGGATATTAAGGGGGTCATTTACTATAGCGCCAGCCGCTAATTAGCGGCACAATTGCCACGATCGCGCTTAATAGCTCTAAAATGGCACTAATTAGCACTCAAACGGAATTCATAATAGTGCTGGGGCAAAAATGCTCCCAAATTCGGTTTCACTATAGCACCCAAACCCTTACTCCAGTCAGGACCTGGAGAATTGCACATGGAAAAAATGTTTAGAGCATGATGTGATCGCCTAAATGGTACTGAAAAATGTGGTATATTGTTTAAAGATAATCTGCTTTTAAACTGTGTAAAAAAGTGATTTCTACACGGAAATATTTTTAAAAGTCTGAGAAGAGATAAATTCCCCTTCTCTTTACAACTATCTTCCAGCACAACTGAGCACAACTGAGCATGCTCAGACATGCAAACTACTCTCATTTTAACTCCCATGGCTTTTTTACAGGGCATTATAGTAAATACCAAAATTAGCACTAGTTTAACCACTTCAGCCCCGGAAGGATTTCCCCCTTTAGGACCAGAGCACTTTTTGCGATTCGGCACTGCATCGCTTTAACTGACAATTGCGCGGTTGTGCGACGTTGTACCCAAACAAAATTTGCGTTCTTTTTTTCCCACAAATAGAGCTTTCTTTTGGTGGTATTTGATCACCTCTGCGTCATTTCTGATCACCGCTATAAACAAAAAATGAGAGACGATTTTGCAAAAAAAAAAACAATGTTTCTTACTTTTTTGCTAAAATACAAATCCAAAAAAAAAAAATATAAAAAGACATTTATTTTCATCGGTTTTGGCCGATTTATATTCTTCCTCGTATTTTTGGTAAAAAAAATCGCAATCGGCGTTTATTGATTGCTTTGCGCAAAAGTTACCGCATTTACGAATGATGAGAATTCATTTCTGGGGTTTTTATTTTTTTTTTTATTTTTTACTAGTAATGGCGGCAATCTGCAATTTTTAGTGGTACTGCGATATTCCCGTGGACATGTCAGACCATTTTGACACCTTTTTGGGACCATTGGCATTTATACAGCGATCAGTGCTATAAAAATGCACTAATTATTGTGTAAATGCCATTGGCAGTGAAGGGGTTAACCTGGAGGGGGCGCTCCAAGGGTTAACTGTGTTCTCTAGGCGTGTTCTAACTGTATGGGGGCTGGGCTGATAGGGAGAGGGGAGTGATCACAGCTTCCATATACAGGAAGCCTGTGATCACAGCCCTTCCCCCTCTATGAGAACAGAAATCCGTTTTTACATACATGGACCTCCGTTCTCTCAGTGTGGGGGGGCCATCGTGGGTAGCAGGTGGAGATCGAGTCCGCCCTACCCCTTTGGGTCTGGGAACTCCACACCAAAATTAAAAAAGTAAATAAAAAAAATTGGCATGGGGTCCCCTCCAAAATCCATACTAGACCCTTATCCGAGCATACAGCCTGGAGGTCAGAATAGGGAGAGATGAGCAAGCCCCCCCTCCTGAACTGTACCAGGCCACATGCCCTCAACATGGGGAGGGTGCTTTGGGGTCCCCCCAAAGCACCTTGTCCCCATGTTGATGAAGCCAAGGGCCTCTTCCCGACAACCCTGGCCAGTGGTTGTCGGGGTCTGCGGGTGGGGGCTTATCAGAATCTGGAAGCCCCCTTTAGCAAGAGGGCCCCCAGATCCTGCCCCCCATGTGAATGGGCAATGGGCATTGGGTACATTGTACCCCTACCAATTCACCAAAAAAAGTTGTGAAATGTAAACAAAAAAAAAAAACAAAAGCAGGTTTTTGACAAGTCCTTTATTGTAAAATAGCTCTGAGCCATCTTCTTCTTGGTGTCGTCTCTCCCGCCACCATAGGGGATGGTGGGATCTGGGGGCCCCCTTGTTGGGGAAGAAGAAGCCGGAGGAAGACCAGAGGAAAAAGTAGAAGACCAGAGGAAGCAGCGGGGAAGGAGAAGACGGAGGTGGTCCAGAGAAAGAAGCGGGGAAGAAGACATTTAATAAAGGACTTGTCAAAAACTGCCTATTGTCTTTTGTCACATAACACTACATTTTGGTGAATGGGTAGGGGTACCCATTCACATAGGGGGATGCCGGGATCTGGTGGTCCACTTGTTAAAGGGGGCTTTCAGATTCTGTAAAGCCCCCCGCCCGCAGACCCAAACAACCACAGCCCAGGGCTGTCGGAAGAGTCCCTTGGCGCAGAGCCCCCTAAAATTTTTTTAGTGTGGCATTCCCCTTAAAATCTATGCCTGACCTAAAGGGCCTGGTATAGACTGGGGGGGAACCCTGCGCCATTTTTTTAAATATTGGGAGCCGGCAATACATTGCAGCCGACAATACATTACAGCTGCGAGCAAGTTTGAATTACATTTTTTACTTTATAAATGTCATTATCCACACATCGCACAGATGTGCCACTTTACAGGCAGACTAATGGGACCCCCCAGGCATGATATTTAATTTAATTTTTCACCTTTATTGTCTCACTTTAAGTGTCATTAAAATCACTGCTCCTGAAAAAACTATTGTTTTACAAACTTTTTTTTCAATTGATACGTGTCCTCTAGAGCAGGACCCGGGTCCCCATACACTTTTTATGGCAAATAACTTGCATAATTGAGGACTGTGGATTTTGCAGGTGAGAGCCCCATTGACTTCCACTATTTCCACATATGTGATTTGACAGGCATGTTCACCGACAAAAGAGCGCTGTTCCATTTGCATGTCTGCCCAGTTTCTGAGTTTCTTGAAGTCTTAATTGTCTTTAATTGGGCACTATTTTCATGCACTGCAGGAGCGCATATTGGTGCTATAGTAAATTTCCCGAAATGTGACACTTTTTGGGGACCAGTGACACCAATACAGTGATCAGTACTAAAAAAAAAGCACTGTCACTGTATAAATGACACTGGCAGGGAAGGGGTTAACATCAGGGGCAATCAAAGGGATAAATGTGCTCCTAGTGAATGCTTTCTAACTGTGTGGGGGATGGACTGACTTGAGGAAGAGGGAGATCTGTGTTCCTAATAAGCACCTTGTTTTGTCACTTGGTGGCGGTCACTGAGCACGGATATTCAGATATACCATGGATACACCGGAGATCCAATTATTTGCACTTGGACAATCTAATTATACCTGGGAATGCTGGGCTTCTGTCTATGTATTTACAGGCACTGGACTCTTTAATTTTTTTGTCTTCTTTCACATGCATATGAGATTTATATATGTTTGCACTGGACACGTTAGAGGTCTGGTTTATATTCTCTAATGGTAAAATTATTGCTTTGTGGGTAAAAATCGATTTTTGTACAAGACACTTTATTATATTTATATTGTCCTATGATTTTGCCTGAGTGCTGAGAAATGCCGACAGACATAGTCATAGGTCATGTATATCAACACATATTGGTATATTGTTTATACATAAGGCTTATACCCCCTAAGTTGGTGGTATATACACATGTTTTATTTAGTCACAAGTTAGTGCTGCGCATTTTTCCTTCACCTTGTTTACATAGGCTGACCGCCATTCTGTCTCTCCTCCAAACGATTGCAGGTGGCCGACGGTCATCGCGGCCCCCGGACCCGCTGATTGGCTCCCGATGTGTCCCATCACAGTGGGAGTGAGTCACCTGCGGCATGTACATGATTCGGAAATCGCAGTATATGTGCAGTGGGCGGTCCAAAAGTAGTTAATGTCATGTATCTGTCCAAAGAGTAGACATGCCACATAATTCTGATATTTGTCTGAAAAGCCAGCTATTATGAAAGCAATAAGAAAAGGCCCATTGGAAAGGTCCCTACAATAATTGGCCAGAGTATTAATCTATTATTAAAGAACAAATAGGTGGGAATCACATAGCAGGAGAAAAATGCATCTGAAACATTGCACTTTTTTTTCATTGCTAGACTATTCATCCTAGGAGGAACATGATTATTACCAATGTATATAGTGCTGCCTATAGTGAAAAATAAAGTAAATAAACAACACAATAATATCAGGTGTAGTAGCCCTCCAAGCATATCAAGTGTAGTAGCCCTCTTTTTTTGGGGGGGGTATGACAAAGGCCCTTCCCAAACAGGATACTGCACTAAACTTGTAGTTAAATAGGAGAACCAGAACCTTTGCTAAGCAGAAGAGTGGGTTTGATAATAAGGTTGGCCATGCCTACACCCAGGACAGGGCTTCTGTTAACAGTCCTTCCTGGGAAATTAACCAGTAATATAACTAAAATAATTGGGAGCAGATGAACTACTGCAACTGACATATTAATAATATTAATCATAAGTTATATAGATGCACACAGTATGAAAATAGTACAAGCTTTATATAGGAAAAAATAGCAATAGTACATACATCCAAAATACAAACAAGTATTATCAGCAAAGGGCCCAATAAAAGTCCTGGAGGAATTGTGCACATATACCCGGGTATATTAGGAGTATAAATCGGGGAGCTAAGTCCTTGTGTATAATAATGGCAGATATAACATAATGAGAAAATCAGATACAATGTTAGAATACAGAGAACACAGTGGTCATAAGTATGTCACACTTTTCAACCAAAAATGCACAAGTGGGAGTCTCATAAATGAGAAGTAGCGCTTACCCTGAAGTCAGGGGGGGTGCAGATTGAAAAACAACTATAACAAAAGAAGAACGCTTCTGCACCAGCCTTATGGGTCAACTACATTTATTGAAGGAAAATTATTCAGCATGACATAGCTCATGCCATCCATCCCACATCCCCCTACCTCCAAAACAAAGTGCCCTCCTACCCCACACCCACTGTGGAACTACCTATCTGGACAGACCTATTTCCCACCCATCTGAAGGTGGGAAGGAAATGTCCCAGGGAGCTGAGACCCCTCGCTCCCCCCCCCCCCCCAGAGATGGAATGTGCCCAGTCCAATGTCCCACCACTTGATGGCGATCCTTTGGTGCCTTGTGTGAACCGGCAAAAGTCCCAGGTAAATACCAGATATGTGGAAAACCAGACTAGCCAATTATGAATCTGGGTTCAAAGGAGGATAAGAGGCATTGGACAAGAAAGGCTATGATATGTGAAGCTCAAATCTGTTCCATTTCCCTCAGGAATCATGTAAAAACGTGGGGTGTGATGAACGTTGGGACATCTATTCCTCACCACTGTTCAATCCCCCAGTGGTGAGGTGAGGTAGGGAGATGTGGGATGGATGGCACGGGCTGCTGAATAATTTTCCTTCAATAAATGTAGTTGACTTATAAGGCTGGTGCAGTAGCATTTTTGTTTTCCTTCTTTTGTTGTATGTCCCACTTTTCTTTACGTTGCTGATCATTGATATTTGGTGTCAGTATGTGTAAAAATGAAACCATAGATGCCAACATTTGAAAATAATTAGGAGTGACACCTTGAAGGGATTGAGAAGTAAAATAAGGTGTGCCACGTGGGCTGCCCACTGCCCACAGTAAAGGGATGGGAAAGTAAACTTGCGTACCTGCTTACTTGTGTGATTGGTCAATAAAGTGGTCTAAAATGTAGCTTCACAGTGTATAGCTTGTAGTATGCCCATTTGCGTTGCTAAAGTTTGGACAAAATAGGGCCTGGGCATACAGCTAAAGAGATTGTGGCAACAACATTTAACCTCCGCATTGGTGTCAGTGCCAGCAAAGATAAATCTCAGCAGGTGACAGGACCAGAAATGATAATCCCTAGCAATAACCCCCTGCATGTGTCAGGGCAACCAATAACCTGCAGAAAAAAAAAAGCACATTAATACGCAGCATAATAATCCTTGACACACAATATCAACCCACACCACAATAATACCACAATAATAAACCCAGCATAATAATAACCTACACCATAATAATAAACCCAGCACAATAATATCCCACACCACAGTAATAAACCCAGCACAATAAAAACCCCTAGAACAATAGTAACCCCAGCACATTAATAACCCTTGCAGCACAGACATAGCCTATACCACAATAATAAACCACAGCGCCATAATAACCCTCAGCACAACAATACTGCAAAATTCCAGAAGCAACTGCAAGATGTCAAATAATACTTTGTGGGATCTTAGAAGAAAAATTTGATGTGCTTTGGGTGTCACCTGTCAGACACATAGGGGCGTTACCAAAAAGTGTCCCTTTATGGTATATGACTTGTAGTGTAGTTTATTAGCTTGTAAGCTCTTATGATCTGGGCCCTCTTAAAGTGATTGTAAAGTCTTTTTTTTCCTATAAAAAATAACAAATATGTCATACTTACCTGCTCTGTTGCAGTGGATTTGCACAGAGCAGCCCGGATCCTCCTCTTCTCGGGTCCCTCTTCTGTGCTCCTGGCCCCTCCCTCCTGTTCAGTGCCCCCACAGCAAGCAGCTTGCTATGGGGACACCCAAGCCAAGTCACAGCTCCCTGTGTCCATTCAGACACGGAACCCCCGGCCCGGCCCCGCCCTATCTCTCTAATTGGCTAGTTGACTTTGATTGACAGCAGCGGCAGCCAATGGCGCCACTGCTGTGTCTCAGCCAATCAGGGGGAAGAATCTTGGATGGCTGAGACACTCGTGGACATCGCTGGACAGAGAGGGACTTCAGGTAAGTGTCAGGGGGGCTGAGGGCATAGAATGCATTAACATAAAAAAAACTTCCGCCTTTACAACCACTTTAACCCTCATGTATGTTATTGTATTGTAACTGTACTGTCTTAAGTATTATTTCATGAATTCTTTTTAATGAATTTAATTAATGCCCAAATGCTTGACATGCGCCTAAATGAGTGTAATGCATTTACAAGGGTCAAACATTTTTTCTGCTAAAATCCTGCTGCCAGGAAGAAAGGAGTCTAGGAAAGTTAGCAAAATTCAAGTGTGCATAAGGCTTACACTGCAATAATGCTACAAAAAGTCTACCTCCATGCATCCACCTTAGCATTACAGACCTATTTCTATGCAGCATCTCTTCTTCCATCTTCACATTAAAGGATAAGTTCACTTTTTAGAAAAAGATAATAAATGCACTTTTTTGTAGTTACATTTATTTATTTATTTTGAGTCTGTAAAGCATTGCAGTAGATCGCTGGTGCCATGCAGGTCTCCTGCAGATCTGCCAGTGTATCTGTGTGCCCATACATCCCATACAGGCAAGCAGATACAATCTGACAGGGAGAGAGAATGAATTACCACGGTGCTCCACAGTGCCATGGTAGTTCATTGAAAACTACAAGCAGACAGCCGCAAAGGCTGCCGGACCTTGTAGTTTCCCATTCACAGGACACTGATTGAGTGACACGGCCAGGAGGATGGAGCCCCACTTGGCCATTTTTGTTTTTAATTGTGACAGCTAGCGGAAGGGAGAATATCCCTGTTAGCTATAAGTTGGGGAATCAGGGGGTGCGGGGCTGTTCTGTTATGAATAGGGGTGACATGTAACATGTTACAAAAGGTGAACTTATCCTTTAAGCCTCTGAATTACAACACAGAACTACCTAGAAACAGACCTCCTAAACTTCAGTGTAGACTCCATGCTACACACGGGAAGGGAACTAGTCGAGACTGAGAGAAGTGGCAAATTCTTTTGGAAAGTGCAATTTCCCTTGCACAGCAAACAGTCTATTTGCCTTTAGTAAATCAACCCCTAAAAGTGTTACCCTCAACAGCATTTGTTTTCCTTTACCCATATGGAAAAACACAAACCATTCAGGTTTCAATATAATATATAACACAGTAATATAAGTTATATACTAGGAGGAACATGGTTTGCATTCAAACATAAAGTAAAGATAAAAAGCTTAATTAAAGTTCAAATAACATGGAGCCATTGCTATTTACATACTGCCAATTCACTTATTACTGCAGTAATACTGATACAAACATGCGGAGCAAAACATTAATATTATTGCTGTAGGGCACATGAGTACAGGTGGTGCAATATGCATGATATTTTTTCCCGAACCTCGAAAACACATAATTGTCTGAAAGCAAAATGGTAAGCTGCATGCTGTCAATAGCAGTAATCACAGCTAATAGTGCAGTTTCCATTTTATGTGCGTTACCTTGCTAAAGGGTAAAACATGGTTGCAGAAAAGTAATTACTTATACACTTAACTTTGGTTTACTGTATTTTATGGCTTAATAGTGTCTCTGAATGTATGAAATGCTACATTGCAGTACATTGGAGCAATAACTTTCCTTACAATTTCTTTTATACAAGTAACCTTTACAGTGTAGATAATGATTATAAAGTAAAAACATACTGGCAACAATCACAGAGAGCGCGCGGCTGTATTGTATGTGTTCATGAAATAGAGAACACACAATATGCACCTCTTCATTTACAGGCAGAACCTAGGAATTCTTTCTGAAAGGTCCACAATTCTTTAAAAGGGCACCATCACCCCTGAAGGTATGAATGGAATCAATAGCTAGTAATTTAACGCTTATGCTTTTTATGGGCATCTCTCGCTATTGCAAAATGTAAACCTAACTGAGCTTATTTTTCTGAAGTGGTCTCCCTGCTGAGCTGCATAGCACATAACTATTAGTTTATAAAGATTGGTTTATTGGATTTGACCTTCTGTCCCTCATCTCTTTTCTAAGCGAATACTTGCTTAAAACGTCTGCCACAAAACACAAGAGGCCTTCAAGAATTACTTATTTGAAGCGGCTCACGGAGTTACTCGTTCTTTTGTTGCTTGTTAACAATCTGATGTTAACATGCAGGTAAATGAAAAATAATGAACTGGTCTTTAGAAAGGCATTATGGGATGAATGGAATCCGTTGAAGGTTTGCCAAAACACATCAAATTAAAGACAATTAATAATTCTTGTTGCTGCAGAAGAAAAGGTCAGTTTAAGTTTAATGGTGAAGTAAGCTCTGTACACAGTATTTTCATGTACAATATTCATTGAATCCCAAATTGCAAATAACTTTAATTTTCTAATGCATTTCTGACTACATGTATTTGCAAGGTTGACATGACTTCAGATAACAACATTGAGGCATTGTTCACGTCTTATGCGGTGCGGGAATGCAGCAAAAATGCACGTCTTCTGACACCGCACAAAATTGTGTTGTCCTTTGCAGACATAAGCGGGTGATATTAATTCTTAATGGCACCCCTACGCTTCTAGCAAACATATATGTGTTCACTCCTGCTAAAACACATAGTACCGTAGTACCATGTGTTTTAGTGCGGCGCGGTTTTAAAACCCATGCTGGAACCTTTTTTTGCGCATTTCACATGCGTAGGGCAGCCCATTGAAATTAATGAAAAGTAGGAGAGTATTTCCACGCTATGGTCAAAGTAAAGAATTATACTACTGCTGCCTCCACTCAAACTACTACAGCCATGGCCAAAAGTTTTGAGAATGACACAAATATTAATTTTCACAAAGTCTGCTGCCTCCGTTTTTATGATGGAAATTTGCATATACTCCAGAATGTTATGAAGAGTCATCAGATGAATTGCAATTCGTTGCAAAGTCCCTCTTTGCCATGAAAATGAACTTAATCCCATAAAAAAAAACATTTCCACTGCAAGACTTCAGGGCACCCAAGAAAGTCCAGCAAGCTCCAGGACCATCTCCTACAGTTGAATCAGCTGGGGGATCGGGCACCGCTAGTGCAGAGCTTGCTCAGGAATGGCAGCAGGCAGGTGTGAGTACATCTGCATGCACAGTGAGGGGAAGACTTTTGGAGGATGGCCTGGTGTCAAGAAGGGTAGCTATGAAGCCACTTCTCTCCAGGAAAAAGATCAGGGACAGACTGATATTCTGCAAAAGGTACAGGGATTAGACTGCTGAGGACTGGGGTAAAGTCATTTTCTCTGATGAATCCCCTTTCTGATTGTTTGGGGCATCCGGAAAAACCTTGTCCAGAGAAAAAAAGGTGAGCGCTACCATCAGTCCTGTGTCATGCCAACAGTAAAGTGTCTTGAGATCATTCATGTGTGGGGTTGCTTCTCAGCCAAGGGAGTGGGCTCATTCACAATTTTGCCTAACAACACAGCCATGCATAAAGAATGATACAAAAACCTCCTCTGAGAGCAACTTCTCCCAACTACCCAAGAACAATTTGGTGATGAAAAATGCTTTTCCAGCATGATGGAGCACCTTGCCATAAGGCAAAGGGGATAACTAAGTGGCTTGGGGAACAAAACATGGAGATGGCCAGGAATCTCCCCAGACCTTAATCCCATTGAGAACTTGGTCAATCCTTAAAGCGTTTGTTAACCCAAAAAAAAAGATACTGTTTCTTTAAAGCATTTTATACAGCACAGTGCTTGTGCTGTGTCATTTGGCCCCCTGTATCACCTGAAATACCTGGCTGATCCTGCCTGCTTCTGCCCTCCCCCCTCAGTATGCTGACTCCGAAATACCATGGCTGCAGAGAACTGATACCGTAGTCATTGCGTGCCCCCGTCATCTGCAGCCTGCTTTCTGTCTGCTCTGTGCTCTCTCTTCCCTCCTCTCCCCCCCTCCCCTCTCTGAGTGTCAGCTTGTGACAGTGCCTGCCCCCTCAACTCCTGCTGCTCAAATAACTTTCCCATCCTAATACCATCCCCTCTGTGTTCTAATCCTGTGTGCCCCAGTGTGAATGATTAATAAAAAAAAAGTCTGCTATACCTCGTTTCACAGCTCTTGACATGATCAGCTTTCTCCTCTCCTCTCCTCTCCGATGTCAGCAGAGGAATCTCAGCCCCACCCACTGCATCTATCACACGGGGAGAGAAGAAAGCCAGCCGATCACGTGATTGCAGAGAACAGCTGTGAAACGAGGTGTAGCAGACTTTTTTTTTAATATAAATCACTCACACAGGGGCACACAGGATTAGAACACAGAGGGGATGGTATTAGAATGTGAAAGTGGCTTAACAACCACTTTAAGAGGCGGGTGAATAAAAAAATCCCCACAAATTTTGACAAACTCCAAGCATTGATTCTGCAAGAATGGGCTGCCATCATGCAGGATGTGGCCCAGAAGTTGATTGACATCATGCCAGGGGGAATTGCAGAGGTCTTTAAAAAGAAGGGTCAACACTGCAAATATTGACTCTTTGCATAAACTTCATGTAATTGGCAATAAAAGCCTTTGACACTTATGAAATGCTTGTAATTATATTCAGTATACCATAGTAACATCTGACAAAAAGATCTAAAAACATTGAAACAGCAGACTTTGTGAAAATTAATATTTGTGCATTCTCAAAACTTTTGGCCACGGCTGTACTTTAGTAGAGTTAGGCCCCATACACACGGGCATTTTTTACCGCTGCGTTTTTTGCAGCTCTCCATGTTACTCACTGGCCCCATACAAGCATTGACTTTTTGAGCTGTAGATAGCGTCAGCGTTTGTGATCTGAAAGCAGAACCCATGGCCAGCGCATTCTGAAGCTGCAGCGTTAGATCGTTTTTGATGCTGAGCCGGCAAAAGCTCACTAACGCTTACTAACATGCATTAACGCCGTAGCGACGTTACCCGGCATTTTTAACGCCGACATTTTCACGTTCAAAAATAGCAGAGGAATGTTTTTTTAAACAAAACACGACGTAGCGCTGATGCTCACTAACGCGCATTAACACTGATGCAAAACGGAGATGAAATCGCGTTTTTGACGCCGATTTTTTCCTGACGTCAGCCCCGACGTTTTGTTGATACGCCTGTGTGTATGAGGCCTTGAAGTTAAAGAAAGGAAATGGGAGTGGATGTGACACTGCTTCAATAGGTAGTGCTAAAAAATATATTGCAAGGCTCCTCCTAATGCTAAAGATGAGCTAATGTAGTCACCTTCGGAATAAACCCAGCACATAAATAAAGTGCAAATTTTAGATAATAAGATCAGTATATATACAGTAATAACCCTACAAAAATAAGTAAATAAATACAATACATAATTTCTATATAAGTGCACACTGAAATTTAGTTATACGCAGTTAATATGGATACAATACTAACAGTGCATTAAATAAATCAATATAAAGGTACACGGTAATCATAAAAGTGACAGGTGCTTAAAGCATTCTCTACTTTCCTCTAAACTAAATGAGCAGCTAACCTTTGCGGTATAAGCATAGCCCCACTGCAAGGAAGATTTTACAGATTTCCTGGAGTTGGACTTTAGGTAACACAGATTTTTATCTCTCCAAGCCTGTGACTGGACAGCGAAAGCAGAAGAAGAAGCAGCTCATCCCTCATTCTGCTCTATGCACCACAAGTGATTGGACACGTGCAATTTATTTCGTTCTGAATTCATTGTTCAATGAAATTCGAAAAATGTGTTAATTTGGAAATATTCAAATTAACGAGAACCTGTTTAACAAATTTTTCCGAAATTCCGAAATGAGAAAATATGAAAATTCAAAATCTGAAATTTTGAAAATTCGGAAATGCGAAAATTTGAAATCCGAGAATTCAGAAATTCAAAAATCCAAAATATAAAAATGAAAGTCCTAAAATCCGAAATTATAAATAACTAACTTATAATATTTATTAAGAACTATGAATATAGGCATTGGAATTTCCTTTCAAATTTGGCTGTTAGTGAAGGTAACTAATACGAATTTATCCAAAGTTACAAATTATCTGAAATAATGAACGCTGCATCTAAACAAATGGAACGTAACAAATTAATAATAATAAATAATAATAATAAAAACGTTTTACTATTATTATTATTTATTATTATTAATTTGTTACGTTCCATTTAGACGCAGCATTTGTTATTTGGGATAATTCGTAACTTCGGATAAATTCATATTCGTTATGTTCACTAACAGCCAACTTTGAAAGGAAATTCCAATACCTACTGTATAATTTAATAGTTGGTTATTATTAGTTAGTTAGTCCGTTATTATTTCGGATTTTTGTATTTTTGTTCTTATTTTCGGATTTTCACATTTTTGGATTTTAGAATTTCTGAATTTTTGAATTTCCAGATTTTTGTTTTCCGAAGTTATGAATTGATTTGAAATAACGAATGTCAATCATCATGAATGACACGAAAAACTAAAGGAGAAAAAAAATGAATGAAATGAAAACAAATTTTTTAGCAGTGCACACGTCTACAACTGATTGGCTCCTTCTGCTGTTTCTCCCCCCCCCCCCCAGCTTGTGGTCTGCGATTTGGGGGACTGATAGAGGTTGATTTTGGGTCAAATTCAAGTACTTACACTGCTTGCAAGGATGTTTTAATGAATACAGAGTTGCATTTGTGTCTTTTATAGCTGCAAGATCAGTATAACATTTTCCCTGCAACCACAAGAAATCTCACACATGCAGCACAACATAAATTGCCAGGTGTTTTAACCCTTACTTACTCTTGGTGCTAGTTTGTAACAATGTTTTATCCTTAGCACTCATTTTGTAGCCTAAGGTGAACTTTAAAATGCCTCCCCATCCAAAAACCAAAAAATGAAGCGTGGTTGCATATTTCCCTCTACTTTCCTGGATGTACTGAACATAAGTTGTGTGGTTAAACAGTGAGATCTTAACCCCTTTACAATAACATACTGCATATATGCGTCGGCAGGGTGGGTGGGCCTTAATGCCCAGCGGGGCATATTTGTGCCACTGTTTTATTCTGGGACATCAGCGCCCCTAGAACTCTAACTAAGCTGTCACTGACAGCTCATGGTCAACCAATGATGACATCAGCAATGTGCAGCCAATCACAGTGCAGTAAGATCAGGAGCCCCACCTACTGATACCGGGCATCCCTGCCCATTTAAAGGGCTGGCTCCTGCCAGCCTAAAGGGGTTAAATGGGACGCAATGCTGCTAAAATAAGAGATTCACTTGAGAATACTGTCCAGATGTTTTATAGCTAGAACAAAACAGTGTGATCTTTTTTAGCTAGGAAGTCTACTAAACTAATACAGCCAGCCCAGGCATTAAACCGCCTCATGCCTCTGCAAAGCCAAATGTATTGGAACAACAGAACAATAACAGTTGGCACCAAGGGGAAGATTATAAAGCATAGCCCATCTTCCTTCCAGTTTTCTTGTCCTCAGGCACCTCAGAACTCTGTGGTCTCCCCTGTGACTGGGAATAAAGACATTTCCCAAATAGCCCAAAAAAATAGAAAAGCCAATAGAAAGAAATAGCCCAAAAAGCTAACGATGGGCTAGCGATTGGAGCGCCAACAATCACAGTGATTAGTCTGCGACTCCAGCTAAAAACGGGTTCCATATCTGACAAAACTACAAAATGAGAAGAGCCACAAAATAAAGTATCTTCTTCTTTGGGGTGTGTCCGTGGCATGAGAGTGTGAGGACGCGCTCTCAGTGAGCTCCGGGAGACCCGCTCTAAGAACCGCACCAGCAGCAGCTTTCCAGGGGAGATTTCAACCCTCAGCGATGACCCCTAAGAGAAAGACCTCCCACAGTGGACCCCTTGGGGCTGCTCCAGCTCACTGGACGTGTACTTTACAGAGACCCGCTCAGGCCCTGCAGGATCATCCAAGATGGCGCTGGGTGAGCATGCTGCACGTGCAGCTACCCCATCCCTTCACCACTTCTGCCTCTGCCTTCGCTTCCTCCCCCCACCTCTTCCTCCTGCTCGGAGAGCCAGGACAGACATTCAGATGTGGGGGATGCCTTAGGGGATAGAGATCTTCACTCCCATATCTTCTCCCTCTCCACCAAGGCTGACCTGGAACTTTTGCACATAGTTTGGAGAAAGCCTTGCCACAGGACATTGAAGCCCTGCAGGCTGACGTTGTGCACATTGGGAGTAGAGTTGAGGCCCTGGAATCACATTGGGAGGAACTCACCCCTACGCTTCAAGCTATTACTGAGAAATTTAAGACACACGATCATAGAATTAACTCCTTACTGGATCAAATGGATGATTTGGAAAACAGGAGCCGCAGAGTTAACATTCGCATTAGGGGACTGCCTGAGGCCACCGCACCTCGGGACATAGTCCCTACTCTGCAGAGTGTCTTTAAACAGATCCTGGGCCCGGGAGGCACCCGAGCATATTGAAATCGACCGTGCTCATAGGGCACTCCGCCCGCCATCTGAAGACTCGGACAAGCCATGAGACATCATATGCAAGCGCCATAATAGACATGTGCAGAGAGAAAAAATTTGTTTCGTTTTGTTTCGATTCGTTATTTACATAAGTTCATTTAGTTAGATTCTTTTCATTGGTTTCATTTGTTTTCGGAATTCGTTTTCGAATCAATTAAAAAAGTTTTTGAATCGATTAGAAAAGCTTTCAAATTTGAATCATTTTCGAATTCTAATCATTTTTGAATCGTTTTCCAATTTCCAAGGAGAATGGGGTGGAGTGGAAAGTGGAGGAATAGAATGGAAAAAGATAGAATACAATAGAGGGGAATATAACGGAAAATAAAAGAATATAATGTGGTGGAGTGGAACAGAGCTGCTTTACTCCGTTGTATTCTATTCTTTTGTTTTCTGTTATATCCTTTTCTAGTCTATTGTTTTTTCAATGTTCTATTCCTTTGTTTTCTATTCTGTTTTGTTCTCTTTGGAAATTGGAAAACTATTCAAATTTGAGGACTTTTCTAATTTGAATTTGAAAACTATTGGAATTTGTAAACTTTTCGAATTCGAAAAGTATTTGAAAAGTATTCGATAATGATTCGAATTTCGTCCGAATTTTCTTTTTCGTTATTTCAAATTCGGATGCATCCAAAGTTCCGAAAAACTAAAATTCTTCTGAATTTTAATTCGGAACAAAACTAACCGCACATGTCTACTCCATAAATACTCCCTAAAAGAGCGCATCATGTTTCATGTCAGAGGGACTTATTATGTGGACTTTGCAAAATTTTCCTTTTTTCCTGACCTCTCCCGACACACCTTGAGGCAGTGAAGCATGCCATGAAGGTTCTTATCCTGGCTTCATGTTTTCTCAGTGCTTCTGGATTTCTGGTTCAACATACTGCAGGTTTCTCTACATTGCCAGCGAGGGCCTAGGTAGCCTCCCGAATTCCGTCTCCTTATGGTCTCCCTGAAGATCGTCTCCTACAATGTCCGTGGTGTGGGCTCGCCTTTCAAACACAGTAAGTTGTGGCTTGAGGTGAAACGCCTGGGGGCACATGTTCTTTTTATTGCAAGGGACACATTTTCACACTGACTCAGCCCCCCGTCTGCCTACTCACCTACAGTATCTCACAAAAGTGAGTACACCCCTCACATTTTTGTAAATATTTTATTATATCTTTTTATGTGATAACACTGAAGAAATGACACTTTGCTACAATGTAAAGTAGTGAGTGTACAGCTTGTATAACAGTGTAAATCCCCCCCCCCCCCAAAACAACTCAACACAGCCATTAATGCCTAAACCACTGGCAACAAAAGTGAGTACACCCCTAAGTGCAAATTTCCAAATTGGGCCCAATCAGCCATTTTCCCTCCCCAATGTCATGTGACTAATTTGTGT
Organism: Glandirana rugosa; assembly: GCA_018402905.1. Taxonomy (NCBI): domain Eukaryota; kingdom Metazoa; phylum Chordata; class Amphibia; order Anura; family Ranidae; genus Glandirana; species Glandirana rugosa. The sequence continues at coordinate 1,235,066 of BLSH010190650.1, forward strand.
TACAAGGTCTCATGCATGAATGGGGAGCAGGTCTGTTAAATTTGGTGTTATCGCTCTCACTCTCTCATACTGGTCACTGGAAGTTCGACAGGACAGGTTCCACTCAAAATAGATGTCGCCAAGGTCGACCAAAGGGGTTGAATGCACAAGCTCAGTGTCATATCCAGAGGTCGTCTTTGGTAAATAGACGTATGAGTGGTGCCAGCATTGCTGCAGAGGTTGAAGGGGTGGGGGGTCAGCCTGTCAGTGCTCAGCCCATACGCCGCACACTGCATCAAATGCATGGCTGTCATCCCAGAAGGAAGCCTCTTCTAAAGATGATGTATAAGAAAGCCCACAAACAGTTTGCTGAAGACAAGGACATGGATTACTGGAACCATGTCCTGTGGTCTGATGAGACCAAGATAAACTTATTTGGTTCAGATGGTGTCAAGCATGTGTGGCAGCAAACATGTGAGGAGTGCAAACATAAGTGTGCCTTACCTACAGTCAAGCATGTTGGTGGGAGTGTTATGGTCTTGGACTGCATGAGTGCTGCTGGCACTGGGGGGCTACAGTTCATTGAGGGAACCATGAATGCCAACATGTACTGTGACATGCTGAAGCAGAGTATTCCAAAATGATAACGATCCCAAACACACCTCCAAGACGACCACTGCCTTGCTAAAGAAGCTGAGAGTAAAGGTGATGGACTGGCCAGGCATGTCCCCAGATGTAAACCCTATTGAGCATCTGTGGGGCATCCTCAAACGGAGGGTGGAGAAACACAAGGTCTCTAACATTCACCATCTTTGTGATGTCATCATGGAGGAGTGGAAGAGGATGTCAGTGGCAACCTGTGAAGCTATGGTGAACTCCATGCCCAATAGGGTTAAGGCAGTGCTGGAAAATAATGGTGGCCACACAAAATAATGACACATTGGGCCCAATTTGGACATTTTCACTTAGGGGTGGACTCATTTTTGTTGTTATACAAGCTGTACATACACTACTTTACATTGTAGCAAAGTGTTATTTCTTCAGTGTTGTCACATGAAAAGATATAATAAAATATTTACAAAAATGTGAGGGGTGTACTCACTTTTGTGAGATACTGTATATAATCAATGGTACCTGAGTAACTCCCCACGCGCTAAGTCCAGAGGGGTGGTTTTAATGTAAGCCCTGACCCGCACTTAGATACCTCCTCAGACCACTGTACTCACTCATTTGCCTTTCTAAAGCACTTTTGTAAATCCCTACATGCCCACCATCTGTTTGAACTGCTGGAGAGTGCTCCATCCTACAGTGAAAGACTACAGTTATTATTTGGTTACTCATGACATGTGTACCCGAATAGACTTTCTACTGATGGATCAATCTTTCCTTGAGTCCCTCTCCACTGCATCAATTGGCTCCCTTACAATTTTGGATCATATCCTGGTCTCCATTTTCCTGCACCCGCTGTCTACGGATGCATGGTCTTGGGGCTAGTGCCTGAATGAGAACATCCTAGATGATGTAGTAGCACAGAAGGGGGTCTCCAACACTATATCCCTGTACTTCGCTGAAAACTTGACGGATGACATAGGGATGGCCTCTATACGGGAAGGGCACAAAGCAGTGGTTCGATGGGAGCTTATCTCCCAGGGTTCCAGACTGAAGAAGGCCCGAGAGGGAGAATTGCAATCACTTCTGATGAAAACTTGCTCAGCAGAGCTTTTGTACAAGCACCGCACTACTCCAGAGTTGGCTGCGGAGCTTCACTCTCTCCGTCAGGAGCTAGCCAGCCTGCTCGACACCCGAATCCGGGCCCGATTACGCCATGTTTCCCATAAATTTTATGAATTTGGCAACACGCCTCCGGTCATGTCCATAGGCTCCATACTGTGGAGGGATACCCAGTGGCAGATTAATCGAAAATAGCAGATACCTTTAGGGACTTTTACGCCAGGCTCTCCCACTCCCCACTGATATCCTTCCTGGCTCCACAGAGGGACAAAAGAGTATCTTGCAATACCTAGAGGACACCCAGCTCCCTCAGATCTCCACCCAAACCAGAAATCAGTTGGACATCCCCATTTCCCCAACGGAACTTGCAGTGGTAATTAAAGACCTCCCAAAGGGGAATCAGACGGTTTTACAAACGCCTACTATTGTAAGTTTCACTCACTCTTGTCATGCCAGATGTGTACCTATTTTAACACTTTGGGGTCAGGTTCAGCTGCACCTAGGGAGGCCTTGTTGGCTCACATTTCAGTCACCCCCAAGGGACTATACCACTCCCAGGAATTATAGGCCGATTTCACTCCTCAATCAAACAGGGTTTATTGCTGGAAGGGAAGCAAGAGACAATTCTAACCGGGTGATCCAACTGATTCATTGGGCTGAACTGCAAACTGACCATTCACCCTGTCTCCTGCTTTTTACTGACACCTAAAAAGCGTTCGACAGGGTGGATTGGACTTACCTTCGAACGGTCTTGACTGAGCTGGGCCTAGGTTCCAACATGCTTTCATGGATAGCATCACTTTATAGCACCCCAGAAGCTAGTCAAGGTAAATGGCGTCCTTTCAGAGCAATTCCCTTAACCACTTGCCGACCGGCGTCTGACGGCGACAAAGTGGCTCGATATCGCAAACCGCCATCATGTGACGGCGGCTGCGATATGCCTTACTCGCACGCTCACTGTGTTCGGGGGGGGGGGGGCAGGGAGCGGGTAGGGTGGACTCAATCGCTGCCGGGTTAACCCCTTCACTGTCTATGGCATTTACACAGTAATCAGTGCATTTTTATAGCACTGATCGCTGTATAAATGCCAATGATCCCAAAAAAGTGTCAAAATGGTCCGACATGTCCGCTGCAATATCGCAGTACTGATAAAAATTGCAGATCGCCGCCATTACTAGTAAAAAATGAGAAAAAAAAACACAGAAATTAATTCTCATCATCCGTAAACGCGGCAACTTTTGCGCAAACCAATCAATAAATGCTGATTGCATTTTTTTTTACCAAAAATATGAGGAAGAATATAAATCGGCCAAAACCGATGGAAAAAAATGTTTTTATATATATATATATTTTGGATTTGTATTTTAGCAAAAAGTAAGAAATGTGGCTTTTTTTGCAAAATTGTCGCTCTTCTTTTGTTTATAGCAGCGAGCAGCTCTATTTGGGGGAAAAAAAGGTTGCAAATTTCGTTTTGGTACACCGTCGCACGCAGTGCCAAATCGCAAAAAGTGCTCTGGCCCTAAAGTGGGAAATCCTTCCGGGGCTGAAGTGGTTAAGCCACTGCTTAATAAAATACGCCTGAATCCAGACATTAAAGGGTTTACTGTGGGACCGACAGAGCATAAATTGTCCACATAACGTTCTGTTTTATGTGTCTGGCCCTTTGATTTACCCACTCTTCATAAATACTATGAGGCAGTTGCCCTTCAATGGATATTGGATTGGTACCATAGTGTGTCCACTAAACTATGGGTCCCTCTTGAAAAATTTTTGGCTGGCCGCAATCTCTCCCATGCCCCCTGGCTTTCCTGGAAACGCCAAGGTTTGTCTGAATTCACCTCTTCCACAGCTATCCCTACCTTGAAATGGTGAGATGCCATAAATAGTCAAGGATGGCTGGCCCCTCAATTTTCCCCTCTTGATCCCCTAGGGGGCTTCCCCTGGTTTACTCCAGGGGAACACCTCTCCTTTTTCTGATCCTGGGTAGCCGACGGGGAGATTCGATGTGGCAGATTTGTGCAAGACCATGGATTACTGCCTCTGGCTACTCTGAGAGCACAGTACAGATGTTTTCCTCGGGATGACTGGCGTTATAGGCAGATCCAGACCAGCATTTCCTTTGGAGCCTGCCCCAAGCCGTTCGCTCTCCCACCTCAGCATCCCCTTTCGAGAAATTATGCATGTCAAACTTGGTAATTCTTAGGGGAAAAGCCTGCTTATATAAGGGGGTGGGAGAGGGACCTGCAGCATGTATTCACTGAGACCCAACTTGACCACTTACTCATACTAGTTCTGTAGACACGACAATGTAGGAGAGTGGTTATAAGTTTCTTACCCGTTGGTATAGAGTACCCTCCAAGTTGGCTCGGATCTACCCAACTGTGTCAGATGCCTGCTGGAGGAAGGTGTGATCATCGGGGTAGATGCCCACTCATTTGGTGGGAGTGACCCAGGCTACAACCCTATTGGCAGGACATTGAATTACCTGATTCCCCATTGGAACTTCTGCTTCATGCCCAACCCTCCTTCTCAGCCATTATCATGGGTCCATACTGCCCCACCTTCTAAATTCAGCAAGAAAGCTAATTCCAGTTTTCTGGAAGAAACCTCAGATTTCAAGTCGAGCGGACTGGATCGTGAATGATATCATGGCAGCAGTGGAATAGATGGCGACATGTAAGGATCGCTACGATACATTCTATGGTATCTGGGCCACTTGGATACATTATGTTAATAAAACTGCGTCGGGCTCTCTGGTGGCTGAGCTTAATTTGACCCCTGCACCAAATGTGGTTGGGGTTCCCTGAGACCTCTGACCCTTAAGGGCCATTAATTGTTTTGAGCAGACTCATATTCCTTTAAAACTAGTTAAAATTGTTATGTTATGGTACATTGTGTAATAGAGTGCTACTTTGTTCCCCACACTTTCCCTTACCTGTTCCACCCTCTTACACCCTGCCCTTATTCCCTCGATTCCCTTTACCCCATCTCTCATTCTGAATGTATCTGGATCTATGTCCAAATTTAAGGGCCCCAACGTATGTACGGGGATATGAAACTTAAATTGTGTTAGGTTTCATCAGTTGTAACACGGTTCTGATACTTCTTTTGTCTCAATACCCCTCATTTGGTTATTTTCATATTTTCATTGACTGTTACCCACTCTGACTTGTTTATTGTCTATTTTGGTCTAAAGTCTTTTCTTTTTGCTTTCAGCATGAAAATATTATTATATTATTACAAGTAAATAAAGATTACATAAAAAATAAAAATGAAGTATCTTACATAAAAGGCACTCATGCTGAGAAAAATCAGTGAAACGATCTGCCCAAAATTTTCCAATATACAAGTGTGTTTGTGTAAAACCAATAAAAATGTCTTGTATGATGTGCTAATTCATGAACCAATATAATAAAATAGTGAACATTTGTTTTGTTATATCAACCACAACATATCTCTTTTACCATGGGGTTGATTTACTAAAAAAGTGGCTGTTTACTTTGCAAAGGAAATTTCCCTTAGCTTAGTGAAGGTTAGTTAGCTTAATGGTGAAAATTCACTTTGCAAACAATACCCAATCACTAGCAGGGAAAAATCATAAAAAATATATTTTTGCTTACCAATGATTAGATGATGGAAGTCTGAGAGAAAAATATTTTGCTTTCCAATGATTGGATGATGGAAGCCTGTGGAGCTTTGGCTCATTCACTTAGCTATGGTAAAATTACTTTGCAAAGTAAACAGCCTATTTGCCTTTAGTAAATAAACCCCAATATGTCCCATACCATTGAAAACAGAGCAACATGATATACAATATCAATTAGAACTTACAAGGATGTGTGTTTCTATTGATTTACACAGTGTAGGGAGACAAAACCGTAGCCCCTGCATGTAAGGGTGGCTCTATAGAATGCTGCAGGAGAAAGGAGCCACCCGGAAACAGGAAGCCTGGGGTAGTGCTCATGGCACCAGCTTAAACAGGAACATAGGCACGGTTTGAAAGAACTGTAAAGAAGCTGTATACTCAGTAAGTGATTAAATCAGCCACTAAAAGTGCTTTATTATAACTTTAATTTCATCCTGTGTAGAGTTGAGCGAACACCTGGACGTTCGGGTTCTGCTGGTCCGTCCGAACTTCGGGACAAAGTCCGGGTCCGGGTCCGGACAGAACCCGAACGATCGCACGGACAACGAGGCCTGGGCCTGGGCCTGAAACAGGGCTTCAAGCCTGCCTGGTCGTCTTGGGCTTGCAGGTCCACAAGCGAGTTGAGATGTGTCCTACTTTAATTTCAATATTATTTCGTGAAAATCACCGACTAAATTAGTGAATGACTCATATGTCGAAGAAATGTCAAGAAAGTTTGGCACGGATACAAGGACAAATTCGACCACGGTACTCGTGATGGGGTCCGAAGGACAAAGGCCCACCGAGGAAAGAGGACGTCGTAAGATATCTCGGTGGGAATGTACGTCCCCGATGCCAAAACAGAGGGATGTGACACATTTAGTTATCTTTGTGTGTAG
>BLSH010190650.1:1246594-1258797 GCA_018402905.1 Glandirana rugosa
CTACTAATATCTTGTTATTAGACAGGGAATGTCGTTGTCGTCCTTGGACTGTGATATCCTCATCCGCTACGAAAATCTGGTTAATAGACAGGGAATGTCTTGGTCGTCCTTGGAGAGGGAAATCTTGATCCTCTACTAATGTCTTGTTATTAGACAGGCAATGTCGTTGTCGTCCTTGGACTGGGATATCCTCATCCGCTACTAAAATCTTGTTAATAGACAGGGAATGTCCTGGTCGTCCTTGGAGAGGGCTAAAAGCATCGCCTACTCCTATAGTGTCAGGTTCCTGCTGTTGCTGTAAGGGACAGATTATTGTTCTATAATCATCTCCTAGTTCTAAAGGGAGAGGTTCCTGCTGGTCCTGTAAGGGACAGATAATTGTTCTAAAATCATCGCCTACTCCTATAGGGTCAGGTTCCTGCTGTTGCTGTAACGGACAGATTATTGTTCTGTAATCATCTCCTAGTTCTAAAGGGAGAGGTTCCTGCTGGTTCTGTAAGGGACAGATAATTGGTCTAAAAGCATCGCCTACTCCTATAGTGTCAGGTTCCTGCTGTTGCTGTAAGGGACAGATTATTGTTCTATAATCATCTCCTAGTTCTAAAGGGAGAGGTTCCTGCTGGTCCTGTAAGGGACAGATAATTGTTCTAAAATCATCTCCTAGTTCTATAGGGAGAGGTTCCTGCTGCACCTGTAGAAGAAGAAGAATTTATTATTCATTTTTTTTTGTATTAATAAATGCTTAAATAGTGCTACATAGTAAATTTGCGGGCAGAATGAGGAGAGTGTCAATAAGGGACGTGGTCGTGGTGCTGCTGGTGTTGGTGAAGCTCCTGTTGGTAGGAGAGGACGTGGTCGAGCTTTGCCAGCTACATGCACAAGTGAAACACTTTCCTCAGGTGTGAGTAGCTGACAGAACCTTCAACGTTATATGTTAGGCCTGAATGCCGCTCAACGAATGGTGAGGCCAGTACAGGCGATAGTAGATTGGGTGGCTGACAATGCCTCCAGTTCCTTCACCTTGTCTCCCTCCCGGTCCCTTGATGAAAGCTCAGAGTTGGCACCTGAACCCCATGGCCATCTGTCTTTTACCTCAGCGCCTTGTAAATTAGCCAAGCAGTCTGAGCCCCACGTCATGCAAGAGACCCTTATGCTTTTTGATGACTCTCCTGGTGTGCTTTCCGTGGGCCATCCACATAGCCCTGCCCCAGAAGTGAAAGACATTGAGTGCGTCTCTGATGATGATGAAACACAGGTGCCAACTGCTGCAGCTTTCCTCAGTGTGCAGACTGACAAGGAGGGCAATGGTGAAGGGTGGGTGGAAGATGATGTGGAGGAGGATGATGAGGTCCTAGACCCCACATGGAATGAGGGTCATGCGAGTGACGTGTGCAGTTTGGAGGAAGAGGTGGTGGTCGCACAGAGGCACCAACACAGCAAAAGAGGAAGCAGGTTGCAAAAGCGCAGCGAGCGTCCCCTAGACAGTAGGCCTGCTACTACCAACTGCACCCAGGGACCTAGCACACCAAAGGCAGCTCAAAGGCGTTCCCCCGCGTGGCAGTTCTTCAGACAATGTCCCCCGCGTGGCAGTTCTTCAGACAATGTGCTGACGACAAGACACGAGTGGTTTGCAAGCTGTGCAATGATAGCCTGTGCCAAGGCATAAATGTTCTAAACCTGACCACAATGCATGATCAGGCATCTAAATTCAAGGCACAAGCTGCATTTGAATAATTACCTCAAAATCCCAGAAAGGTCTCGGCCTCCTCCTGCTTCCTCTTGTGCTGCTGCCTCGGCCTCTTCCTCTACCTCTACAGTGACAGTGTCACCTGCCACCCAGCAAACAGAGCATGTGACAGCAACGCCACCATGTCTGCCACCGTCCCCAAGCATTTCCACACGGTCCCATGGAAGCTTACAGCTCTCCATCTCCCAAACATTAGAGAGAAAGAGGAAGTACCCCCCTACCCACCCGCGATCCCTGGCCCTGAATGTCAGCATTTCAAAATTCCTGGCCTTTGAAATGCTGTCATTCCGTCTGGTGGTCACGGACAGTTTTAAAAACCTGATGGCGGTGGCTGTCCCACAGTATGTGGTTCCCAGCTGCCACTCCTTTTCCAGGCGAGCCATCCCTTCCCTGCACAAACAAGTAGGGGACAAGATCAAGTGTGCACTGCGCAACACCATTTGTGGCAAGGTCCACATAACCACTGATACATGGACCAGTAAGCACGGGCAGGGACGCTATATCTCGCTAACTGCACACTGGGTAAATGTAGTGGCGGGTGGGCCTGAGGCGGCTAGCCATTTGGCGCATGTCCTTCTGCCACCCAGGATTGCAGGGCATTTGTCTTTGCCTCCTGTTGCCTCCTCCTCCTACTGCGTTTCCTCCTCCTCTACCACCTTCTCATCCGCTCAGCGTAACACCTTCACCACCAACTTCAGCACATCCAGGGGGAAATGACAGCAGGCTGTTTTAAAACTGATATGTTTGGGGGATAAGCCCCACACTGCGCAGGAGCTGTGGACAGGCATTGAACAACAGACCGATGAGTGGTTGCTGCCACTGAGCCTCAGGCCCGGGCCTGGTGGTGTGCGACAATAGGCAAAATCTCGTAGCGGCTCTGGGCCTAGCCGGTTTGATGCACATCCCTTGCCTGGCGCATGTGCTCTAAATTGGTGGTACAGAAATTTCTAAAAAACTACTCGGATATGTCAGAGCTGCTGCAGAATGTGCGGGCGGTCTGTGCGCACTTTCGGCGTTCTCACCCTGCTGCTGCTGCTCGCCTGTCTGCGCTGCAGTGGAACTTCGGCCTTCCCGCTCACCGCCTCCTATGCAACGTGCCCACAAGGTGGAACTCCACCTTGCACATGCTGGAGAGACTGTGCGAGCAGCAGCAGGCAATAGTGGAGTTTCAGCTGCAGCACGCACGGGTCAGTCGCTCTGTGGAACAGCACCACTTCACCACCAACGAGTGGGCCTCCATGCAAGACCAGTGTACCGTATTGCGGTGTTTCGAGTACTCCATCAACATGGCCAGTGCCGATGATGCTGTTCTCAGCGTTACTATCCCACTTCTGTGTCTCCTTAAAAAAACACTTCGGGCCATGATGGAAGAGGATGTGGCACAGGAGGATGAGGAGGAGGAAGAGGGGTCATTTCCACGGTTATCAGGCCAGTCATTCACAAGTGGCTTGGAGGGTGGGTTCCTGCACCAACATAGGCCAGGTAAAAAATATTCAAGCCAGGGCACAGTTCTGGAGGATGAGGAGGACGAGGAAGATCATCATGAGGAGGAGGAGGAACCGCACCAGGGTGGCACCCAACGCAGCTCGTGGGCATCACTGGAGCGTGGCTGGGGGGATACGGAGGACACAGATGATACACCCCCCACAGAGGACAGCTTGTCTTTGCCTCTGGGCAGCCTGGCACACATGGCCGACTACATGCTGCAGTGCTTGCGCAATGGCAGCCGAGTTGCCCACATTGTAACTTGTTCTGATTACTGGGTGGCCACCCTGCTGGATCCCCGTTACAAGGACAACGTGCCGTCCTTAATTCCCTCACTGGAGCATGAGAGGAAGATGCGCGATTACAAGCGCACACTGGTAGAGGCGCTGCTGAGGGCATTCCCAACTGACACCGGGGGCTCAGTGGAAGCACAAGGCAGAGGAGGAGGAGGAAAAGACCACCAACGCAGCTGTGGCACCGCCAGCACCTCAGAAGGCAGGGTTAGCATGCCCGAAATGTGGAAAACCTTTGTCAGCAGCCCGCCACAACAAACAGCACCACCAGCTGATAGGCAAGGTCTTAGCAGGAGGCAGCATTTCAGAAACATGGTGGAACAGTATGTGTGCACACGCCTACACGTACTGACTGATGGGTCTGCCCCATTCAACTTCTGGGTCTCCAAATTGGGCACATGACCTGAGCTTGCCCTTTATGCCTTGGAGGTGCTGGCCTGCCCTGCAGCCAGTGTATTGTCTGAACGTGTGTTTAGCACGGCAGGGGGCTTTATCACAGAAAAGCGCAGCCCCCTGTCCACAGCCAACATGGACAAGCTAACCTTTATTAAAATGAACCAGGCATGGATCCCACAAGACTTGTCTGTACCTTGTGCAGAATAGACATTTAGACCGGCCTCACACAGCCATTGGTATACTTGTTTTTTTGAATATGCCTCAATATTTTAGGGGCTACCCCAATTAGAAAAAAAAAACAAACAAACAACAAAAAGTGTTAGCTACCTCTTCCTCCTCCTCCTCCTCCTCCACCACCGCCACTTCCACCTACACTGCCACGGTCACGGCCTAGTGAACCTCTAGGCTCCTACTCCACATCCACCCCCCTTCCCATTTTTATTTTTATTATTTGATTTTAAGTTATTTTCCCTATCCCCATTTTTTTGTAGGGCACTTGTCCTACTCTTACCCCCATTTTACTTCCTTTTGCAGCCCTCTAGCACTTGCCAGGACTTTTTTACAGCCATTTTTGTGCCGAAAAGTGTGGGTCCCCATTGACACCAATGGGGCTCGGGGTCCAGGGTCAAGTTCAGGTCAAGTTCGGACCCGCCGAACCCGAACATCCAGGTGTTCGCTCAACTCTAGTAAGGAGTTAACAGTTGACATGAAAAATATTGAATAAAAATACACAGAGTAAACCAAGAGAAGAAGGAACACTGGTTGTTTGGTAAATTGATCGCATGCAATGGGGTCGACGCTATTAGGGAATGGGGTCAGTCCCAGTGGTGGCCACATACACTGTTTCACGAAATAACAAAATAACGAAGGAAAAACCATTGACATGCAGGCCCAGGCGCTAACCCTGGGCCAACTGAGATGAGATTGCCGAAGTACTACAGCAACTGCAGGGGAGTCCGACCGGCACACATGCAAAGGGAGGGGGGCATACAGTACCCTTAACTGACCTCCCCCAACATACCGCCAGCCACGGTCGACCCCCGACACTTGTTATATACCAAGGGGGGAAACAGCACCTACCCCCCTACAGTGACAGGGCACCAGAACCACATGTTTAGCCACAGCAATATTAATTCAACCAGAATACCCATTTCAATAGAAATTCCCAAAGTTCATATAAAGGGGAGGGGAAAGGAGAGGGGAGAGAGAGAAAGAGAAAAGAAAGTGTGGAACATACCTTGTTTCTTGCAAACAGCGTCCCTGCCCACACCAGGCCCGTCAGTAGTGTACGAGGATATCATCCACAAAAACATAGGGACAGTGAGAGTCATGGCTCAACAAAAGGTGGTCCTTCTCATACTATGGCTGGATACGGTTTTTAAAGGATGGTTCTGCCAATTCCAGCAATGCCAGATCCAGGCTGGAGGACAATTGCCTAGGGTCGAAAATATAGTCTAGCCAGGGTGACCAGATACTATTAAAGCGGTCCCCAGTACTTTGCTGGTCGCTATCCAGTCTTCGGCCTTCCTTATGTCATTTACCCTGCGGATCCACTCCTCACGGCGCGGGACTTGTGCCAGTTTCAAATAAATCAGAAGCAAGCATTTTGCAGCATTCAATAAGTGAGGCAAGACACTTTTCTTATATTTGCTAATTGGCACTGGGGGGGGGATATGCAGGAGAAAGTGAATTGGGGACAGGGGGACATCTAAGCCTAAGATTTTCTTGATTTGGGACTGAATGTCAGCCCAGAAAGGCCTAATTAGAGGACAATCCCACCACAAATGTAGCAGTGTGCCACGATGGCCACATCCACGCCAGCATTGCTCTTGAGAGGAAGGGTAAATTTGGGCCAGTTCAGCAGGGACCCGATACCAGCGAGACAGAATCTTATAGTTTGTCTCCTGAGTCTTAGAATCAATTGAACTGGAGTGGGTAAGCTGGTATAGATGATCCTCAGTTTGCCACTGCTGGCGTTCCCGTCATCCACCCATGGCCCAAAGAAGGTAATTTGCTACCCAGGAGGAAACCACAGGAGCCTCCCTAGTGGAGCCAACTGGGACACGGGGGGGCCAGACCATAAATTGAGTTGATCCGATCCAACACCACAAGGGCATGGATCGTCAGCGGAGAGGTGGTATCTGACAGCCCCATTATGCTTCCGCATAGGTTAAGTTCCTTCCTGCCATATATTCCAGGGGGACCCAAAGCTTAGAGTGGGTATGGATTCGCCAGTTGAGGATCCTCTGAAGAGCTATGGTCCTATAGTACCGCTGTATGTCCAGGACCCCTGATTCTTTTGCAAGTTTAGGGCGTCTCAGTTGTCTCAGGGAGATGCGTGCCTTCCGTGCTCCCCATACAAACCCAGACAGCATACTGGACAGATCAGTAAAGAAACCTCTGGGCAGAGGCACAGGTATCATCTGTAGGAAGAAAAGTATTTACGCGCCCAACCAGGTGAAAGCTATCTAGAAGGTGCATTATCGATCAATATCCATTTGTGTGTCTGTAAATGTAATAATGTAGCTATTACTTGTACTTGAATGCATGACGGGAGCAGGGTGCACCAGTTCAATACGGAGAATCTGCCAACCGTGATCTGTAATTTATTGGCTATGAATTAATCTATATCATAAACAAAGGTGTTTGTTATAATGCTTCATTCACACATTATTTTGATTCAGTATACATTGTAGTAGAAAACATAATATGGATCTAGAAGATGTGTTAGTACTGGAGAAAATTGTGATATTGCAGATATATACACACAGTAATGTACCTGAAAAGGAGAATATCACACATAGCAATGATTTACAATTCCCAAATGAAAATGTGGTCTTCCCATAGGTTTGTGTTTCATGTATGCATCTGCCAGTGGCATTAAAAAAAAAGGATCTCTGTATCCCTTTAGATGTGTATACCCTTTGTTTGTGATGTAAATTTCTGCAGTACATGATCAGCTTATCAATAATATTGACCAAGTAGGAGCAGCTTTCCAAGTGCATTTCAAAAATATGTGAATAAATAGAGAGTGTTTTTACAGCCTAATTTTTACCAGAGTTCACAGACTATTTATATAAGTCCTCAAAAGAGCTTACAATCTATAACAGCAATATTCAAGCAGGTTCCCATTGAACCCTAGGGGTTATCCAGAGATTGCTAGGGGTTTCTTAAATGGCAGCTGATCTCCCATGTGATGGTGCCTGCATAGTTTCAGATCCAACATCACTTGGCAGAGCCAGGGGCATGACTGTAAGGGTGGCATCTGACCATCACTGTTAAGCCTAGTACACACGGGTCAAATGCCAGAAGGCATCACCTGGGTCAATAGAAACCAGCCGAAATTTGGCGTACTGCAGCCATTCCTCTGACTTCTTTTGATGGGACATGGCTGAAAAAGGGTCTGCCAATCGACTCCTGGTCAGCGCTCTCTGTGAGCGCTGACTGGAGTGTTCTGGGGGGGGGGTTGTGTCCCCCTATCAGAACACAATAGCACAGCAGGGGAGATCACTGTACAAGCATTGCATCGGAGCTGTCAGCTTTTTTTCATTCAGCTCTGCTGGGTTAGACAAAAAAAAAACTACTAGTGTGTACTAGGCTTAATCACTTGTCAAGCAAGACACTTCTGGCATTTCTCTCCTACATGTAAAAATCATATTTTTTTGCTAGAAAATTACTCAGAACCCCCAAACATTATATATATTCTGTTAGCAGAGACCCTAGGGAATAAAATGGTGGTTGTTGCAATTTATTTTATGTCACACAATATTTGTGCAGCAATTTTTCAAACGCAATTTTTTTTTTTGAAAAATACACTATAATTAATGCTAATTCAAGAAAACACAATAGATAACCAAATTTAAAATATAAAAGAGGGTGTTACGCCGAGTAAATAGATACCAAACATGTCACACTTTAAAATTGCGCACACTCGTGGAATGGCGCCAAACTACAATACTTACAAATCTCCAGAGGCGACGCTTTAAACATGTTTACAGGCTACCAGTTTAGAGATACAAAAGAGGTCTAGCACTAGGAATATTGCTCTTGTACTAATGATTGCAGCAATACCTCACAAGTGTGGTTTTACATATGTAGGTGCAACCTACATATGCGTTCCCATCTGTTTATCTTATTTTTACACTTTCCCTTAATTTTTTGATCACTTTTATTCCTATTACAAGGAATGTAGACATCCCTTGTAAGAGGAATAGGGCATGACAGGTCCTCTTTATGAAGAGATCTGGTGTCTAGAAGTCCCCACATCTCTCCTCTATGCTGGAAAGCCTGAGATAAAAAAAATAGATTTCAGGCTCACTGATGTCACTTATGGCCTCTGAGGGTCATAGAGATGGCTGGGGACCAACTGGTCCTCAGCCAGCTCTATGGTAAATCGCTGACGGCAGTGGATTCATGTTCCCCGATCGCACGGGAAAGACCAGAGAAGCACCCTCCTGTCACCTGTGAAAGCAATCAAGCGTCTAAACAGCTGCTAAGATGGCTTTTACACTGTAGGGCAGGGTTTCTCAACCAGGGTTCCGTGGAACCCTAGGGTTCCTCCAGAGGTTGCTAGGGGTTCTTTGAGCAATGGTCAATTTCTACCTCTCTGATAAATTCCCAATGATACCATTGATCTTTTTAGCTATCTGTAAGGGGGCAATTCTTCCCAATGACCACAAGTGTAAGGAGCATTCTTCCCATTGACCATTACACAAATGTATCATGAGTTGTAGATTTTTAATTTTTAGCAGGGGTTCCTGTGACCTGAGAATTATTTCAAGGGTACCTCTGTGTTGAAAAGGTTGAGAAAGGCTGTTGTAGGGAATCACCGGCTGAAAAAAAAAAAGATATCTGGATGATGTCTGTAGCTGCAGGCATCATCCAGATATCTCCACCCAAAGTAAATGACATTATATGACATCTAAAAGTGGTTAAGGTGGGCATTCTTCGCAATGGCTGCCTCCAATGTAAGGGGCATTTTCCCAATTCCCCCTGATGAACTAATCTTCACAGGGGTTCTCCGAGACCTGAAAATTATTTCAAAGGTTCTTTTGGGCAATAAGTTTGGGAAAGGCTAATTTAATGTTTCGACCACAGTCATTTGGATACACACTAGGGCAGTGATGGCGAACCTTGGCACCCCAGATGTTTTGGAACTACATTTCCCATGATGCTCATGCACTCTGCAGTGTAGTTGAGCATCATGGGAAATGTAGTTCCAAAACATCTGGGGTGCCAAGGTTTGCCATCACTGCACTAGGGTATACATTTTAGGAATCTACCTGTATGTTTTAGGGGTTAACCAGAGCATCTGGTGTTGTCATGCAACCATAGAGAAAACAAAACTAGGATATTGAGGGAATTAAACCCAGGACCACACCAAGGACTGCAAGACATTAATTCTAACCACTAAAACACAATGCTAATATATGCTTTCACAACTGTGTTTTTTTACAGACATATGGTATATAAATATGTTAGTACACTGCAATGTTCTGGAACTCAAAGGTGGGGGAGCCTTAAAAATAGATATGTAAGCCATGTTTTACATCTTCCCAACTGCCCTGTGCCCTAATTATCTGTATGCATGTCCCCTGTCAGGATTGCCACCCTGACAGGGGAGAGCAGACAACTGGCAACCCTGTTTACATTGTGATCAGCTGTGATTGGCTTATCACATGGTAAAGGGCTGCTGTGATTGGCCCTTTACCCCAATCTGTGATCAGCTGTGTCTAAAAGAAACAACTATCATAGAGAGCACCGGATGCGCACCCCAGGAGGCGTAGATGCCTCATAGATGCCCTTCCGGAACGAAAAAGCCACTCTGTAGCCGTCTTTCGGCTAAAGCACGCTAAGGAAGTGGTTAATATCACTTTAAAGATTATGTAATCCCTAACAATGAACATCTTAATTAATCTCTTTTGTCAATTAAATATACCATGAAAAGTGTTTTGTTATATATATTTGATTTTCAAAAAATATGTTGGTCTTGCTGGAAATTTTATGAGCTAAAACATCCTGTATTCTTTGTCTTTTCTGATTGACATCAGTTACATTTTTCTCTGAGGACTAACACATCCTCTGTGATGGACAGTAGGTGTAGGAGCAGGGTCCTGTAGTTCTATTTTGTTTCTCTTTTCCTGAAAGGGCTTCAAACAAGTGTTCTCATTTTAGGACCAGACGTGTGTTACTGGCAGAATCACGAGGGGAGAAAAGACTTGTAGTCACCACATCTAAGAACTGGTAAGGTACAACATATAAAATGTTTATTTTTGGGTTTAGATACACTTTAATGATTAAACTTCTTTCATATGACTAATAAATGTTCTTATTATAGACCCTCATCTGTATGAACCACCATGCCCTATTCAAAGAACTGTATATAGCCCAACAGATTTTCAGTGCTGAGCCCTCCTCTTCCTCCTCACATGCTGGTCAGTGAAGTTTGCTGGTAGAGGAGGACATAGCTGAGTCAGTGATATCCGAGCAGAGCAGTATACCTCTACTACTGGGATTATCTGTGAGGAGGGAGTCTCTGATGTTGAATGCCCCCTCCACCAACTATCGCCAGGGGATGTAGACGAGACACCTGGAGGAGAACAACCATTGAGTGACTGCCACTCTTTCAAGTAAGACCAACGTGGGTCGCTCTAGGAGTGTGTGACGTGCACCCTTAGGACTGGAGTTCCTTTGACCGTCTTGACACATTTGGGCACAATCTATCGTATGTCCGGTAAGCCTCCCATTCATTTGGGTTTTGGATCTTCTCAAATTCTCACAGTCTTCTTTCCTGGCCTGAAACCTTCCGGGATTTGTATCCGGCTGAATCTTTAAAGACTTTATTTTTATATTTAGATGAACTTTATCTTTTAATTTTTAATTCACATATAACCTTCACTATACATGGATTGAATTATTTATGAAGGTTTTCACAGTATCACAACACATTGCACGAGTTTTTGCACTGACATTTTGTGTTTAAAAATTGTTACGCTTTTTAGGTTGAGCGCTATAACTTTTTTGTTCACAATGTTTCAAATGTAAAGCTACTTTATTGGAAACAGAGAATAGTATCTATCTGGGAAGGGTTTTCACACTTTTAGGTAGTTCTAGTTACCATTAGTTAGCCATTAAAAGAAAAACAATTGCTAATGCCATACAGGGTCCCTCTGCTGTCTCTTGTCCACCAGTGTGAGCAATATTGACAGAGTGTAACCATTTCTTTGTTTTATATAAGTAATCCTTTTTCATAAGACAATTGTAATGTAATTTAGATGAATACAATAGTATACTGTATGTCTAATTGGTTGCAAGCTTGTATTGTTGTACTCTGATGTGCAGAGAGACCATGAATCATTATTAGACTAGCAACAGTTGTGAGGTCAACTGAATGAAAGTGCAAAACTACGTATTCATTTTTTTATACTGAGTTTTTATTGAGTATATGTAATAAGTACAGCACAACATGTGTATGACATAAACATTTCGGTACAGACATCAATCTCCAATATAGGAGGAAGGAAGCAATTGGGTAATACAATTATGACCCTTTGTCCTGGTTAGGATGAGTCAAAGCTGTATACAGGAATACAGTGAATAATATAATTTAAAACAGATGACAACATGAACAAAAAATAAATAAAACAAAAAGGAAGCAAAGCAGAAAAACTTCTGTACTCAGAAGTCCAAAAGAGAAAGTCTTCAGGGTGTGAAATAAGTAGTAGTAGCTTAAAACTGTGCAAACCATTGCCTTTTCAAGCAACTAAGTGCCACTATCATGACCTTTGGATCAAATAGTAGAACATTCTAGACCCTAAGGGGCTCGTTTACACTTGCTTCAAAACAGGGCGTCAGGCACGCTTTGTTAAAGCTCTCTTAACGCCAGTCAAAGCTCATGTCACTAAATAAAATGGTTGGCTTACAGTCCTGTTTAAACCTTGCGTTGGCTTTGCTTCACTTCAGCTTTGCGTCAAAAATTATACCCCATGTAGCTTTAGCCAGGCTTCAAAGCCTCTTCTACGCCTCCATAGAAGTCTATGACAAAGCTTGTTTGAAGCTCACCTGAAGCACCTGCGGCTTTTCAGAGGCTTTAATTCAGCTTTAGCTTCGTTTTGTTTTGGAGAAATTGCAGGTGTGAGATATCAACAAACACACAGGGTATCGGTCAAACGTCAACAAAGCTTCGAAAGAGCCTCATTGAAGCATCACCGAAGCCTCATTGAAGCACCACAGAAGCCATGGGCGTCCGCAGGTAGGGGCAAGGGGGGGGGGGGGGGGGCCAG
>BLSH010190650.1:1261237-1292243 GCA_018402905.1 Glandirana rugosa
CCATAGCCGCTTATTTTGGCCCACATAGAGAGGTAAGCAGATTAGCTCCGGAGTTTTTAGAAGTGAGGAGGATTTTTGATGAGAGGGGAATGTTGAAGAATGTATTACTTGCAGACTAGGGTTGCACCGATACCACTTCTGCCACCGAGTACTGATACTTTAGCTTTGGTAGTCGCCGATACCAATTACCGATACCTATTGCGTAGGTAGGGGGGTGGGTAGAGGAGGTAGGGGGGTTGTTAGGGAGTTGGGTGCGGCTCGACGAGGCTGGGGTGAGGGCAGGGTGGGAGTAGAGGAATAAGTGAGGGCAGGGTAGTTGAGGGCGGGGTGGGAGAGTTGGGATGGGATGGGATGGGAAAGGCTGTGATCACTGGGGGGGGGAGAGAATGGGGATGGGAGGGTTGAGTACGAGTACAGATACTTTACCTTTGGTAGTCGCTGGTACCAATTACTGATACCTATTGCGTAGGTGGGGGGTGGGTAGAGGAGGTAGGGGGGTTGTTAGGGAATTGGGTGAGGCTGGAGCGGGGCTGGGATGAGGGCAGGGTGGGAGTAGAGGGATAAGTGAGAGCAAGGTTGGTGAGGGTGGGGTGGGAGATTTGGGATGGGATGGGAAAGGCTGTGATCACTGGGGGGGGGGGGAGAATGGGGATGGGAGGGTCATTGGGAGGCATGGGAGCAGAGGTGACAGTTGGCCTGGAGGAGAAAAGAGGAGGCAGGGATTGTGCCCTCCAGAGAAGAGGCTTCCCTTTATAAGGCATTAAAGATCCCATGTCTCCTCTGCTCCCATAACACAAGAGACTGCTCCCATGACCCAACAGACTGCTCCCATGATACAAGAGACTCCTCCCATGATACAAGAGACCGCTCCCATGGCCCAACAGACTGCTCCCATGGCACAACAGACTGCTCCCATGATACAATAGACTGCTTCCATGGCACAAGAGACTGCTTCCATGACAATAGACTGCTCCCATGACAATAGACTGCTCCCATGACAATAGACTGCTCCCCCTCGCCCTTCCTCACAACAAAAAACACAGAACTGGAGGGTAGAAGCATACCTCTGCTTGGATGCATAGTTCTGCAGATGCTGCAGTTCAGCTCCAGTCGGTCTGCCACATTCCTCTTCACCTCTCTGAGGCTGGCCACACCCCCTTTCTGCTTCCCGGCCACTCACTGACAGACAAGCACCCCCTGACCTCCTTGCATGCTAAGTTTATTGGAGAGGAGGTGGTAGGGGGAGGATCTGAAAAAAGATCTCCTGTTGAACATCTGGCCATAGGGGAGAAGGAGACGTCACTTCCGGTATCGGCTCGCGAAAATGCCTAGTATCGGTACTGGTATCGGTGCATCCCTATTGCAGACTGCTGTTTTGTACTTCTGACCCCTGCACCCTACACACTCATGACTCCTTCTTTTCATGCATTGCACACTGATGACCCCTGCACACTGCGTGTTATGCTCTCCTGACCCCTGAGCTCTGTGTGTTTAGTACTTCTAAACTCAGCACTTATCACAGCACTCCGTGGGTTATGTACTAATGACCCTTGCACTCTTTCCTATACATGCTCCTGTCCTCTGTACATTACAGACTGCTGCACTATGTACGCTATAATATACATTACTTCTGACCAAGGTGTTTAGGGTTGCTGATTGCTAAAAAGTTCCTTTTCTTTTTAATGAAGTTCTTTAAGGTACACTCAGACAAAGTGTTATCTCTCTATTTATTTTCAGTGTGCACAAAAGCATCTGCAATGGAAGTGCTTATTTTTTTTTTTTAATTTGTGAGAGTACTCCCCCAATACAGTATTTGGAACTTTTAAGGCAGTTTGAATAGACAACAATTGTATATAAACTGAAAACATTTTATTTATACAAAATTCCATAAAAGCATACATTTGGTGCATACATCACCATAAAAGCACCAAACTGACTTGAGTATAAGCCGAGGGGGGCCTTTTTCAGCACAAAAAATTACTGAAAAACTCGGCTTATACTCGAGTCAGTGTCTGTGGGTGATGAGTAGATTCACTTTGCACAGAGCGCGCTGCTTCTAAGAGCCGCTCTGTGCATGAAACTATGACCTAATTACATTGGAATGCAGAGAATGCAGAGAGAGCTGTCAGATTTGTAACTTGATGTCGGGAGGTGAACGGGACGTGCGGGTGGCACTGGACCTTGAATTATGCGGGCTGTTCAGTCCCGCCCACCTCCGATCTCAGTGAAGATCTGACAACTCTCTCTCTGCATTCTCTGCATTCCAATGTAATTATGTAATTAGCTCACAGTTTCATGTACAGAGCGGCTCTTAGAAGCTTAGAAGCGCGCTCTGTGCATTGTGAATCTACCTTACTCATCTCTTCTGCCAGTGCCAGCCAGTACCATCCAGTGCCAATCAGTGCCACTTGCCAGTACCATCCAGGGCAAGTGGTAATGGCAACAATGTCTCTGTTCTGGCTACAATCCCTGTGTAATGGCTGAGTCCCTGTGTTCTGGCTACAATCCCTGTGTTCTGGCTACAATCTGTGTGTTCTGGCTACAATACCTGTGTAATGGCTGAGTCCCTATGTTCTGGCTACAATACCTGTGTTCTGGCTACAATTCCTGTGTAATGGCTCCCTGTCCCTGTATTCTGGCTGCTGCATTTCCCACCTTGGGCTTATACTCGGGTCAATAACTTTTCACATTTTTTTTATTGTAGCCAGAACACACAGATTGTAGCCAGAACACAGGGATTGCAGCCAGAACACAGGGACTCAGCCATTACACAGGGATTGTAGCCAGAACAGAGACATTGTTGCCATTACCACTTGCCCTGGATGGTACTGGCAAGTGGCACTGATTGGCACTGGATGGTACTGGCTGGCACTGGCAGAAGAGATGAGTAAGGTAGATTCACAATGCACAGAATGTGGTAAAATTAGGTGCCTCGGCTTATATTCGGGTCGGCTTATACTCGAGTATATATGGTAAGCTTGAAAAAACAGGGGTCCCAGCTGGCGTAGGAGAGACAAACGTGGGCGCTGTCTCTCTCCTACGCCAGCAGAGACCCCTGTTTACCCAGTGCTGTTTTAACATCAGATAATCTGTTGGGCATACACACCCGGAGATGTCCTGTTATGGACCCAGTGAATGTGCTATGATTTTATGGTGATGTATGCACCAAATGTATGCTTTTATGGAATTTTGTACAAATAAAACTTTTTTGGTTTTTATACAATTATTGTCTATCCAAACTGCCTTAAAAGTCCCAAATACTGTACTGGGGGAGTACTCACACAAATATTTGAATAGGGATGTTGGTAGTATATATAGGATCTGAGTGCTGGTTATAATTTGTATTTTTTTTTTTAAGTGGAGGGTGCTGCGGTTTATACGAGGGATGTTCAAGTCAAACCGGGACTTTTAATTTTACAGGTATAAAAAGGGATGCTAGCCCGGTAGTACTACATGCAGTAGTAAGTGGCAAGTGTGTCCGAATATTGATAGGTGGCGCACTTGTCGCGGGCCAGTCCAGACCGTTAATCAAGATGGCAGACAACAGTGTTAGTGCGTGCATGGAACAGCATGTAGTGATGAAGTTTCTTGTGAATGAAGGTGTAAAACCCACAGATCTCTACAGAAGACTTCAAGCACAGTACAGTGATGAGACACTCAGCCGCAGTAAGACATTTGAATGGTTTAAACCAGCCTTTCTCAAACTTTTAACCACAGAGGATCCCTTGAAAAAATGTTCAGATCTTGGGGAACCCATGCTAAAAGTCATTAATTGGGGTCAGTGGGAAGAATGCTCATTCTGTTGTTGGCCAGTGCTCCACTTACAGCAGTGGTCAAAATGCCACCCTTACAGACAGCTATAAAGATAACTGGTTTCATACTGGCTCTGACAAGTGGCACTGGACCTTGAATTATGCAGGCACCGCTGAATAGGAGGTCATTCAGTCACAGCTCAAGGAACCCCTATCAACCTCAGGAGGAACCCTATGGATTCACTGAACCCTGGTTGAGAATGACTGGTTTAAACGTTTCAAAGATGGAACCCTAAAAGAGTTCCTCGGAGGTCAGCATTTCAACACTGATGATGAAGTGAAGCAAAAAAAAGAACAAGCGGCGCCCCACTAAGTGCAGTAGAGGATTAAAAAACAAACCAATTTATTAAAATGCACTGACAGGAGAAAGTGTTTAGCAAGCATGTACAGTGTCCAGGCATCCTAGTCTGGGTGGTCCGTGTGCTGGGGGACCCGCCTTCACATGTGTCCGGCCACTCCGGTGGGTTCCGAGGCTCCAGGCAGGTGGGCGAGAAGAACAACCAGGCCTGAAGAAGGAGCACGGATTGCTCCGAACGCGCGGTACAGCCACTTACCTACCCTCCAGCTTCCCAATGACCCGTGACACCTGGTTCTTCTTCTCGCCCCCCCCCCCCCCGGTGCTCAACATCCGGATGCACGCATGCCCTCACTCCTGTGCCCAGCTCCCTAGTACCAGCAGAGAAACCTGCAAGCGCTACATCTCCCTTCTATTGATGAAGTGAAGCAGGCTGTCCTAGTATGGGTCAGGAGTGCTGACGAATCTTTCTATGCCAAAGCTTTCCAGCCTTCCAGACATCAGTTAAATGCTGGGATATGTGTATACATGTAGCTGGGAAGTATGTTGAAAAATAAATGCAGTTTCCACTCCTTGAAATTTTTGTTCTATTGTATAAACTCAAAAGTCCCGGTTTGACTTGATTGCCCATCGTACATGTCTGTTAGCCTCTTGATTGTGGTAAAGCAATTAAAGCATAATTTATGGGTACACAAGGAGGCTCATGTTTTACTCAACTATGCCCTATTTAAGCCCCCCCCCCCCTCCCAGTACCCTAGGTCTTTTACAATTCTGGCAAGGCCCCTGACAGTTTCCTTTTAGGTGTGTGTTAAAATAAATCTGACCTTGATTCTTGTGGCTCAGAAAGCAGTAAGTAAATTAGCCATCAAAACCAAATTTGATATGAATGCTTGCATGCTATATTATTTAGATTGAAATCTTTAAAAGCAATATGATCACATTTTCACAAATCAAGTATGTCAAATATGTTATGATATGAATGGTTGATTGTATTAAATGGATTTTCCACCTGTAAGGGACTTTAAAGATGAATGCTGGACATTAAAAATCATTGCTTGCCATTCTATCAACTCTTAGGCATTCTGTCCTTTGTATTAAAAGAAAAAACAAACAAAAAAAAAAACACCTGTTCTGACAACTGATCCCACATATTGTTGTACATATCTTTTCAATAAATTAATACTATTTTTTTGGTGTCACCCTGAGTGCCAACCATCCCTTTCTTTATTCTGACCCCATATATGGAGGGTACTGTTATAAGTGGTGGTGATTCCAATATTGCCATTGATTTGAGTTGAGATAAATCTAACATATCCTCTACTCAACTCGGTCTCCTAAAGCTAGGACTACCATAGATAGTCTTCTCCATTAACTGGACTTAGTTGATATCTGGAGAGAAAAGAATCCTAATACTCGTGACTTTACTCATCGTTGCCATTCCCATTCTATCTACTCTGAGATAGACCATATCTTTATATCGACTGCCTTGATACCATGGGTCTTGAAAACTCACATTCAGGAGGCAGCTTGGTAAGACCATCCAATAGTTTCTACACCTTTATTGCAGCCATTAATCCATCTGAAACCTTCTTGTTCCAATGAACGTCATTTGATTGATTCTATCCTTAATTACCCTTTCTGGTGTAAGGAAATTGAGAGAAGTATATTGGATTACTTCCAATCCAATGATTTTGATTCCATTTCCCCTATGCTTCTATGGGTAGCCCATGAGGTGACCTTTTTGGGAAAATTGATTCAAATGTCCTCAAGACAGAAAGGCAGGCAGATATAGATATGTTAGAAAGACTGGCTGGTGCTATTTAGACTGTCTCTTAATCTTGCCTTGACTGCGAAGACAGAAAAGAGTGTCCAGCAGTGCAACTCTAAATTTTACCTGCAAAAGGATACGATAGGACCTATGATAGCTGCAAAACCGCAAAACAGCTTCCTTAAATCAGATGCTCATCCAGGGCATACACGCAGAATCCACAGCAGGTGCTGGGGAATTTCATGCTTTTTACTCTGAATTATACAGTAATGTCTCTACTACTAGTCAAAGGATGATTAATTGCTTTCTTGATGAATTGTCTCTTGCTTAGTTATCCTCTGCCCATAGAACTTTGGACTCTCTTATTTCGGCTCTTAAGAGATCTCTCTTGCAATTACATCAGTTAAGCGTCCTTCTGCTCCTGGTTCAGATGGCTTCTCGGCTATTGATTATCTTAAATTTTCTTTTGCGCTCACACCATTTTGGAGAAAAATTTTTAACGCACTCCAGTTGGGTAAATCTTTGGATTTACATTTAAATAGGGCATTTGTATCACTGGTACCTAAACCACAAAAGGATCCAGGAGAAGTTGAAAACCACAGGCTGATCTCATTTTAATGATCTAAACCTATTTACCAAAATATTGGCTAACAGGCGATCTTCCTTCTTAACTACTTATATTCATAAAGATCAAGTGAGCTTCATGATAGGTAGGCAGGGGTCTGATCAAATTAGACATGCAGTAGATTACTGCTCTTCTCCACTCTCGTTGGGATGGTTGCTCTCCTCGAGAGGGTTTTTTTCTATCTATAAACTTATAAAAAGCATTTGACTCAGTCTTCTGGCCTCATCTGTTCACAATTTTGGATGCATGGGGTTTTGGGCCCCACTTTATTCATGTACTTGAAGCACTTTACTCTCAACCAAGTGCACAAATTAAACTACATGGTCATCTTTCTTAGCCCATTATGATTTCCCTGGGAATTAGGCTAGGTTTCCTGATGTCATTATTGATTTTTGCTATTGCTATTGAAACTTTAGTCATTGCAATCAGAGAATTTCTAACATATATGGGGTGTTGTATGGAAACTGAATACATGAATGTGGCCTCTGATGCTTTACTTCTCCACTTTTTTCCCTCCCCAATGTTATGCATGTAATAAGAAGTTTTGGGACTTACGGTGAATGTCACAAAATCTGTGGCCCTAAATATATCTATACCCCCCTCCTTACATTCCCACTTGAAAGCGGTATTTCAATTTCTGTGGACAGATATTTCTATCCCTTATCTGACTTAAATCTACGGTTGGTGACCTATAAACATTGAATTATCCCCCCCCCCCCGTTTAAAAAACTGAACAAGGATATTCAAAACTGGCCCTCCTGTCTGGGGAAGGTTACCTAGAAACGTATATTTCTTTCGCTCTTTGCCTTTTGTGATCATGCACTCAAACCTATTGAAATCTTAATCCAGGGTTATTTGCTACATTTGGGGAGGTAAGGGGCATAGGTTGTTTAAAAAAATGCTATTTCTCTCCACATCTCACAGCCATCTAGGGTTGCCTAATCTTACTTTATTATCAAGTCGCCCAGTTTGCACAATTATCAAAGATCTACTCCAGAAGAAAGAACCTGATTGGGTCGCAGTGTAAAGGCAGGCATATCTTCCTTTCACAATAGATTTTTCAAAATGGAAAACAACTAAACAGAGGCCTCTTATACTAGCCCCAACACTGGCACATTCTCTGGATTTATGGGATCGTCTGTGCTATAATCATAACATCATCTCCTCCTTTCCTCTTTATGGCCATTAGTATATATTTTTAACAACTCCCTGTTTCCATCGAGCTTGGATGTTAAGGCATTTTATTATTGGCTAGATTGGAGATTGTATAGAACTAGTCACTATTTTTCCCATACAGGGCCCTTTTCATTACAGCATAGTTGAGACGCTAGAAATGCCTTTGTCCGAGACCTTCCATTTTTTTCCCAAATTTCTAATTTTCTGCATTCTTTGCAGCCAGTCTGAAATCCTAAGACTCACCACTTAAGAGACATGGTGCTCTCAGGGTCCTGGTCGGGGTGGGTGAATATTTCTTTTATCTATAGGCTATTTCTATAATTTATAGACTGTTACTCAGTACCCCTACAAAGCTTTTGTATAAGGCAAAGTGGGACAGAGACCCCCTTCATCAAATGCAAACATTGCTTAGAGAACAAAGCAGCATGTGCCATCTATTTTCAAGAAAACAGCATCTGTCACAAAGTGAATTTATTGCCATTTATTAAGAGGTTCATAGAAGTGCTCTAAGTACAACATTCACTGGCCAGCAGTACTGTAAAATTATTATTTAATCATCAAGCTATCAGCTATTGGCAATCCCTGTACCAGTTACTGGTAGTAAACCATAAAAAGCACAATTACAGCTCACAATAAAGGTTTACATGGGCAGTACTGCAGTTACGTAATACATTTAGATGCTGTACCAATCCCTAGCCTGTGATTGGAGAATAAAAGAGCAGCAGACTGATGAGGTTATTTATCTATCACTCTGCTATTCTGTCAGAATGTTCCTTGTTAGCACATGATTCCTTTTGTTGCTTCTCCCTCTCCCAGTACTGGGGAAGAGGACGATACAAGCCCTATCCTCTTACTTTAGTTGCTTTTAAAGACACACAAGGGGTTTTTTTTTTTCATGAACACATATGTAAAAGATTTAGTGTTCCACCTTAAAGTTGTCTTCTTCCCTAATAAATCCCCCACCCCTCTAAGTACAGCCCACCTAGGATAATATAACATGTCAAAACGTACCCTATAACATTTAACCCTAACTTTAATCTCCACTGTGTCACACTGTGAAAAAATAAACGTATAAAACCATAATATACAGTGTTTCACAAAAGTTAGAACACCCCTCACATTTTTGTAAATATTTGATCTTTTCATGTAACAACACAGAAGAATTGGCACTTTGCTACAATATAAAGTAGTGAGTGTACAGCTTGTATAACAGTGTAAATTTGCTATCCCCTCAAAATAACTCAACACACAGCCATTAATGTCTAAACCGCTGGCAACAAACGTGATTACACGCCTAAGTGAAAGTGTCCAAATTGGGCCCAATTAGCCATTTCCTTCCCCGGTGTCATGTGACTCCTTAATGTTACAAGGTCTCAGGTGTGAATGGGGAGCAGGTGTGTTAAATTTGGTGTTATCGCTCTCATTCTCTCATACTGGCCACTGGAAGGTCAACATGGCACCTCATGGCAAAGAACTCTCTGAGGATCTGAAAAAAAGAATTGTTGCTCTACATAAAGATGGCCTAGGCTATAAGAAGATTGCCAAGACCCTGAAACTGAGCTGCAGCACAGTGGCCAAGAACATACAGCAATTTAACAGGATAGGTTCCATGCAGAACAGGCCTCGCCATGGTCGATCAAAGAAGTTGAGTGCACATGCTCAGCATCATATCCAGAGGTTGTCTTTGGGAAATAGAATCTTCTAAAGATGATGCACAAGAAAGCCCACAGTTTGCTGAAGACAGGCAGACTAAGGACATGGATTATTGGAACCATGTCCTGTGGTCTGATTAGACCAAGATAAACTTATTTGGTTTAGATAGTGTCAAGCATGTGTGGCGGATACCCGGTGAGGAGTATAAAGACAAGTGTGTCTTGCCTACAGTCAAGCATGGTGGTGGGAGTGTCATGGTCTGGGGCTGCATGAGTGCTGCCGGCAGTGAGGAGCTACAGTTCATTGAGGGAACCATGAATGCCAACATGTACTGTAACATACTGAAGCAAAGCATGATCCCCTCCCTTCGGAGACTGGGCCGCAGGGCAGTATTCCAACATGGTAAGGACCCCAAACACACCTCCAAGACAACCACTGCCTTGCTAAAGAAGCTGAGGGTAAAGGTGATGGACTGGCCAAGCATGTCTCCAGACCTAAACCCTATTGAGCATCTGTGGGGCATCCTCAAATGAAAGCTGGAGGAGTGCAAGCTCTCTAACATCCACCAGCTCCGTGATGTCATCATGGAGGAGTGGAAGAGGATTCCAGTGGCAACCTGGGAAGCTCTGGTGACCTCCATGCCCAAGAGGGTTAAGGCAGTGCTGGAAAATAATGGTGGGCACACAAAATATTGACACTTTGGGCCCAATTTGGACATTTTCACTTAGCGGTGTACTCACTATGGTTGCCAGTGGTTTAGACATTAATGGCTGTGTGTTGAGTTATTTTGAGGGGACAGCAAATTTACACTGTTATACAAGATGTACACTTACTACTTTACATTGTAGCAAAGTGTAATTTCTTCAGTGTTGTCACATGAAAAGATGTAATAAAATATATACAGAAATGTGAGGGGTGTACTCACTTTTGTGAGATACTGTATATCATAATTCATAATAGTGCTCCTATTAGTACTTTCAGTATATTACACAGTATATCACCAACAACAGCCCAAGTGATGCTGTGCAACAAAACATCCATTAAACAAAGTCCTTCGAATATACAGGATCTGTGTATTGTATCTTCCTATTCTCCTTCTTATAAAATACCCAGTGAGTTCCACCACCATTAGCACACTGTGCTTATATTGTGCAACAAAAAGTCCACTGAACCGAGTCCTAAGATATGCAGACTCTGTATATTGTTTCTTATTAAGTTCCTTCTCTCAAAGTGCCCAGTGAGTTCTACCACCATTAACACACTGCACTCACCTCAATGTATTGACCAATACATGTACAAATAGATCACCATGAGCACTCTTCTTCAAGGGGTCCCATCCACCTCCTGGGATGCCTCTGCTGATTACCACCTGGTCACCTTTTCCACTTGTACCAATAAGAACCACAGTGACGTAAATATTCCTCTACTGGCTCTTTCACTCAAAGGGAATAAGAACATCACACAATGGGGTTTATCTACTAAAGCTGGAAAGTGCAAAACCAGGCGCACTTCTGCAAAGAAACCAATGAGCTTTTCAGGTTTTATTGTCAAGGCGTAATTGAACAAGCTAAAGCTAGAAGTTGATTGGCTACCATGCACAGCTGCACCAAATTCTGAGTGCACCAGTTTTAGTAAATCTGCCCCAGTGTTCTACTGTTTAAAATAACTGGCACTTTATTAGAATTCAGTACAAATTTCACTCACTAAATAGTGCACTAAATTCAGCTGTGTACCACCATAAAATCGCTACAAGCCATTAGGGTACTTTCCCCCTTTAAGACAAAGACCTTAGCATCACTTCGACAAACAATCCAGAGGCCACCTCCAGGTTGTGCAACAACATCACAAGGTTTCACCCTGACACATCTCGTCCCTGCCCATTCGACCCTTCCAAAGGGTAAAAACGGGTTGTGCAGAGAATATTTTGTTAAACTTTTGCCACCTAGGATAATACTTACCTTCCTCCCTGATGCAGCAATCATTTCTCTGACAATGTTCCATTTATTCTAATGGGTAAGCTGTACTCATGGCAGGCTCTACTGTCAATTTGGTTGCTGCATGCTTGTTTTAGATCAATCACTAGGCAAGGTCATCCAAACAACTAACATTTTCAGAAGGAGATAGCCCGTCTATTTTTTTTAGTACCAGTTTCCTTTAGAGTGTGACTATAAATTGGAGAGTGGGCCAGAATCCTCATCAGGTTTTTTATTGTTGTCTGTCTGCCCACTGTGACGCTTTATTTGTCCTGGTGACAGAAGTGATGGGAAAGCCAACAAATGATAAAGGAAAATCTTCCAAAGTGTCACCTGTTTTGCTGCCAACTGTCAAAGAGGGGTAGGGATTGTACCTTACTTTGGTGATATTTCTACTCACTTTTATTTGTCTCTCTGGGACAGTGAAATAAAAAGAAAATCACGCCAATGGGACACAGTCAGCAAAGAAAAAAAAGGAAAAAAACATGGTTCTAATTATTCCCTACTGTATTAAAAATAGTTAACCATACAAAACATTTTTATTTGAAATATTCAGAGTCAGAGTGAGCCTGTCTCTAAGTCTGTCCTCATTAACATAAAATGCAAAAAGGCCAGCCTCCTCTACACCTCTAACCCTACCTGTACAGTACAGACAGGGTAATTATGACAAACACAACTGCCCAGCCCTCTCCTTGCTGGAGGGCCCAGAACCGAGCATCAGAAATAGGGTAATGCTGGCCATACACTAGATGAAAAATTGTTCGAAAATCTGTCATTTGGACAGTTTGTCCGTTATCGTCCAGTTAATGGGCACAAATCAAAAATTGGTTGTGATGTTTTTGAGCCCATAAATGAAAGGAAAGCTTTGGAAAACTTCGACCAAACGGACGATAAATTGAAATGTTAATGTGTTTCTCGCCCGAACAGTTTTCATTGGGCTTATGTGACAAAACAAACTAAAAACTGATTCATTTATGTCAGTGGAACGGTTTATCGATCAAATTTCGGTCATTACATGATGGCAAAATCATTTGCTATCACGACCGTGTGTTCGTTTTTTGAAAAATCTGTCGTCTGATTTTTCATATAGTGTATGGCCAGCATTAGAGCTGCCATTTTAAATATTTTAAGTTACGTTATGTGAATGGGGACATGTAACCAATATAAAGTAGGTGTTATCGCAACGTGGCTGGAAATATACTTCATGTCTAGGGGGTATTGTACAAATGAAATAGTGTGTGTAGTCTTTTTAGAAGTTGTCAAATGCCACCTACAATAGTAGAAGTAGGTTCTAGGAAAATTTTATTATACGCAGTTCAATGCCTCCATCCACTGCTCTATGTAGCCTGTGGTGGGACTTTTCAAGTCCAGAGTGTTCTCTGTTTAAGTCTGTGGGGGGGAAAAGATGTAAACGATAGAACTGTCAGTGGCAGTCAGTAGCAGCAGCCACAGTTGAACGCAAATCCTTTCAGGTGATGAAACCATGTGTGGTAAACAGGCAACATGTTTCACTGTTTGTTTCCTTTCTCAAGTCTAAAGACAGTTTGTGGCCACTATTTTTTTCTTTTTAAGTTTTACCATATTCTTAAAGAGAAAGGGGGGGGGCAGTACCGTGCTTATATAACCAAATACATTATGGATAAGTAGTTTTTTCTGTGTCACCGTGACCAGTACTGTATTTTACCTGACTTATACCGGTATTTGTACAACTTTTTAAACTTACTGGCTACTGGACCTTTCATAAGTGCCTGGAATAAATATGTCATTTTGATATACTACACTATCGGTGCCCCCTTTTAATTTATTTTCCAGTGTGCTATATGAATGCAAGAACCGAGGTACAAGGAGGAGAAGCTGTAGTGAGATCGTCTATGCTGGAGGTGGCATACACCCAAATGTCTGTTTGACCTTCCATAACTAGAGGGTCCATCTGCTCTGGTGTGCTATATGAATGCATGAAGCGAGGTACAAGGAGGAGAAGCTGTGGTGAGATAATCTATGCTGGAGGTGACATACACCCACATGTCTGTTTGACCTTCCATAACTAGAGGGTCCATCTGCTCTGGTGTGCTATATGAATGCATGAAGCGAGGTACAAGGAGGAGAAGCTGCGGTGAGATAATCTATGCTGGAGGTGGCATACACCCACATGTCTGTTTGACCTTCCATAACTAGAGGGTCCATCTACTCTGGTGTGCTATATGAATGCATGAACCGAGGTACAAGGAGGAGAAGCTGTGGTGAGATAATCTATGCTGGAGGTGGCATACACCCACATGTCTGTTTGACCTTCCATAACTAGAGGGTCCATCTGCTCTGGTGTGCTATATGAATGCATGAACCGAGGTACAAGGAGGAGAAGCTGCCGTGAGATCATCTATGCTGGAGGTGGCATACACCCAAATGTCTGTTTGGCCTTCCATAAACTAGAGGGTCCATCTACTCTGGTGTGCTATATGAATGCATGAACCGAGGTACAAGGAGGAGAAGCTGTAGTGAGATCGTCTATGCTGGAGGTGGCATACACCCAAATGTCTGTTTGACCTTCCATAACTAGAGGGTTCATCTACTCTGGTGTGCTATATGAATGCATGAACCGAGGTGCAAGGAGGAGAAGCTGTAGTGAAATTGTTTATGCTGGAGGTGGCATACACCCACGTCTGTTTGACCTTCCATAACTAGAGGGTCCATCTGCTCTGGTGTGCTATATGGATGCATGAAGCGAGGTACAAGGAGGAGAAGCTGTGGTGAGATAATCTATGCTGGAGGTGGCATACACCCACATGTCTGTTTGACCTTCCATAACTAGAGGGTCCATCTGCTCTGGTGTGCTATATGAATGCATGAAGCGAGGTACAAGGAGGAGAAGCTGTGGTGAGATAATCTATGCTGGAGGTGGCATACACCCACATGTCTGTTTGACCTTCCATAACTAGAGGGTCCATCTGCTCTGGTGTGCTATATGAATGCATGAACCGAGGTACAAGGAGGAGAAGCTGCGGTGAGATCATCTATGCTGGAGGTGGCATACACCCACATGTCTGTTTGACCTTCCATAACTAGAGGGTCCATCTGCTCTGGTGTGCTATATGAATGCATGAACCGAGGTACAAGGAGGAGAAGCTGTGGTGAGATCATCTATGCTGGAGGTGGCATACACCCACGTCTGTTTGACCTTTCATAACTAGAGGGTCCATCTGCTCTGGTAAGCATTCAGTTTGCTTGTGTGTTGGTGAAGCATCGGGTGGAGGAAGTTTCTATTCGGATCTAGTTTTCACTGTCTGACAGGAGTTGGATTTTTTCTTTTGGAATTTGGACACGTTATTCAGTTTTTTGTTTCTATATGAGTAATTTTTCACATGAGCCTTATTGCTGATTTGTATATGATTGTATAGCGCAACTTGTTGTCTCTATATATACTATTCTTAAAGAGGTTGTAAATACGAGAAAAAAAAAACAAAAAAAAAACCTGTAAGACAAAGGCATAATGAGCTAGTATGCATTGCTTACTAGCTCATTATGAAATACTTGGCTTAGAACGAAGCCCTGCGGCAGCGCCTGCACACCGCTGAGACAGCTGACATCTTCCCTGGTGTTTCTTCCAGGTTCGCAGGCTCTGGCACTGTGACTGGCCAGAGCAGCAATGACACCACTGCACAGAGCTCTGAAGAAACAGCACATACGGCCGTTCAGAGTGCATGTGGCAATGACATAATTGGCAGCTTATATAGTATATAGTAAATATCTCCTAAAAAGTTTAGGAGATTTTTACAGTGTCTACAGGTAAGCCTCATTATGGGCTTACCTGTAGGTGCAATTAAAAAAGAAGACTTTATTTCCTCTTTTAGGCCTCATACACACGGGTGTATCTTAAAAAATAAGCAAAACATCAGCCCCAACGTCAGGGAAAATAAATCAGCGTTTTTCGGCATTAGTGAGCGTTAGTGAGCATCGGCGTCAATAGGCGTCTTTAAAAAAAAAAAAAAAAACCTCTGCTATTTTTCAACCTAAAAACGTTGGCGTCAAAAACGCTGGTTAGCGCCGGTACGGCGTTAGTGAGCGTTTTGCGGCATCGGTGTCCAAAACGCCAGAATGTTACAGCCTCAGAATGCCCTGGCCATGGGTTCTAGTTTCAGCTCACTAATGGTGACGCCCTCTACAGCTCAAAAACGTTGGCGTTTTTATGGGGCCATTGACTAACATGGAGAGCTGCAAAAAATGCCAGAAAACGTTGGTGTCAAAAAACGTCCATGTGTATGAGACCTAATAATTATACGTCCCCATTCCATGTACAATTCCTAATCCTTTTTCACTTTCTGTTTTCCTGGTTATCACCCTTGAAAAAGGGGGACATGACCCCAAAACGCATTGCCTTGACAACCAAGACAACCTGTGCGCGTTCGTCCGTTCTACAGGGTTTGTGTGTAGCTGAGCAACCTGTTATCCTGATTATCTGTTCCGGTGACCAGCTTGTCCTGATCCTGCTTTGATCTCCACTTGCACTGACCTCGGCTTCCATGACCACTTTTCTGCTTGCTCCCTTGTGTCTTGCTGCCCGCCTGTTAATGAACTCTGCCTGTGCCCGACTTTTCTCCTGTCTGACCCTTCTGTACTGCACTGCCAGACCGTTACCCACCCGACCTGCACCACTACGCCTCTGCTTGCACAAGCTCACCAAGGACCTGCACATCACCACCAGTGACCCAGTCCGACCCTCATGTCTCCCTGCACTCCCGAGCCTCCTGTTTACTCTATCAGGGGTTCCCGAATCTGGGTCGTAAGAGAGGTTGCCCACTGCATAAGTCAGACTCTACCATCAGGTACGTGACAGTCGTTCTTGGATGGGCAGAATAGGTGCCATCAAAATGATGACCCCCAGAATTCTTTATTATTTTAGGCCCCTGCCGATACCGGTTCCCATGACATTTTTTAAGCAACTTCAAACATTCATTTTTAAAACTATCTGGAGCCAGGGAAGATGCAGGGCTCGATCCTCCTTATATGTTTCAAAGTGGCGAGATGGATTAGGGGTTCCACACTTTTTGCGTTACTATAGAGCTGCCCCGTTGGCACAACTCTATCAAATTTTCTATACAACTTATCAGCCTGATTGAGTGAGGATGGAGGCACAGGCGGGTTCTCCACTCCCTATGGATCTTTTGCTGTGGTTACCCCCTAGGGACAGGGACATATTGTGCAAAATATATTCTCTAAGGTCGCCTCAAACCCCAGTGGTCCCCGTTTTCAGAAACCCACCCCCAGGACAACATCCGCAACAGTTTGCATGGTGAATCAATAAAGGTTTATACAAGATAGCACATTTTATAGATCATAAGGGAATCTGAAAGCATTCTTACTTCAGAGATACTTTGGACCTGCCCCTGACAGAGTTGTTTTAACTCTGCCAAATTACCCATTACTTACGATCACTGCGCCGAGACCAGGGGGACATTACCACCAGAACATTTTACGAAAACAAATGCCTGAGCGGTCCTGGGAGGCAGGGTAGTATTCCAGAATTGTATGTTCAGTTAACCGATCAGGGCTCTAAATTTCCCTATCAGTTAGCCTAAGAGGTGGACCTAGGGGAGACTATCGACGAGGACGTTTGGTCCAAGTGGTCGACCATGGTGCACAGGGGAATTCTAAACACTTCTATGGTGGAAGCAAACTACAAAGTACTGTCACGATGATGCCTCGTTCCGACGAGGCTAAATAAAACCTACCCAGATGCATCGCCTCTCTGTTTCAGGGAGTGTGGCCAGAAGGGTGCCATGCTCCACATCTGGTGGACATGCCCAAAAGTTAAACGATTTTGGATAAGAATTATTAATTTGGCTTATTCTGTGACTAGAGTGAATATACCCAAAAATGTTAAGGTCTATCTTTCTGATCTATCAAGTGAACTGCCCAGACATCTCTGGACCCTCATCTTTTTTATCTTTTTGGCAGCCAAGACCACCATAGCACAAGCCTGGAAAACCCCTCTGATAAATTTAGCATTAGTGAAAAATAAAATTTCCTCGATCATGATAAATGAAAAACTGACTAGTATTCTTCGTGATCAACAAATTTGGTTTGAAAGGTTTGGAACCCCTGGATTAGACATCTCCAGTCACTGTGAGGGCTGAGGCGGGGGGAGGGTTCAGTAGTCTGGGGCATGGGGATCGACTGTAAACCTCTTCTTTTTCTCTTTTACTTTGGTTTCCTTTTTTTCTTCATACAAACTCTCACTTGGTCCTATTTTGGGTTTCCCCACATTTGATAGGGGGCTCTAATGTTATGTTAAGCCTAGTGTATACCAGACAATGCATTTTTTATTATGACTCTAAGCTGAGAAATCTGGGTTCACTACCCGGTAGTCCCTTCACAGGGATTTTCTCGGTTATTTGTTTTCTATGCAATGTTTATCAGGATCATACAAGCATACCAGCCTTGATTTGATATAAATGTTAATGATAACATTGTTGGGTATACAGCAAATAGTTTTTTTTGATAAGCGAGTTCTAGGCATCTCATGAATCATTACCTTGTTCTTAGGACAGGGACGGTCACGGTTGGTAATTCAGATATGGTATAGTTGTACAATGATCCAACTGCACTGCTATGAACATTGTTGTTGACACTGTATTTTTGCTATTGAGAACCTTATTGTCTGTTAAAATTTTCAATAAAAATTATTGGAAAAGAAAATACTATTCTGTTATGTGAATTAAAGTTTGTTCAGTTATATACTGTATTTGTACAATATTAATAAAGAATGTTATTTTTTTATTAATGATTTGTATGATTAGAAAATAGCAAACACCAAATTAGCAAAACATATTCAAGAAGTTCAATTCTCAATTGGTATAACATATAACTACACAGTAGAATGAATATGAAAGATAATGATGTTACCTTGATGGAGTTCTATACAGTTTTAACATAGGAGTGCGCACAGGGTGTCCCCTTGCTGCTCTGTTATGTTGTATTTGGAGGGCAGTGACAAGTCAATGGGCAATGCCATGACAGCATATAATGCATGTAGTTGTGACATGGCCCCAGTTAGGCTTGTGCATTGCTGAAAAATTTGTTAGTAGTTGTTTCATTCATTTTTTTTTGTTTTTTTGGGTCATGATGGCAATTCGTAAATTCAAAATGTAAAAATTCATAAATTTGAAAACGCGTAAATTCAAATTTTCGTAAATTCGGAAGTTCGTAAATACGAAAATTCATAAATTCGTAAATCCGAAAATTCAAAATAACTAACTAATTAATAATAACTATTAAATTATAGGTATTGGAATTACCTTTCAAATTTGGCTGTTAGTGAACATAACGAATACAAATTTATCTGTTACGAATTATTCAAAATGACGAATGCCGCATCTAAACAAATGGAATGGAACAAATTAATAATAAATAATAATAAAAAGTTTTTATTCTTATTTATTATTATTATTTGTTGCGCTCCATTTGTTTAGATATGGCATTGATTATTTTGGATAATTCGCAACTTCAGATAAATTTTGTATTTGTTCACTAAAAGCCAAATTTGAAAGGAAATTCCAATACCTATAATTTAATAGTTAGTAATGGTTAAGTTATTATAGTTAGTTATTATTTCAGATTTTCGAATTTCCGAATATTCGACTATTCAATTTTACGAATATTCAACCATTCAAATTTACAAATATTTGGAAAAATCCAATAAACATATTTTTGCTCATTCAGACACTTCCAGATTAATCATTTCCTGACTGTCTCGCATACTTTTACTGCTGCAAAGTGGCAGCGTAGCGTGAATTGCCGTATATAAATGGTGATTCGCGCAGCCGCAGCTACCGGACGGGCGCGCGCTGCTGCCACATGCTCTAGTGCCCGCCGCACGCTGTGTGAGTGTGGCCGGGGGTCGAGCAGACTAGATGTCAGCCGGCGACGCGCAATCGCTTAATACAGGGGAAGAACAGGGGATCATCAAACACGGAGGTTCCCCGTTCTGTCAGGCGGCATTACAGTGATCTACTGATCCCTGTCATCGGGATCAGTTAGATCTGTCATGCCCCTGCCAGCTCAGCCCCCACACAGTTAGAACACAGTGAGGGAACATATTTAACCCCTTGATCGCCCCCTTAGTGTTAACTAGAGTTGAGCGGACACCTGGATGTTCGGGTTTGGCAGGTTCGGTCGAACTTCGCGAAAAAGTTCGAGTTCGGCCCCGAACTTGACCCTGAACCCCATTGAAGTCAATGGTGACCCGAACTTTTGGGCACTAAAATGGCTCTAAAAAAATCCTGGAAAGGGCTAGAGGGCTGCAAAAGGAAGCAAATGGGGGTAAGAGTAGGACAAGTGCCCTGCAAACAAATGTGGATAGGGAAATAACTTAAAATAACATAAAAAAAAGGCGAGTGACCGTGGCGGTGTAGGTGGAAGTGGCGGTGGAGGAGGTAGCCAACATTGTTTTTGTTTGTTTTTTTTCTCTTCTAATTGGGGTAGCCCCCAAAATATTGAGACATATTAAAAAAAAAAAATCACTATCTGCAGACAAATCCAGAGATGTTCTAGCACGGGTTCACTTTTTCCATATAAAATGTACCATGGTTTATTCTTCATGTTTCTCCTGTTACAAATTCCAATAAAGACTTATGTTCTATAAAACAAAAAAAAAATAAGTTCACTTAAGTATACAATGGCTGTGTGAGGCCGGTATAAATGTCTATTCTGCACAAGGTACAGACAAGTCTTGTGGGATCCATGCCTGGTTCATTTTAATAAACGTTAGCTTGTCCACGTTGGCTGCGCACAGGTGGCTGCGCTTGTCTGTGATAACGCCCCCTGCCGTGCTAAACACACGTTCAGACAATACACTGGCTGCAGGGCAGGCCAGCACCTCCAAGGCATAAAGGGCAAGCTCAGGCCATGTGCCCAATTTGGAGACCCAGAAGTTGATTGGGACAGACCCATCAGTCAGTACGTGTAGGAGTGTGCACACATACTGTTCCACCATGTTGCCGAAATGCTGCCTCCTGCTAAGACGCTGCCTATCAGCTGGTGGTGCTGTTTGTTGTGGCGTGCTACTGACAAAGCTTTTCCACATTTCGGCCATGCTAACCCTGCCTTCTGAGGTGCTGGCGGTGCCACAACTGCGTTGGTGACCTCTTCCTCCTCCTCTGCTTTCGCCTTGTGCTTCCACTGAGCCCCGGTGTCATTTGGGAATGCCCTCAGCAGCGCGTCTACCAGCGTGCGATTGTAGTCACACATCTTCTGATCACGCTCCAGTGAGGGAATAAAGGATGGCACGTTGTCCTTGTAACAGGGATCCAGCAGGGCGGCCACCCAGTAATCAGCACAAGTTACAATGTGGGCAATTCAGCTGTCGTTGCGCAGGCACTGCAGCATGTAGTTGCTCATGTGTGCCAGGCAGCCCAGAGGCAAAGACAGGCTGTCCTCTGTGGGAGGCATATCATCTGTGTCCTCCGTATCCCCCCAGCCACGCTCCAGTGATGCCCACAAGCTGCGTTGGGTGCCACCCTGCTGTGAACACGGTTCCTCCTCCTCATCCTTGTCCTCCTCATCCTCCAGAACTGTGTCCTGGCTTTAAAATTTTTTACTTGGCCTATGCTGGTGCAGGAACCCACCCTCCGAGCCACTTGTGAATGACTGGCCTGATAACCGTGGAAATGACCCCTCTTCCTCCTTCTCTTCCTCCTGTGCCACATCCTCTTCCATCATCGCCCAAAGTGTTTTTCAAGGAGACATAGAAGTGGGATAGTAACGCTGAGAACAGCGTCATCGGCACTGGCCATGTTGGTGGAGTACTCGAAACACCGCAATATGGTACACAGGTCTTGCATGGAGGCCCACTCGTTGGTGGTGAAGTGGTGCTGTTCCACAGAGCGACTGACCCGTGCGTGCTGCAGCTGAAACTCCACTATTGCCTGCTGCTGCTCGCACAGTCTCTCCAGCATGTGCAAGGTGGGCACATCGCATAGGAGGCGGTGAGCGGGAAGGCCGAAGTTGCGCTGCAGCGCACACAGGCGAGCAGCAGCAGGGTGAGAACGGCAAAAGTGTGCACAGACGGCCCACACTTTCTGCAGCAGCTCTGACATATCCGGGTAGTTTTTTAGAAATTTCTGCACCACCAAATTCAGCACATGCGCCAGGCAAGGGATGTGCATCAAACCGGCTAGGCCCAGAGCTGCTACGGGATTTCACCCATTATCGCACACAACCTGGTCGGGCTTGACGCTCAGTGGCAACAACCACTCAACAGTCTGTTGTTCAATGCCCGCCCACAGCTCCTGCGCAGTGTGGGGTTTATCCCCCAAACATATCAGTTTTAAAATAACCTGCTGTCGTTTCCCCCTGGATGTGCTGAAGTTGGTGGTGAAGGTGTTACGCTGACCGGATGAGGAGGTGGTAGAGGAGGAGGAAGCGGAGTAGGAGGCAACAGGAGGAATGCGCTGCAATCCTTGGTGGCGGAAGGACATGTGCCAAACTGCTATCCGCCTCAGGCCCACCCGCCACTACATTTGCCCAGTGTGCAGTTAGCGAGATAAAGCGTCCCTGCCCGTGCTTACTGGTCCATGTATCAGTGGTTATGTGGACCTTGCCACAGATGGCGTTGCGCGGTGCACACTTGATCTTGTCCCCGACTTGTTTGTGCAGGGAAGGGATGGCTGTCATATCGTCTGTTTGCTGGGGGGCAAGTGACACTGGCACTGTAGAGGTGGAGGAAAAGGCTGAGGCAGCAGCAGAAGAGGAAGCAGGAGGAGCCTGAGACCTTTCTTGGATCTTGAGGTGCTTATTCCACTGCAGCTCGTGCTTTTCGTGTAGATGCCTGTTCATGCAGGTTGTGCTCAGGTTTAGAATATTTATGCCTCGCTTCAGGCTCTGATTGCACAGCGTGCAAACCACTCTTGTCTTGTCGTCAGCACATTGTCTGAAGAACTGCCACGCCAGGGAACTCCTTTGAGCTGCCTTTGGTGTGCTAGGTCCCTGGGTGCGGTGGGTAGTAGCAGGCGTACTGTAGGGGACAGTCGCTCCACTTTTGCAACCTGCTTCCTCTTTTGCTGTGCTGGTGCTTCTGTGCGACCACCACCTCTTCCTCCAAACTGCACACGTCACTCGCATGACCTTCATTCCATGTATGGTCTAGGACCTCATCATCCTCCACATCCTCTTCCACTCACTCTTCACCACTGCCCTCCTTGTCAGTCTGCACACTGTAGAAAGCCACAGCAGTTGCCACCTGTGTTTCGTCATCATCGGAGACGTGCTTCGGTGGTGTTTCCATATCCTCATCCTGAAACAGAAATGGTTGGGCATCGGTGCACTCAATGTCTTTCACTTCTGGGGCAGGGCTATGTGGATAGCCCAGGGAAAGCACACCAGCAGAGTCATCAAAAAGCATAAGAGACTGCTGCATGACTTGGGGCTCAGACTGCTTGGCTGATTTACAAGGGGCTG
This sequence comes from Glandirana rugosa, assembly GCA_018402905.1. Taxonomy (NCBI): domain Eukaryota; kingdom Metazoa; phylum Chordata; class Amphibia; order Anura; family Ranidae; genus Glandirana; species Glandirana rugosa. The sequence goes on from BLSH010190650.1 coordinate 1,283,991, forward strand.
AGGTGAAAGACAGGTGGCCATGGGGTTCAGGTGCCAACTCTGAGCTTTCAGCAAGGGACCGGGTGGGAAACAATGTGAAGGAACTGGAGGCATTGTCAGCCACCCAATCTACTATCACCTGTACTTGTTCTGGCCTCACCATTCGTTGAGCGCCATTCGGGCCTACCATATAACTTTGAAGGTTCTGTCGGCTACTCGCAACTGTGGAAGGTGTTTCACTTGTGCATATAGCTGGCACAGATCGACCACGTCCTCTCCTTGGAACAGGAGCTTCACCAACACCACCGGCACCACGACCACGTCCCTTATTTGACACGCTCCTCATTCTGGACGCAAATTTACTATTTAGCACAAATTAATATTATTTCTTAAACCGGCAATGTCGACGCACTTTTTAATTTTGTGCAAGAAATGCACAGCAAGGTACAAATGTACTATGGAGCACTATTTTTTTTTTTTAAACCAGCAATGTCGACACACTTTTTAATTTTGTGCAAGAAATGCACAGCAAGGTGCAAATGTACTGTGTAGCACTATTTATTATTCTTTTTTTAAACCAGCAATGTAGACGCACTTTTTATTTTTGTGCAAGAAATGCACCGCTGGCCGCAAATGTAGTATTTCCAATTTTTTTTTTTAAACCAGCAATGCAGACGCACTTTTTATTTTTGTGCAAGAAATGCACCGCTAGCCGCAAATGTAGTATTTAGAATATTTTTTTTTTAAACCAGCAATGTAGACACACTTTTTATTTTTGTGCAAGAAATTCACCCCTGGCCGCAAATGTAGTATTTAGAATATTTTTTTTTTAAACCAGCAATGTAGACGCACTTTTTATTTTTGTGTAAGAAATGCACCGCTGGCCGCAAATGTAGTATTTAGAATATTTTTTTTTTAAACCAGCAATGTAGACGCACTTTTTATTTTTGTGCAAGAAATGCACCGCTGGCCGCAAATGTAGTATTTAGAATTTTTTTTTTTAAACCAGCAATGTAGACACACTTTTTATTTTTGTGCAAGAAATGCACCACTGACTGCAAATGCAGTATTTAGAATATTTTTTTTTTAAACCAGCAATGTAGACGCAATTTTTATTTTTGTGCAAGAAATGCACCACTGGCCGCAAATGTAGTACTTAGAACATTTTTTTTTAAACCAGCAATGTAGACGCACTTTTTATTTTTGTGCAAGAAATGTACCGCTGGCGGCAAATGCAGTATTTAATTATTTTTTTTTAAACCAGCAATGTAGACGCACTTTTTATTTTTGTGCACGAAATGCACCGCTGGTCGCAAATGTAGTATTTAGAATATTTTTTTTTTAAACCAGCAATGTAGACACACTTTTTATTTTTGTGCAAGAAATGCACCACTGGCCGCAAATGTGGTATTTAGAATATTTTTTTTTTAAACCAGGAATGCAGACGCACTTTTTATTTTTGTGCAAGAAATGCACCGCTGGCCGCAAATGTAGTATTTCGATTTTTTTTTTTGTAAACGTAGACGCACTTTTTAATTTTGTGCAAGAAAGGCACAGCAAGGTGCAAATGTACTATGTAGTACTATTTATTATTCTTTTTTTTAAACCAGCGATGTAGATGCACTTTTTAATTTTGTGCAAGAAATGCACAGCAAGGTGCAAATGTACTATGTAGCACTATTTTTCTTTTTTTTTTAAACCAGCAATGTCAACGCACTTTTTAATTTTGTGCAAGAAATGCACAGCAAGGTGCAAATGTACTATGTAGCACTATTCGTTATTCTTTTTTTTTAAACCAGCAATGTAGACGCACTTTTTATTTTTGTGTAAGAAATGCACCGCTGGCCGCAAATGTAGTATTTAGAATATTTTTTTTTTAAACCAGCAATGTAGACGCACTTTTTATTTTTGTGTAAGAAATGCACCGCTGGCCACAAATGTAGTATTTAGAATATTTTTTTTTTTTAAAACAGCAATGTAGATGCACTTTTTAATTGTGTGCAAGAAAACCCCCGCTGGCCGCAAATGTAATATTTTGCACACAAAAAAAAAAAAATGAATTTGTCTAACTGCAATGTAAAAGCAGTATTTAAATGTGCCAAAATGTTGCCAACTTAATTAACAGAAAATGATTAAAGTAGTGTCCCTGACATACAAGCAGTTGCAAGTGCACTGCACTTGCAAAAATGGCTGCAAACGCCCACCTAACAGAAAAATTGCTTAGGTTTTATGTGAGGCACTTTGCTTAGCAAACAAAATGTACTCTAGCAAAAAAAAATCTCCTCTAGCACCCACCCACCAATAAATCGCTGTTTTTAACAGATTTTCTAAAGCTAATCTGTCCCCCACAGCAGCAGCAGCATCCTCTCCCTACACTAGTATGAGATGATTTTCTAAAGCTAATCTGTCCCTCACAGCAGCATCCTCTCCCTACACTAGTATGAGATGATGTGACATGCAGCACTACGTGACTCCAGCTTATATAGAGGCTGTGCCACATGATGCACTGGCCAATCACAGCCATGCCATTAGTAGGCATGGCTGTGATGGCTTCTAAGGGCAAACGAGTGGAACGCTTGTTGATTGGCTGCCCTGCAGCTATTGAACAGGCACGAAAAAGGCACAAAAAAATACCCGAACCCGGACTTTTTCTCAAATGTCTGGGTTCGGGTCACAGACACCCTAAAGTCCGGTACGAACCCGAACTTTACAGTTCGGGTTCGCTAAACTCTAGTGTTAACCCCTTCCCTGCCAGTGGCATTTACACAGTAATCAGTGGCAATTTTTAGCTCTGATCGCTGTATAAAGGTCAATGGTCCCAAAAAAGTGTCCAAAACATCTGATCTGTCCGCCGCAATATCGCAGTCCTGATAAAAATCAGATCGCCGCCATTACTAGTAAAAAAAATAAATAATAAAGACGCCATAAATCAATTCTCATATTTGTACACACGATAACTTTTTCACAAATCAATCAATAAATGCTTATTGCAATTTTATTTACCAAAAATATGTAGAAGAATACATTTTGGCCTAAACTGATGAATAAATTCGTTTTTTTTTTTTCGATACATATTATAGCAAAAAGTAAAAAATATTGTTTTTTTTTCAAAATTGTCGCTCTTCTTTTGTTTATAACACAAAAAATAAAAACCGCAGAGGTGATCAAATACCACCAAAAGAAAGCTCTATCTATGGGAAAAAAAGGACGTCAATTTTGTTTGGGTACAACGTCGCACATCTGCGCAATTGTCAGTTAAAGCAACGCAATCCCAAATCCAAAAAGTGCTCTGGTCAGGAAGGGGGTAAATCCTAATTTGTCAAAATTCCTTAAAAAACTAATTCGGAACAAAACGAATTGCACAAGTCTAGCCCCAGCTACTTGGCGGTGCCCCTGCCAAATGCGACATGGGATATAATTTTTGCAGTGACATGTGTACTGGCCACCCCCCCACAATCTACAAGTGTGAATGAAGCCTTACATACAGCAATGGATCTGTAAAAATAATATTTAGTCTAGATAACTCTTTTTTTTTTATCATAAACAGATACACTAAAGAATGGAAGTAAACCCGTGATTATCCATTTTTCCAACATTACCCACTCCAATAGCTATACGTAAAACATTATGCTGCTGATCATCTCCAACATTACCCACTCCAATGAAGGGTTTGCTTAAATGTTAGGTGAGTGTAATCAGAAAGGTGCAGAGATTAGGAGTGTTTTTTGTACCTACTGTAGAGGCTCACATCTGAGGAAGTGTGATATTAAAGTGTTTGTAAAGGCAAAAATTGTTTTTTTAAAAAAAAACAAGTCATACTTACCTTTTCTGTGCAATGATTTTGCGCAAAGCAGCCCCAATCCTCCTCTTCTTGGCTCACCCACAGGTACTCTGGGCCCCTCCCCCTTTCCAAGTGCCCCCATAGCAATCCTCTTCGTCGCTATAGGGGCACTTGTGCATGCTTGCTCCCGAGCCCTGTTCTCTGTTTCAGCCCTGCTCCATCCGCACTGGCTGTGATTGTCAGCAGCAGTAGCCAATGGGTTCTGCTGCTGCCTCTCAGCCAATGAGAAGGGAGAGACTTGGGAGAGCCACTGCTCTCATGCACATCGCTGGATTGAGATCAGACTCCGGTGATTATTAGGGGGGAGCTGCACACTGAAGGTTCTTTAGCTTCATGCATAGAACGCATGAAGGTAACAAAACTTCAGCCCTTAGTACCACTTTAACTTTTATCACTGCTAAATGTAACCAGCTTAGAATGGTTAAAATGTATGTTAAATCTTACAACGAACTTCACGTATTAGCTCCCTTTTGGGAGTGTTGGCTTATATCTGCTTGATAAGTTCTATATAAAAATTGCCTGTTGATCCTGCCAGAAGTGAGCGTGTGAATTCCTATTAGCTCTAACTGCCCTGCACTGAAATCTCAAACAGTGCTATCAACACTACTAAGCTCCTAATCTGGACTACAGAATACCTCTTCCCTATGTTATCTGAGGAGGATTCTGTAATCCAAATAAGAAATGAGCAGTGCGGTGAGTGTTGCAGGACAAGAAGTTTGTTAAAGAAAATAAAAGCCTTCAGACACTTAAATAGAAAGCTGGCTCAAATCCTGCAAGACATTCATCACATAGGCAGTACAATATCACTCTCTTCTTGCTGTCCTTGGTGTCTTTCAAAGATAATGCTCTGACACCTTGATGGAGTAAGAGCTCGGGACCATCAAGTTCTATAAATTTTTAATTGACAGGAAGATTAGTATAATTTCTCAGCATACAGCAACCTTTCATATTACATAGTTGGTGTTTTGCCAAAAGAGAGAACTAAATAATCGTCGTCAGCTATTTGAGCTTTGCTGATAAATACTGGTAAGAGCATATATGTGCTTGAAAGATTGCACCATATACTTGTTCTGCCATATAATGAGGTACACAGCCAATATGTTCTACAGCTAAACAAAAACCTTACACAAGCACTCTCATCTCTACAAGCAAATACTTTATCAAGTCAATAGTTTGTGGCTACCTGATCATCACACCTGCTATATGACCAGCATATATGGCTCAATTTCAGCCAATTCCTGCTCAATTATCCAAGATTTTGAGCCATGGGTGGTCCTCAACAAACGTCAACAGAGAAATTCAAGGACTTGGTGTAAAACTGTCAGTTGAACAGTGACTGCATGCAACTAGTCACGGTTTGGGTAATAAAACAGCTGCAGGTGCTCTGGAGTTCAACAGCTGGCCTTGCATGTTTCTCTAGGAAACAAGTAATTTGGGCCAAATGAGAGAAATCTACAAGCATATAGCCATCATATGACCAAAGTACATGGACAGCACTTCAAATTATTGAGTTCAGGTGTTTTCAGTGAAGGGTGCTGTTCATAGCACAACATACCAAACAATAAAGACAATCATGTGCTGTCAATCTGGTAGCAACAGTGTGGGGAAGGCTTGTGTTAGGAAAATAGACTCTGGCCGTTTCTGCCCTCCGTGCGCATTCATGCGCGCTAAAGGCGACAATAGCGGCCATTTAAGCAGGACAGCACCAGAAAGCAAGTGCTGTCCGTTCTACAGCGTTTGTGTGTTCTTGAAGCAACCTGTGATCCTGATTGTTTGTTCCTGTGACCCGGCTTGTCTTGACCCTGCTATTGATCTCTGCCTGCACCGACCCCGGCTTCCACGACCACTCTTCTGCCTACTCCCTTGCACCTCGCTGCCTGCCTGTTAACAAACTCTGCTTGTACCCGACTACTCTTCAGCCTGACCCATCTGTACTGCTCCGCCAGCCCGTTACCGACCCGGCCTGCATCACTATGCTTCAGCTTGCACGAGCACCACACGGACGAGCACACCACCACCTGTGATCCAGTCCAACCCTCGTGCCTCCCTGCACTCTGGAGCTCCCTGTCTACATCACCAGGGGTTCAGGAATCAGAGTCGTAAGAGAGGTTGCCCACTGCATAATTCAGACTCCACCCCCAGGTACATGACAGCTTGTGTCTGTTCCAGCATAAGGTTGCCTCTGAGCACAAACCAGGTCCATTGGGACATATTTGATGAGTTTGGGGTGAATGAACTTGAGTAGCCTGCACAGAGCCCTCATCTCAGTGTTAATGAACACCTTTGGGCAGTGGTGGAACTACTGTCATAGCAGCCCATACGCCTGATGTTGGGCCAAGGGATCAGGGGCAGACTGGGCTGGGTGGCAGATGCACCCTTGTAGTTTGTTAGGGCTGCATGTCCATCAAGTCGCTGCCACCCAGCATACTGCTTCCTATGTCCAGACTCCCAACACCAGGTCCTGGAAAGCTCATTCTATCTCCCGGTGCAGTAACAGACCTTAGACCAGTGTTTGGTGGGCAATTATCAGTAAATGGGTTAATTTACTTGGCAGTGCCTGTCACAGGAAAGATCTCATGGTCCCACGAATCAGTAAGGCAGGCCATAGACAGATCGAAATGTGGCCTGTTCAGCAGAAAACAGCCACATTTTGATCTGGCAGGCTGGTTGTGCTGAAGTCAATCAATTATTTTATCAACTTCAGTACAACCAGCCTATTGTTTTTTTTTTCATGCGATCACCAGCGGTTATAGTGATCATTGTATTCTGACAGCTGGGAACCTTCCTGTCAGTATACAATAGCGCAGCAAGAGGGATTCCTCAATAAACACTGACTATGTTGATGAAGGAATCTAGCAATTTTCAACCACAGGTTGAAGGAAAGAAAATTGTGTAATGTATAGCTTGCTTAAACACTGAGTAATGTGTCATGGGGTTTGCAGGAGGTAGGAGCGGTGAAAGAGCACTGCAAGGTGAATATAACTGGGTGGGGGAGGCCGTTTGAAGAGACACTCTCAATTTGCCCCTCATTGGAAACAGGGCAGTGGCTCTTTAACTACTTAAGGACCGGAGGGATTTCCCATGTTAGGACCAGAGCACTTTTTGCGATTCGGCACTACGTCGCTTTACCTGACAATTGTGCGGTTGTGCAACGTTGTACCCAAATGAAATTGACGCCCTTTTTTCCCACAAAGAGAGCTTTCTTTTGGTGGTATTTGATCCCCTCTGCGTCATTTCTGATCACCGCTATAAACAAAAAAAGAGCGACAATTTTGAAAAAAAAACAAAACAATATTTTTTACTTTTTGCTATAATACATATCCAAAAAAAAAAAAATATAAAAACACAAAATTTATTCATCAGTTTTGGCCAATATATATTCTTCCTCATATTTGTGGCAAAAAAAAACATCGCAATCGGCGTTTGATTGGTTTGCGCAAAAGTTGGCACGTTTACAAATGAGAATTCAATTATAGCGTTTTCACTATTTTCTTTTTTACTAGTGATGGCGGCAATCTGCGATTTTTATTGGGGCTGCGATATTGAGGCAGACATGTCGGACATTTTTGACACTTTTGTGGGACCAATGACATTTATACAGCGATCAGAAATTTCAATATCCACTGATTACTGTGTAAATGGCATTGGCAGTGAAGGGGTTAACCTGCAGGGGGCAATGAAGGGGTTAACTGTGTTCCCTAGGCATGTTCTAACTGTGAGGGGGCTGGGCTGCCAGGGGCATGAGAGATCTAACGGATCCCCTCAGTAGATCTCTTACATGCCGCCTGACAGAATGGGGAATTTCCGTGTTTACATTGGTGGTTCTCCATTTTTCTTCTGTGCCAGGCAATTGCGGCTCGCTGGCAGACATTGAGTCCATTCGAGCCGCGGCTACACTGCTGGAGAGTGCGGCGGGCATGAGAGCGTGCCATTGGCAGTGCGCTCCTGCCCGCTAGCCGTGTATGTGCGAGCCTCCGTTTATAGACGCCGATTCGCGCTACAGCGCCACTCTGCAGTAGTAAATGTACGCGAGCCAATCCAGAACCGGTTAAATAAATAGTAGTGTCACTTTTATAGAAAGTACACTTTTCCTTTTATCTCTAGGCCCCCTGGCTGAAAGGCCATCTCCCCACTCCACACATCAGTACTTACCTCAACAATCATCACCACATTCACTTCAGTACTTCATCATCTGCCATGATAATTGGGGTTTTGTACAATGGCCAAGACTTCTATGATTTCCAATTACTTCCTTGCTATTGGGTTAAATTAGAACACTGATTGCGAATCAGGTCTTCTAGTCCACAAAACGAACTGACAAATGCTCTTTTAGCTGAACAGCCACACTACAATATCTTGTTAAGAATCTTCCAAGAAGAGCGGATGCTATTAGTCATTAAGAGGAATTTGGGTGGGGGGGGGGGGGGGGCACA